>CM052654.1:135401530-135530306 GCA_028533165.1 Leontopithecus rosalia | reverse complement strand
TATTTGGCATTTCTCCCCATGCCATCCCTCCCCTGCTCCCCCCACCCCGCTGTCCCTCCCCTATTTCCCCCAATAGACCTCAGTGTGTGGTGCTCCCCTCCCTATGTCCATGTGTTCCCATTGTTCATCACCCGCCTATGAGTGAGTATATATGGTGTTTCCTTTTCTGTTCTTGTGTCAATTTGCTGAGAATGATGTTTTTAAAGAAATTTAGGATTTAAATTTAGGAGTATTAAGAAACAGCCAAATTATTTCAGATTATTAATGGTAAGCATATACTCAATGAACTGAAAATGAGGTCAAGCAAAGTCACAGAAAAAATCAATAAAGGACAAATTCAATATATGATCAATCAACAAAAAATCCAATATATGATCAATGATTTAAAAAATATTATCAGTCTCTTTTCTGACATCCATAATGTTACCATGTTAAATAAAGAATAAGAGAAAGGAAGGAAGGAAAGAAGGGAGGAAGGGAGAAAGGGAGGGAGGGAGGGAGGAAAGAAGGAAGGAAGGAAGGAAGGAAGGAAGGAAGGAAGGAAGGAAGGAAGGAAGGAAGCAGAGATATTGGGAAACATTCATCAGAGTTTGCCCCATATGGGTTTCTTGAGTAGTCTTGGAGAGGGGTTGAATGTTCCAGTGTTGCAATTTGTAGGACATTTTAATAGTGTATTAGAATAGCAAAATGAACTTTGATGTCACTTTTGTCTGATTTGTACTAAAAGTTATTTTACTGTCTAAAACTTGATCGAGAAGGAGGATGCCTGTTACCACACTTCTGGTGGGAAATTTCTTTTTGGCAGCTTTCATACTTGCCAACGTTTTGGCTGACCTTGTGGGTGCTCTGCCAGCAACTTCTCTACCTTCCCACGCAGGTGCATGTTGACTGCACAACTTCCATTTCTACACACCTGAGCTTGGGATTCTTACCGGGCTTTCTTTGGCTCCCTGAAGGGCAGTCAAGAGGGCTGGAAGAACAGGGTGTTGTGTGCCCCCTGAAAGTAGCCCTCAGTCAATGGCTGGTAGGGTTGGTGGATGAAGACCGCAGGTCCCTCACCCCTGTTTGAGATGGAGCTGAGGTGTGATCTCTTCTATCTCCCTCGGGCACCCCTGTGGGGTGGACTCCATTGCCCATGGTGAGAACCGACTCCATGACATATGAGTCCTTGGTTTCCTTCCCTTTCCTAGCTAATTTCCTGCATTTCCAGTGACGCTTCCAGAGATCATCATTTAAATAACTACTTGCTCTCATATCTTTGTCTCCAAGTCTGCTTCTAGGAGAACCCAAATGAAGACCATGCACTGTTTTGCCTATTTTTTTAAAATCCTTGAACATTTTCTTTTCTCAGACAGCAGTACTAATGTGCAGGCCAATGTGTGATGTTTGTCACCGGAGAGTCTTTCGCAGCAATGGTGCCCAGTTTCCATAAAGAAATACTTTTTCTACAGGTGCATGTGAGGGAGGGTTCAACTGGGATCACTCCCCATCAGGGCTGCTCTCTTTTATTTTTTATTGACAAATAAAATTGTGTCTATTATTCAGTGCAATATATTGTTTTGAAATATGTATACATCATGAGGTGGCTAAATGTAACTAATTAGCCTATGCAATGCCTCACGTTCTTAACATTGTTTTGCGGGTGAGAACATGTAAAATCTACCTCTTAGCAACATTCAAGGGTACAATTCATTGTTACTAACTGTAGTCACCATGTTATACTATTGATCTTTTGGACATATTCCTTCTAGCTAACCAAAATATTTTCATCTTTGACTAACATCTCCCAACCATGGCTGCCCACATGTAAGTGGGATTGTGAGGTATTTGTCCATCTGAATTTAGCTTATTTCACTAAACGTAATGTCCTTCAGATTCATTCGTGTTGTTCCAGATGACAAATTGCCTTCTATTTTAAGGCTGAATAGTATTTCAGTGTGATACACACACACACACACACACACACACACACACACACACACACATCCCATTATCTTTATCCATTAATCTGTTGATGACACTTAGGTTGATTCTATTTCTTGGCTGCTGTGAATAATGCTGCAGTAAACAGGAGGTGCAGGTGTCTCTTAGGGATCCTGATTTCATTTCCTTTGGATATACACCCAGTACTGGGATCGCTGGATCATAAGATAATTCTACTTTTAACTTGTTTTGTGGAACTAAAAAAGTTACCATACTCTTTTCCATAATGGTATGTTAATTTACATTCCTGCCAACAGTGGGCAAGGGTCCCCTTTATTCCACATACTTGACAACATTTATCTTTTATCTTTCTGATAATAGCTATTCTAACAAGTGGAGGTGATATCTCATTGTGGTTTTAATTTGCATTTCTCTGATGATTAATGATAAGGCTGCTCTCTTACATGCTGGGACTGCTTATATTTAGTAATGGAAGTTTCCCCTTTGGACCTAAAATGATTCTTGTTTAATTAGCAAATTCAAGTCATGATGGGAGGAAGGGGTGATAGAGAAAAATGTCTGCATTGCCCTTTCCAAAGCTCATGTGGGAAACAAAGGAGAGAACAGGAATTGAAAGTATAAGCATCAAGCAAAATGCTTTGGTTTCCCATGCTATTTTGTAACTTTCTGGTGTTTTCCTTATAATAACCAAGCTTTTCAATGCCTGCCTTTCTGTTTCCACCCACATGTGTCTTTCCAATCTGCCATATCCTTGAATCCTGTTCACTCACCTCTGTTCCATGTCAGGTAAGAGCATTGAGTATAAATTAAGCTGTGATTTGTTTTAAAAGTAAGAAATATGCATCTGCACCACTTTAGAAATCATAAACAAAGGTATAAAGAAAAGACTGCATAGTTTAATTTTCATTTTAAAGGTTTCAGAATAGCAAGTGGCATTTTGGAGCATGAAATTGTTCATCACACAGTTATAGGGCGCATGGCCCTGGGCATCTGTATAACTGCTAACCTGGAAGAGACTGCTGAAAATCATCGTGGGGAGAAAGGAAGAAACACAGCTTATCAAACCAATGGAATCTCTGAAAAGTAATAGTCTCATTGAAGACAATGAGCCTGCATAGTAATTGCCTTCTCATGAGACTGTTACACACAGGCTAAAAAGAAATGTTGAGTATGAACGTGGTTGTATGATAAGACATCTTGAGAAATACAGCTGTCAAACTGAGTATTTGGCCAGGAAGACAGAGGAGCATTAGCGTCTCCAGACCTCAGCAAAATTCTTTGGAGTAACAGACTCTTTCCTCAAAATCTGTCTTCACCCTTGGAAATGCACTAGCTCTTCAGCTCATTAGGATCTGTCCCACCAAGATTCTCATAATCGCCTGAGCCTTCACTGAGAAATTTTGCAGCTAACATCAATGTTTGTGATTCACAATACATATTTTCTCTACAGTTCCAGTGAAAAGGACCCGAATGCAAGATCTTTTGAGTGCTTTCCAGATGTCACTCCAGCCTCTCAAGGGCCTGGGAAGCATCAGGTGGCAGCTAAAATGAGTAGGCTGCCCTTAAGATGGGACTGAGTTTAATGCTAAGGAGCACTCAGCTTGGATTCAATTGTGCCATCTGAAGAAAGGTCGAGGGGACTTGTCCACCACTGGAAAAAAGAGCAGAAACACACTAGAAATCATAGGATACAAATCCACCCACCCATCTATCCATCCATCCATCCATCTATCCATTCATCTATCCATCTACCCAACCATCCATCCATCCATTCATCTGTCTGCCCATCCATCCATCCATCTACCCAACCATTGATACATCCATTAATCCATCCACCCACCCACCCACCCACCCAATCATCCATCCATCCACCCATCCATCCATCCATCCATCCCTCTCTCTACCCACTCAACCATCTATCCATCCACCCAACCATCCATCCATCCATCTATCCAATCATCCATCCATTCATCCATCCATCCACCCATCCTCCTAACCATCCACCCATCCATCCACCCCCCCACCCAACCATCCATTCATCCAACCATTTACCCAACTATCCATCCATCCATCCCTCTATCCATCTGTCCATCTATCCATCCATCCACTCAATCATCATCCATCCATCCATCCATCCATCCCTCTGTCTGTCCATCCATTCAGAGCACCTGCTTTTCACAAGGTACTTTGTGCCCATAAATGTTTTAGGGAAAGACTAGACCAAACACTCCTGGATACTTTCTCATGATTTTCTTGCATATTTCAGTCTTTACAACCACCTTCTATTAGGCATATGAGAAAACTGAGACTCCAGGGCATCTCTGTTTGCTGGCTTGCTATGAGTGATTCTGTAGTCTCAAGATTTGGAATATTTTGACAAGTAAAACGTCATTATTGGTGTTGTTTTCAGCTTGAAAGAAAGTCATCCTTCAATAAGAACAGTAAAATTTTCTATAATACAGACTTTCTCCAGCCATTTCATTGTGACAGTAATTTAGATGAATGCTGTAGTATTTGCTTTACATTCAGAAGTCAGGTTTAGTTTCTTAAGAGAGCTACCTGCTAGTCCAAGAACTTCAAGTTGTGTGATGCTTCTTTTTCTTCCTTAGGTAAAGATGTGAGTTTTTACTCTAGTCAGTGGCTCATTGACTGGAGAGAGCACTTGTGTAACCAGGACAGGCTAGCAAATGTTTTGCATTGTGCAGAAGCCAACGTGTGGAAAGAGTTTGCATCTGGGAAGAAGCAGCAGTAAATTCACATTATTCTTTTGCAGTTAGCAATCCTGAGCAAAAAAAGAAAAGCCTCCTTCAGGGGTTTCTGACCTTGTCCCTGGGTTGTGGCAGACACAGATAATGATATGTGTGCAGCCATTTGCAAGGGAACAAGCAGCTGCTCCAACAGAGGTCACCCCTGGCTGCACAGCCTCCTGATGGCCTTGGTAACTGGGCTGTTGACCCACCTGAAATCCATTTGAGCCACAGTAAGTACTGGGCAAGAAGTTCTAGTATGTCCTTCCTCAGGATCCCCACATGAAAAGTAAAGCAGTATGACATGTTTTCCTATTGAGTCATTCACATTTAATTCATTTAGCTAATTCAACCAACATTTATCAAGCATCTAGCAGGTGTTAGATTACAAGGTGCCGAGGGCACAAAGACAGATGATGCCCAAACCTTGTTCTCAACAGTGCTGCAATTAAATATGAGAGACTGACATAGAAGTCAAACACAACACTGCTCCCAGGATGGAGATATGTGTGTGATGTGATCAGGAGCACAGAAGAGACTGAGCGACAGAGCAGTGCTTTTGAAGGAGGGCACATTTTGCTGCAGGTGGCACACTTTCTTATTCCAAGAAGAAAGGCTGCTTTGGGTTGAAAGGAGTCTCCTCTGGTTACTTGCTGGACAATCCTGGGTTTGAGAGGACATTTTTTATCCACTGCTATCATGACTTGAATCCAGGTATTCATTCCACAGTCACTGTGCATGTTTCCTGTGCCACTCCCTATGTCAGGCATTGAGAAGATACAGTTCCTGTCATCAAGGGACCCACCACTTCATAGAAGGGACAGATGATAAACAACCATGGTGCAACATGTAGCTAAATTCAACATTGTTGGGGTCGAGGAGGGGCCTCATGGGAGGAGCCACTAGATCTGAACAGATGCACTTAACTCATGAGTGACACTTGGAGATCTGTCTGGCTTTCCCTTCAATCTTGCAAATGTGTTTGACAATAGCAAGCTAAATTACAGGCAGTCATCTCCTTTCTAGCCTTTAGGGACCATGAGAGACCATTGCATAAGGATCATGGCAGCCTTTACCAAGCAGTCACTGTTGATCCCACTTACTTATATGATGGGCCTCACAGTGCCTTCTCTTTCCTCAACAAAAACTGGATCCTAGAATCACTTGCTTCCTGCGTTGTGTCTGTTTCTCTGTGTCTTATCAGACCACATACGTCCTAATGACCAGGACCATTTCTTAGCACCTGGTGCATGCTGTCTCTTCACAGCCTAGTCACCTATACTTGATCTTCACTTAGTTTTTCCTATTTCTATTAGTCAACCATATTTGGCAACTCCTACCATAGGCTGGACAGTGGATTAAATACTAAGGACTCTGTACTTACAAAATGTAGTACTTGCTGCCTTCATGGGATTGGCGGTCCAATTCGAAAGACAAGTAACTCAAGGCCCAATTAGAACACAGAATGTTTGAAAAATACACTTTAAGATTAAAAAAAGTTTCATTTCTCCTAAGTGTTATATTTTTATCACATTTATGACATTTTAGCAAGTTAAATTAAAAAAGGATACGTTATATGATGTCATAATTAAAGAATTTTGACATTTACAAGCTGACTTCTCTAAGGTATCCTAAGTATACATAATGGTAGAATATGGTTTCAGTGAATAACAGTCAAAGCAGATTTGCAGACAGCCAGTTTCATCTTTTCTTTTGACACTGTATCTCTTAACATACCTAAAGATTGGTAGGATTTGTATTTGAATACCCGACTCTGCCATGCTTGAGACAGCACTGGCTCCACTCAGGAGAAGGGGCTACAGAACTAGGGACCCACCTCTTGCAGTCTCAGAACCAGAAACTCCAGGCACTGGGATGCAGAGTGGCTGTGAGTAAAGAGGCCAGAATGATTCTTGGTGAGGAGCTGGGAACCTGTAAAGGAATAAGACCAGACAAGAGGGAACTGTGGAGTATCAGGGCCTTGCAGAGTCATCACCCACATCCTCTTTCTTTAGTGGGATTTTCCCACACGTTGGTGCCAGGTACGGTGCCTGCAGTACCTTACAAATGATGCTGGGTTATGGTAGTGACTGTTTACTATATTTTAATACCTGAGCAAGAAATTCTGAGGATCAGAAGGATGATCTTTATACTAAATTCTAGTTTGTTGTTATCAAAAATATGGCTTATCCCATAAGTCAGGAAAATGTATTACTTTTTTAGAAAATAAAAACAATTTATGTCGAATGCAAATTACTGTATCAGAGCAGTCTTTTTTCCAATCTTTATCATTTCAGAATGTATAGTGCTGACTCTGGGAACAGAGAGGGGTTGTGACACCCCAGGATAGATCCCCAGGAAGGGAGATCTTAACGTTACACTGTCTGCGAAATGTTTAAAAACCACCAATTCGTGTCCTTTGTAGGGACATGGATGAATCTAGAGAACATCATTCTCAGCAAACTGACACAAGAACAGAAAATGAAATACCGCATATTCTCACTCATAGGCGGGTGATGAAAATGAGAACACATGGACACAGGGAGGGGAGCACCACACACTGGAGTCTATTGGGGGGAATAGGAGAGGGACAGTGGTGGGGGGGAGCAGGGGAGGGATAGCCTGGGGAGAAATGCCAGATGTGGGTGAAGGGGAGGAAGACAGCAAATCACACTGCCACGTGTGTACCTATGCAACTATCTTGCATGTTCTGCACATGTACCCCAACACCTAAAATGCAATGAAAAGAAACCACTAATACAACACATTTTTTTCTTCCTTACTTACTCTCTCACTCTCTCTCTTTTTTTTAGGCATTCTCCATTTTTCAGCAAGGTGTTTGCATTTTGAAGTGTGTGTCAGGAAAGCTTAGCCTCAGTCCACATGATCTTCTGCATTCCTAAAACCTTGCTTGTAGTTTTCTGCAGTGCCTAAATAGAAAATGCTCATTCAAATCTTATTCAACTTCCTAGAAATGAAATATGCAAGTGGTGAGAGCTCAGTGCTCTCTGCTATCCAATGCAAATGTATGCAAATTTCTTCATATTAGAATCATTGTCTTGTTGTCATCCTCGCACGGGGCACATCAAAGCCATACGACCTGATTTTTGCACCTGCTGTTTAATTAAATTTACAGGGCAGACACACTCCCCACTCCTGGTGATCTACAAATCCGTTTTCACAACCACAGCTTCTAATTTACAAGGTAGTTGACTGCTGAGATTCCCCATCAATAGCTGTCCAACTGCCCTTTGTTATACTAAAAATTAAAAAGGAAACAAATGATGATTATTTGGGGAGATGTATTAACAGAAAATATTTTTTGTTTTTAAATTTTTTTATTGCATTTTAGGTTTTGGGGTACATGTGCAGAACATGCAAGATAGTTGCATAGGTACACACGTGGCAGTGTGTTTTGCTGCCTTCTGCCCCCTCACCCATATTTGGCATTTCTCCCCATGCCATCCCTCCCCCGCTGCCCCCTCGGCTGTCATAATTCCTCTGATCCAATCCCAGATTTTTTAAAGCTTTGTGAGTTATAATTGATATACAACAAATTGCACATATTTAATATATACATTTGGTGAGTTGGGACATATGTATACACCTGTGATATATTTCTTCAAAAGACAAAAAGGAAAATATGAATCAAGGTACTCAATGTCAGTGGAAATAGCGTTGTTGCTTGTGTTGATTTACCTCTAATTTTCATGAAAGGCACAAAACTTTAACCTTTTCTGCAGTTTGATCCTTTCAGTTATTTGGTATTTCAGGGAGAAAAAAGGTAGTCTGCAATAGAGCAAGGCCACGGTGGTTTTAGGAATGATCGAAGTGCTAAGGCTATAATAAGATATTAGGTGTTTTCTGAAAGATATTTGCTGTTCAAAAATAAAGTACTGTGAAATTCTCCCTCAGCTTCTCTCCACAGGGGATTTTGAGTCTTCACGTTGTATGTATCTCCATAAAATGGTGAAAGAAACCAGTCCAGCCTGATTCTCGCACTTGTTTTCTGTTATTATTTTTTTCTTAGGCCAACATGGTGTTCTTCTCCTTCTTTACAAGCTGATGCACAGACATGGATTTGATCTCCGTAAGGGACAGCTCAGAAGAAAAGCCAGCAGAGATATTTTAAGAGAAGCCCAGGGCGGATGAAAAAACACTTCTTTGTCTTTCTCTGCTAATTCATCCAGTCTAAGGACCTACGTGGAAAAATCATGCCTTTTCCGGTACTGTAGAAAAATAATTTAATGAAAGTAATATTTTGTTTGTCCTCACCGCCATACTCTGAAATCTTGAAGACCCTCAAAAAATAGGATTTTTATGAAATACTTAAAACATGTTATCGTCTGATAATGAAAAGTGAACCTCTGAGGGTCCACCAATAGGTGGCGCCACGCATTCACCGAACCGGATAACGCTGCAGACGAGTTTGGAACAAGCCTCATAAATTAAAGCCTTGTGCTGCAACTGACTGTGAGACATATGGGTTGAGTCCCAGGCCTGCCCAAGAATAACTTTGAAGAAAATTTTGTTTTCTGGCAATACAGATGCTAACACACCACAGAACCTTTAAAAAGAATAAATATGTAGATGGTTCACAGCTTTCAGAATAATTTAACCTTCCCCCCTCAAAGTTAAGATAGCATCATAAGAATAAAATAATAGAGGCACTGTTTTTTTTTAAATTGGTGGCTGTGATGCTCTCAAGAATTATTTGTCAATTACTTTTTATTTAATGACATTTTATTTTATTAATCCCAAAGGGAAAGGAAAACAGTGACTTTATCTTGAAATGAGCTAATCCTTGAGGCACATGTAATATTTAAACAAAGAGTTCTATGTACCAAAGTGTCACTGCCAAAATTTGGAATTGCCTAAATTTGCTTCTTTGTTCTGTGGTATGACCTGCATGGACTCAGAGGTTTCCCACTTGAGAATCCAACGTACTTCTCACAAAATTCTCCATTCTATCACGGAAGAGGTGACTCATCACACTAGCAGGGATGGCACAGTGTCTGAGAAACGGAATTTACAAAGCGATTAATTTTTACTAAGAGTTGAAGCTATATCTTTCAGATATTAGCACCTAAATTGTAAATGAGTCCCCTTAAAACTTCAGTTTTATTTAAAGAATGACCATTTGCAGAAGTCTTGGAATCAGAGTGTGATTGCTGGATGCCGTGTGCTGGTTGAAGTGACTCTTGATACATGGACCCGTTCAGCTCAGGGTAGAAACTTAGAGAAATGCAAGCAAGACACATGGAGTGGTTTAAAAAAGAATAGTGACAAACATAAATGTCAGGCTCCATTGACTAATACAGCATTTCTGCAAAGGGAAGCGCACTGGAAAGAGCTTAGGATGAAGCCGGCTCCGAAATAGGTTTATTTGTTGGCTTAGAAAGGTAGAGAAGGACAGAAACAAAAAAGTAAAAGGTTTTTATTTATCCTTAGACCCAGTAGTATTGGTGCATTTTGCTGCCCTGAAATTCTACTCAGTAGCTTAATAGATTGAATAAGGTCAACTCTATTATGTTTCAGTATATAAACAAGAGGTGTTTCTGCGAAGAAAACATTTGCAAGTGATTTAAGATGAAATCAACGATTGTGGTTGGTGGTTGTTTTTATTGCGATATCTCTCAGAGGCAAAAGGGAGAAATGGAAACCAACATTTAGGCATGTTCTGTGCTGGGTGTGATGTTAGACATTAATTTGTGACAGACATATATAGAGAGATATGGAATTGAGGAAAGGCTAAAATATATGTAACCCTCCGTCCCAAAGCAGGGATTACAAATATAAATCACTTTTAATTACTGGATTTTGATGTTCATAACATTATTTTTACATATTTATTTATTTATTTTTGAGACGGGGTCTCACTCTGTCACCCAGGCTGAAGTGCAGTGGCATGTTCTGTACTCACTGCTACCTCCACCCCCGGGGTTCAAGTGATCCTCCTACATCACCCTCCCAAGCAGTTGGGATCACAGATGTATGCCACCAGGCCTGGCTAATTTTGTTGTTGTTGTTGTTATATTTTTAGTAGAGATGTGGTCTCACCATGTTGCCCAGGCTGGTCTCGAACTCCTGAGCTCAAGGATCCGCCTGCCTCAGCCTCCCAAAGTGCTGGGATTACAGGCGTGAGCCACTATGCCAAGCACAAACGTTAAGTTTTGTATTTCTTGTGCCCAGCACTGAGCCTGAATAAAAATTCATTTCTATGTTCATTGTTGCTGCTATTTTATTTTTATTTATTATGTTTAAATTGATGAAACCAATGATGTGATTTCTATGTGCCAGTCACTGGGGGTATTAGGGAAGAGGCTGACAGGGCAAACATGACCTTTTTTTTTTCTGATGGAGTTAATATTTTAATTATAGAGACAGACATATACATGTGTAATGCTGACAAAGTAAACAGTCCTTAGCCCTTTGATCATTTCTTTTTTCCATTTGTGAAGTGGGGCTATTCGGCACAGAGCTGGGAGGAGTAAATAAGCCAGGACCCAGGTCACAGTGTGCCTCCGCTGAGATCCTGTGGACGAGGCATCACCACATGTGGGGACATTCCAGCCACTCTGTGCAACTATTTCACCACCTCCCTGAGCCACCAAGGCACCTCAGTGGGGTGCCACCAATATCAGCTCCATTTTACAGATGAGGACATGGGGACTCCTTTTTTTTTCTTTATTTTATTTTGTTTTACTTTAGATGTATACTATATCCAGCATTTCTCCCCATTTTCTCTCTCTCCACCCTTCCCACCCCCACTGTCCCTCCCCTAACCTCCCCAACTGCCCCCAGTGTGTGCTGCTCCTCTCCCTGAGTCTACGTGTTCTCATTGTTCATCACCCACCTATGAGTGAGAACATGCAGTGTTTGGTTTTCTGTTCTTGTGTCAGTTTGCTGAGAATGATGGCTTCCAGATTCATCCAGGTCCCTGCAAAGGACACGAACTCATCGTTTTTTATGGCTGCATAGGACTCGGTGTATACATACCACGTTTTCTTTGTCTAGTCTATCGTTGATGGGCATTTGGGTTGGCTCCAGGTCTTTGCTATTGACTCCTTCTTATGTTTCCTTTTATTCACTATGTAAGGCGTATTGACAGTGTTCATCAACTGTCCATGCCTCGTAAGATTCCAAGCCCTTTTCCACGGCAGACCAGGCCCTCCTCATGTGGCCAAGCCCATCCTCCATTGCCCCCTGCAATCTGTGTCCCAGCTGCAGCACATCTCCCGGTTCTGACCGGCTGGTGCTCTTATCTTTCAGAACATGCCTGTCCTTCAAGCATGTCTGTTAGGGGAGAGAAGCTTCTCCGTAGCCATCCCTTCCCATCTTCATTTGGTAGAGGTAAGTCATCCCCTTGAGGGTAGCTGGTCTGTGAAGGCATCAAAATCAAGGCACAGCCTCTGGTGGCATTTGCTAAAGAGAGGATCAGGTGTCAATTCAAGGGATGGGGCTGCTGCCATGGCCAAGCAGAGAGGACAGTGCATCATGTTTGCCGTCTGTCGGCAAGCACGGCCGTGAGACAGGGAGGAATCTGTGAGCAGCCAGGCCTGCAGGAGGCATGAGTGCAGGCTGAAGCGTGGCCCGGATTGCTGATACACTGTGCCTCGGGGGCACGCTGCTGCCCACACCAATCATCGCGGGGGGACACAGAAGGAAGGACTCCCAGCGGTTCAGGCACACGGCTGGGCTTCCTTTGTGCCTCCTCCCTGCTGAATTTATCTTCATAGCTCTAACTGAGGGGATGCTCAAAGTCAGTAGAGTAAAGTTCCAGAACCTCAGATGCAACAGAAAGGAAAGCAACGGAATCCCTGAGTTTTGTTGTTGTTGTTTATTCAGCACAAAGCATGATTACCTGGTATTGGGTGTGACGACATATGAAAAGGCCTCTTATGTCATCAAAAGGAGATACAAACCCTTGCTGTGTCTTTAACTAAGGGAGTCACTTGCACACTTTAACACAACATTGCCTCAACTATACAGTGAGATGATAGCCATCCATCCAACTTCTAGGATGTTGGGAAATTTGCTGGGGCAATCCCTGCTAAAGCTCCTTGTAGACTACGACTTGGGGAGCAAAGGTCAGCGATTATGATGAGGCTGACGCAGACTCCAGCCAGTGGGGTGTCATCACTGAGAGTGGCAGAGACCTTTTTATCATAGTTTCCCAGTGACACTCAGCAGAGAACACATTCTAGTGATTCCAGAAAATGCGTTTTTGGCTTTTTAGGCAGATAGTAGAGTCAAGCCAATTGGCTGTGAGATCATTCAGAAGAATGAGGAAACCTCTCCATCTGTGGAGGCTCTATGGGCAGTCATGGGGTGGGGAGCTTCCTGTTTCCAAGGCACTAGCCAAGACTGCTTCTCTGGGAAGGGGAGACTAGATGGCTGGTGCCCCCGCTGTCAGCTGGGGACAGGCAGGAAACTTCATTGCTTCTGGCTCCATCCAGCTGCTGCAAAGTCAGCCTCATGGACAGTGGTGACGACCCTGGGTTATAATTCACAGGTGACACTTTCACCCATCAGCACCAGGGTCTACTGTATAGAACAATGAGTCCTGTATAAAACAGGACTTTCGTGACTTCTCCGATTTCCCAGTGTTCCCGCATTGGCATCTTCATACACTCCTGATATACATGTGCTTGTGAGCTTGACTGAAACACAGGTCCTAGCTAGAGGGAAATCTCTAGCTAGGTCCTGCCTAGATGCAAATCTCTGTTCTATTTTTTTTTGAGATGGAGTCTCGCTCTGTCACCCGGGCTGGAGTGCAATGGCGTGATCTCAGCTCACTGCAACCTCCGCCTCCTGGGTTCAAGCAATTCCTCAGCCTCCCAAGTAGCTGGGATTACAGGCATGTGTCACCACACCCAGCTAATTTTTATATTTTCAGTAGAGATGGGGTTTCACCATATTGGCCAGGATAGTCTTGATCTCCTGACCTCATGATTCATCCACCTCCACCTCCCAAAGTGCTGGGATTACACGCATGAGCCCCTGCGCCCGGCTTGCTCCATACTTTAGTTATGATCCTACAACATTTAGTTCAACATTTGGAGACTCAGCGTCTTTGCATCAAAGTGGATAGTAAGAGCTACACAATGGATGTGATATGAAGATTCAATCAGACCACAAAGGAGCCCCTAGTTCATGCCCAGCCCATTAACAGGGCTGTCTGAAGTTTGAGCTCTCTTGAGTGAAGGTACTCTCTTTCATGTCTTCAAAGACTAGGTACTTGCTAACCTATACTATATGCCCAGGTCATTGTCATTAAATAACTACACTGGGTCTCGTGTAAGAAGGCAGCTTTTGGATGCTTCTCTGCCAGGTAAGTTATAGAACAAAGGGCCTTAGAAAAGATTATTCAGTCTGTAAAGGATGCTGCTTCTAATGGGCTGTCTAGGAAAGTCATGAGAGTCTATTTTGGGGTCATACAACTTGAGTCAAATCCCAGATCCTCTGCCTGCTAGTCTGTAAACTTGGTAGATGTTAAGCATGAGCCAGAGTGTCAGGAGACTATGACAGCACATCCTAAGTGCTCAGCATGGGGAGTGGCATGGCAGGTGCACTCCACAAATGCGGGCACTTCCTGCTGCGTGGCTGAGTCTGCACCGGTAACCGCGATGCCGATCTCACGGGCTGTGCGTCAAGTGCTGTGGCAAGGCACCATGCCCCGTGCCCGTGAGGCCTGTGTCTCACTCACTTTCCACTCAGACACCTGTGGAGGCGTCGAGACCACATTGCATTTTGACCTCAGTGTTCCAGTTGGTGCAGGAGCTGCTGCTGCAGGTCCCGTGGGGAGGGTGACTTGGCCTCCTTAGAATCCTTGCCAGGCAGCCATGGAACTCACCGCCTCACAGTGCTGTTGATTTCGTCCAGTAAAAGTTCCCCTTTGGAGAGTCTATTTTTTATTTTCTGAAGAAATCTTTATGCTTGCTCCAAATCTGTCTGTCTACTGACTTCTAAAGAAAAACGGAATTCTTCTTCTAGCACATGACAGTCCCTGAGCATCTCAATTTCCTTTCGTTAAAGTTACTGTGGTGCATTTGGTGTATTTTATTGTCATTATTTTATGCAGAGTCCTCTCTTGCCCCCCATCCCCGCTCCCCAGTTAGCATGTGTGTATTTAGAAAGAGAAAACTGGTCCCACTGTTAAGGATGAAATCAAAAGAAGACAGCAGAGAAGCTTTAGCTTTACAGTTTGAGCCTGGTCACTGCGTGGTTCCAGCCAGTCCCCATGGCCCTACACTGCGTCAGGCCACTTCATCTGTTGACAGCTGGGGAGGCTCCAGGCAGCAATCTCCAGGCTGCCTCCCACTCCCACTGCCTCTCTGCCCAAGCCCGGCTGTGGGAGCAGAGAGATACCAGCCAACTGCAGAGCTGACAGGCCTCAGGGCCGGGGCGGTGGAGGTTTCAGAAGCCCACTGTCGTGTGTGCCGTCATGAAAGCACTCTCTGTTGGCTGTCTCTGAAGAATCTTTTGGAAAGGTGTAAACATGTTGGCCCATCAGAGGAAGCCATAAATCTCCCTGTATACATAGCAGTACAGTGGTACTGAACGGAAGACAAGCGGTTGCCAATCTCACGTTTCACTTCAACCTGGCCATCTGGGTTGAGACAGAACTTGGGCTAACAAGCTGTATACACCCACAGCAAAGAAGCATTCCACCGGAAGCTTCTGGGGCTACTAAATTTTTCATGCCAAGATTTTTCAGTACACTATGATGGCAGCTACCCCATTCCCCTAATTTCTCCCAAAATTTATCCCTAAAGACTTGCTATGGGATCTTCTCACACAGATAATGAAAGCTAAGTCTACTGAGAGTCAGGCAAAAAAAAAAAAAATGGCCAGAGTTCTCACCGAGCAAATAGGCTCTGTGGGCCGGAAGACTCGGGATGAATTCAGATGCTTTGACAGCAGCTGAGCACGAGGCTTTTCTGATCTTTGGATGAACTCTAGGGTCATTCCAGTATCAGGCTAGCGTCAGAATATGTTTAAACTTTACTGGCTAAGTTAATCAAGGCTCATTCACTGATGAGGCAGATTCTGCAGTGCTAAATAAATCGCAGGAATATGATAGTAACCAACTTATATTCAGTGTTGAGGGTTCTTTATCTCAGATAAAATCCCACACTAGGCCGGTCTCAAGCTTGAGGTAGGTGCCTCGTGGAGGGGGGGCGCTGTGGTCCCTCTGAATCCAAGCTTGCCTATGTGACTCCATCTGCTGCTGAGAGCAAATGTTCATCTGGCTGCTGGAGGTGCAGCTTTAGAGGGCTTCTTGTGGACTTGGATTGCAGAAGACAGGTATAGAATATCTGTATTGTTTCATTCAGCCTCCCAAGCAACTTTCTGAAGCAATCATCTGTCATCTGCCAAATACATGCTAGTTCTGTGGAGTTTATAAAGACCTATGAAAATGGTCAAGTTTGAATAATATAGCTGGAATATGCACATCTCATTAACCCATTTATGCTGGAGGTTGCACATTGTGTGTGTGTGTGTGTGTGTGTGTGTGTGTGTGTGTGTGTGTGAAAAATCAGACCTTGGCGATGACCTTGAGCAGTAGGGTATAAATAACTCCCACAAGTTTAGCATTTCAGTAATGGAACACTAGGCATAAGTGGGTTAAAACCGTGTAAGGCAGGATGTTTTAACCAGACAGCAACTAGTATAGAACCCTTGCTCAGAGTTCAGAGGAGGAGAGAGAGGTCTGGGCTCCAGTGAGCAGAGAAGGGCTCATGGGGCGAGCCGTGTACATTAAACCCTGAGGGAGGGATCTGAACAGAGGTGAGAGGGAGAAGTTCCTCAAACAGCGAGGGTGTGGTCCCTGCCCTGCTTCACTGAATCCCTCAGAGCTGACGGAGGTGAGCCAGGGCCTTAGCTGCTCTCTCTGGAGCCTTGCTTTCAATTGCCAGTGCTTGAAGATTAAGCTAATGAGCTTTCCTGCTGTGGGTGGTGGGGAGCCAATGCCTCCACGCTGGCACCCAGCCCTGGTTATTTTTCTTTTAAATAAAGAAACAGGCTGTCTAACATCAGGTGGAGACCTAGGTGCCTTGCACAGTCTCAGGTTGGAGAACATCTTTGCCTCGGGTGACAGATGGCCCCATCACACTTCATCTCTCAGACCTCTGGCCCCAACCACACTGCACATATGACACTTGAGTTGGTGACACTCTGTCATCCATTCCCATTAACCTATGATAGAACTCAATCAGTCCAGTTGCCGGGCCAGCATCAGAGCGGAGTAGCAGGAAGCAAAGAAAGCCACTTGGACTCCTGCATGACCTGTGTTCCTTTCCTCCCAGCCCTTACTTCAGTGAGGATTTCTCGCCAGCAGAGCAATCTTTTGAATTCCCAGTTGATGAGGAGGTTTTGAGTTGACCAAGCAAAGCCATTTATCAAGCCCCTGCTCCTCTTTGGAATGCTGGCAGGCATGCTACATACCGACTGTGCAGCCCCGGCAAGGCACAACTCTGTTTTTGCTCCATGCTACTAAATTTGGAGGAGGTGTGTTTGTGGGTGAGAGCAAGTTTTGAAGGAAAACATTTCCTATTTCCTATTTCGTTCTGCGCGTCAGGTTCTTATTCACCATTCTGTTGTTTATTGTGCTCTTTTCATTTTTTTGTGTGCTTCATTTTGTTTCTCGTTGCATTGCAATTGAGACTAGTGTCAATTTTAAGACTCTAGAATTCTGTCTTTATGGTAGACTTGCAAAAAAAAAGTCACAAAGTTATTGGCACAAGAAGAGACTGTGGCATAATACCAGTGACTGACTATCTCGCCTTTGCTCCCCCTAATTTCTTAGTAACAGAACTCCTAATCTTATTATGTGCCTTTCTACACCCTGCATTTCCCAGCTTTTCTGAGAAATGCAGGGTGTAGAAAGGCACATAATAAAATAGCCATGATATGCTCTGCTCTGACTAATGAGCTGTAAATATTACATACGACTTTGGGGCAGCACCCTGAGATGGAGTAGGGGAGCCATATTCCTCCTCTATCCAGTCCCATATGAGAATGTGCTCCTGGGACGAGGAGGATGAGGACCGGAGCTCAGTGATGGCAGGGAGCATGTGGTCCTTGAAGGCGTTGAGGAACCACCCTGTCAACCCAGGACTCTTCTTTTTCAGGAAAGAATTAAATCTGGTGGTTTATGCCACCACCGCTTAGGTTTTCTGTTATACGCACCCAAAATTAATCACAGCTGCCATGTCAGTAACATTTCAAAGTTACCTTTTCTTTACTGGGAAAGTTATGTTCATCCGCCATGCATGAAATGCCTGTCTGTTACATGCACTCCCCACTGGTTCTCTCACTCCTCTTAGAATGATGACAGGACCACCATGATGGCAGTACCTCTCTGAAGCACTGCTGTCTCTTCCTCCCCCTCGTTCTCCATCCTTCCTTCATTATCCGTCCAGTGCTTCCCACGTGTCAGACGCTGCACTGGAGGTGACCCTTACACCTGTGGTGCTTTAACTTAGTGGTGGGGAGAAAAGACAGGAGCATTTACAAATTTGGCAAAAGTCACAAAGAGTAGTATGAGATTTTATGTTCAGAGGCCTCACCACGGGTGACACAATGGCATCGAGTGATAAGGTTTTGGTATTTGTCCCTGCTCCAATCTCATGTTGAAATGTGATCTTCAATGTTGGAGGTAAGGGCCTGCTGGGAGGTGTTTGGGTCACAGGGGACAGATCCCTAATGGCTTGGGTGCTATCCTCACAGTAGTGAGTGAATTCTCTGAGATCTGGTTGTTTGAAAGTGTGTGGCATTCCACACTCTTGCTCCTGCTCTCCCCATGTGATAACTTGGTTCCCCGCTTTGTCTTCCACTGTGATTGGAAGCTCCTTGAAGCCTCCTCAGAAGTCAAGTAGATACCAGCACTCCACGTCCTATACAGCCTGCAGAACTGGAATTCCATTAGACCTCTCTTCTATAAGGTATTCCCTTACAGAAATTCAAGAATAACTTTGTACATGAAACCTGGAAGGATAAGTAGGAATTAGCTGAATAAAGAAAGAGCAGGGAAGCTTCAGATGGAAGGTTCATTACAGGTAAAGGCCTTGAAATAGGGAAAGATGGAGAAAAAGTCACAGAAGGCCTGAAGCATAGCCTGTGTGGCCCAGAAAAGAAATAAAGTGTGGCTGGGCATGGTGGCTCATAACTGCAATCCCAGCACTTTGGGAAACCAAGGTAGGAGGATTACCTGAGCCCAGGAGTTTAAGACTGTCCTGGGCAACATGGTGAAATCCTGTCTCTCCAAAAAATACAAATATATATATATATATAGGAACATATATATATATATATATATATACATATATATATATATATATCAAGGAACATGACAGTAAGTGCAAAGAGAGATAGTCTTACTCCCACACTCAGTCTGAGTATATATACACCTGGGCATGGTGGTATGTGGTTGTACTCCTAGCTACTCAGGAGGCTAAGGCAGGAGCATCACTTGAGCCCAAGAGGTCAAGGTCAAGGCTGTGGTGAGCCATGATTACCCCATTGCACTCCAGCCTGGTGAGCAGAGCAAGACCCTGCCTCAAAAATAAATAAATAAATTGTGTGTGTGTGTGTGTGTGTGTGTGTGTGTGTGTGTGAGAGAGAGAGAGAGAGAGAGAGAGAGAGAGAGAGAGAGAGAGAGAGAGAGAGAGAAGATTGAGATGAGTTTGGAGAAGTTGTCCAGAGCCAAGCAGATTATTCAGGCCCTTATTCAATTGCAGAAGCCTTGGTGAGCACGCAGCCTTCTGGTGGGTTTGAACTTCATCCTGAAAACCATATAAAACATTTGAAGGGTTTTAAACCTGGAAATGACATAATGACGTGTGCATTTGAAAAGCCTCCTGTTTGCTATGGTCTGAGGAATAAGCAGGAGGAAGGCTGGAAAGGTTGGTCCCAAAGTCTTAAGAATGTTGCTTTATTGATCTTACTGATCAGGGCGGAGTGAGGCTGCTCATGCCCACTCCACACTTTCATTCCAGTTCTTCCCTTGTTTATTCATCATCACACCTTTCCTTGCATGTGTTTTGCTGTTTTCTCTGTCTGCAATTTCCATGTTAATGAGCTAGCTTGATGTTTGCAGGAATGTGTCTGCAGCAAGTTACTCATTTCTTTTTCTCTTATCCTTTCTCTCCCAGAGTTCCTCCTGCTCTCAAAGGCATCCAGTTAATGCCATCATGAGTGGTCATGAGTAGCCATTCTTTCAGTATTCCTTTGTTTAACCAACTGAATAGAATGTCTTAACAAAGCATTACCCTCCAGTACTCCTGGGTCTAGGAGCCCGAGGATATCTTTCAGAGATGCTGAGGGCCACAGCTTGGATGGAGTCTGGGAGTGAGTGGGCCTGGCAGTTGACCTCTGCCCCTTTCACACATATCAAAATGGGGCTTTATCTGCTTTATGAAAAATGAGTTTCTGAATAAGAGTTTGCTTGAAAAATAACCCACTAACATTGCAGGCTTAAGAATGCTGCTCTGCAGAACTAATATCTCCAGACCAGCAACTTGGCATTTCATCAACCTGTTTGTTTAAGACCGTCTTAGGCTTTGTCCCAGCCCGTACGCCGGGATGCCTGCAGCAGCAGCCCTGATGCCTCTTCCAGCTCCAGCCCTTCCCTACAGATCTCAACGCCTGACCACCTACACATTTACGCCACACTGGGCCTAAGCTTTCGTTCCTGGTTTCTTCTTTTTTTTCTTTTTCAGATGGAGTTTTGCTCTGTTGCCCAGGTTGGAGTATAATGGCACGATCTTGGCTCATTGCAACTTTTGCCTCCCAGGTTCAAGTGATTCTCCTGCCTCAGCCTCTCGAGTAGCTGAGATTACAGGCATGCGCCACCATGCCTGGTTTATTTTCTGTATTTTTAGTAGAAATGGGGTTTCACCATGTTAGCCAGGCTAGTCTCCAACTCTTGACCTCAGGTGATCCGCCCTACCCAGCCTCCCAAAGTGCTGGGATTATAGGTTAGAGCCACCGTGCCCGGCCCATTCCTGGTTTCTAAGTCCTGTGTAATTTCCTCCTTAAACAACCAGCATGCTGTGCTCCCCTCTTACAAGGCAAAGCTCTCTTTTCTCTCTCTTATTGGCCATACTCTAATTCATCTGAGTTTTCCTCACCCTCCCTCCCTTTCTGCTAGCCAAAATGCTTTTTCCTAAGTTCAAAGCTTAGCTCATTTTCTACCTCTTGCAGGAAAATGCCCATCGTTATGTCTCCTTTCCCCAGGATCATTAAACATGAATCACTCGTGCCTCAGACAGTCCTGAACCACTGATTCGACATAGTCTTGTGACATCCTCTGTTGTCATTTTCTCGGCTAGATTATAAACTCTGAAAGCAGGGGCCACACTTCATGGAGAGTTAAGCCAGAAGAGTATGTTTAAGCAAGACAGTGTCTTTTCATGAGAACATCAGGCAATTTTTTTTTGTACTTTAAGTTCTGGGGTGCATGTGCAGATCATGCAGGATTGTTACATAGGTATACACAGGCCATAGTGGTTTGCTTCATCCATCCATCCCCCTGTCATCTACATTAGGTATTTCTCCCAATGCTATCCCTCCCCAATCCCCCCACCCCTTGCTATCCCTCCCCTCTCTCCTCCACCCCCCCAACTTTTTTTTGAGATGGAGTTTCACTCTTATGGCCCAGGCTGGAGTGCAATGGCGTGATCTGGGCTCACTGCAACCTCCTCCTCCCAGGTTCAAGTGATTCTACTGCCTCAGCCTTTCCAGTAGCTGGGATTACAGGCATGCGCCACCACATCCAGCTAATTTTGTATTTTTAGTAGAGATGGGGTTTCTCCATGTTGGTCAGGCTGGTCTCAAACTCCTGACCTCAGGTGATTCACCCACCTTGACCTCCCAAAGTGCTGGGATTGTAGGTGTGAGCCACCATGCCCGGCCCAAACATTAAGCAATTTTAATCTGGCCCCTGTGGATTCTTCTTCATTTGCTGTGTTATAGGGCATGAAATGTGTCTTCTTACTTCTAGAGGACACTAGGAGATAAACTATTCTCTGTCTTCGAGGAAGTGAGGCTAAGCTCTCAGTGACAGATGATTGGAACTCTGGGTTCAATGAGCATCAGGAGCTGTTGTGAAAGTGAGGGAGGACAGAAGGCTTGGCGGAGGCAGCATAGACCCAAGGCTGCGAATTGAGAGTGGTGGGGGAAGGTGAGGGAGGGCAGTGAAAATAATGCCTGTAGAAGCCCCACAGTCTCAGTTGTCCTGGAGGAAGTGTCCCCAGAAGAAAGAATTCTGACTTTTGTGAAAAAGCTGGTGATTTGGGCTGCGTGTCTTGAGTGTGCAGGAGCCTTTAAGAGAGGATTTCCTGCCTTCTGACAGCACAGAATTTAGCTGGGACAGAACCTGCCAGTGCCAGTCCACAGAGCTCATGCCCAGAAGTCCTCCTGTAGGCCCTGAAGAAAGCTTTACTGAAACAGGTACCATATCCACTGCTCAAAGTAGCACCCAACTGCCACAGCCTTTGCTCTGTTCCCTTTCAGTCGCCCAGGAGAGCACCTACAATCCCTAAAACATCTGTGGGTGCAACGATGAGATGTGGACAGTTCATAGGGTACTTAGTGGTAGGAAAGTTCTTGCAAATAAGCTTGGGATGGCGAAACTGAAAGAGCAAGACCCTTGAGCTGGAACTGTGACATCTCACGTTTTAAGTTGGCTACGTTCAGGAAAGATGGTAACACTAAAATGTCAATTCTTGCCTTCTTTAGTCCACGTAATCTGTAATCAATTATGCCTTCTACCTGGAGGCTCGGACACACCTTAACTCCTGGGTGTTAATAACAGCCCTGACCCCCCAGGTCCCTCCACTGAACCCTCAATCCTCTGCCTAGAACTTGTCAAGCTTTTCCCCCAGGAACTTGGAATCTGCTTGCCTTCCCTTACTGCATAGAGTGCATGGCCTGCCTACTGTTAGCCAGGTTCTGTGTAAGGTGCTGAAGACATCCCAGGTCCTACCTGTCCCTTGGATCCCCTTTGCTGGGTCCACACTCATGATATGATTTCCCTTGATGAACACCAATGACTACTGTGACCATATCTCACACTTTGGGCTCAGTGGACTGGATTTGAATACACCTGTCCTAGATCATCCCTACAACTTTCTGGTATTTACAGTCTATGATCCTGCCTTCTTTTTCTCATCCCCACTAACCAATGTTTCTGATATCTCTGAACTAAGTCATAACATTCTTGTAATTAGCAGAGAAGAACCTTATTGGCCTTTTCTTGAAGCACAGTTCGTTAATTGCAGATCAAAAGGGACAGTATGGTTCATTTTCAGAGCATGTGGCTCTAAGCCATTAAATGCACCTGTGTTGAAAAATGACTGTCCTGCTTGTAAAATTCAGTAATTACTTACTAAAGCAATTGCATGTCTTCCTGTGTGAGGACTGGTAGCAGTTGGGGGAAATTTCACTGTGGCTGGTGAGAATTGAAGCTGAGATAAAGGCAGGGAGTGTGTGTGTCAACAGCTGGGAGGTGCCACATCACCTGCACATGGGGCTGGTGGGCACAACAGGAGACCAAGCAGCAATTACCACTTTCCCAGTGCAAGCAAGCATCTGGGGAAGGGAACTCCCAGGGAACAGACCGAGCCAGTAGAAAAGGCCAGGTGTTATTCGTTCATCAGGCATTGTTAAGCACAGGCGCTGCCATTGAAGAGAGGGCTTGGTCAGTGAGTCCAGCCAACCCATCTGTTCTGCCTGCCATGCCCTGTGCTGTGTTAGGCATTGCATGA
Organism: Leontopithecus rosalia; assembly: GCA_028533165.1. Lineage (NCBI taxonomy): Eukaryota > Metazoa > Chordata > Mammalia > Primates > Cebidae > Leontopithecus > Leontopithecus rosalia. Next base: position 135,506,842 of record CM052654.1, on the reverse strand, counting down.
GAATGTGAATGTCCGTGAAATGTACAGCCTCTGTCTCAATGTCTCAGGATACGGAACCATTATGTGAACCATGAAAGAAGCCACAAAACAAACCATGTGGTCCAACCGTGCGTTGGGAGACAGAGGTGAGGTTCGTTGTAACATTTTAAAACCATAACTACTGCCTTTCTTATTGGCTGTGCAAGTACAAATGCAGCCATTTCCTCAACAGCACACCATTTCCCTCTCAGAACCTCAGCTCACTCACTTTGATTCTGAACTCAAGGTATCAACCAATTCAAAGATTCCTCTTCCTTCTGATATCCTACTTAACAACTTTTGAGCCCAGCATGCCAGTAATCAAAACTGTATTCACTTCCCCAATGAAAAAATCATTTGCAAATTGTCTAGGTAGTTTTTCTCACTGTAGTAAGTCGACACAACTCAATTATTATTAAAGCTTCTCTGTTTGAGAAGGGAACTTTTCATAATTTGCAGGACCCAACAAAATTCAGCTGTGACTTTCCCTAACCATGGCATGGACCAGGGCTCTGGGTCATATCCTGCTCCCATCTCTTCCACTGGAGGCTGCTGGCTCAGAGGGGTGAGTCCCGTGCGGGGCCTCTGCTCTGGTTTGACTAAAGTCGCTAAGTACTAAGCTGTATTATCTCTTGGGAAAATTAGATATGACCTGTGGAAGTCTTTGCTCCAATTGTTTAAGAAAACAATTGGAATTGTTTTCTTAAAATTATTGGTGAAATTGTGTTTATCTGGCCTGACTTTGTCTTGCTCTATATTATCAAGAACATTGTCTGAAAGAGCACAGGTTAGTAGAGAAAATTCCCACAAATCCATCAACAAAACTGACTCCAAGGACTGAAGAGTTTGTGGCCCTGCGGTGCCACTGTTCCTCACTGGGCAAACTCTGCCTTGGGTCACCATCTAAGCACCTCAGTGTCTACTTTCCTGTATTTTGTCTTTGCATCTCTGAAAGTTAATTTAAAAGATGAAATCTCCAAAACTGCCTCTTCTGGGAAAGGCAGATTGTCAGTTCTGAGGACAGAAATGGCTGACTTCCTTAGAATTAGGTGGTATGAAACAGAAAGTTCAAAATGTCATCTTCAACCAGCTGTCAGCAGCGCTCACTGGATGACGTCTCCCTTGTCCTTACCGTAGCTGGCTGGATGCCTCTCCCAGTCATTAATTCCTGTGTCCCTAATGCTTGTGTGTGCCCTATGTGGCATCATTTCATCGATTGTAATTTCACCAATGATAACTTGAGGAACCATCAATGTGGCCAAATTTTCCATCTTAGAAGTGCCTCAGAGCTAAAAGTCTTGACAATTTATAGTATTTAATAATGTCTCTATCAGTTGGTATGAAAAATAATTTTTAAAAATTCAGACTAAAAAATAGCTTCATTAAAATGTGTTCTGAGGAAGAATTTAGCTCTTAATTTCCTTTAAATCCACAAGTGTAATTATCTTCAATTGAGAACCCAAATCACTGTCTTCTTATAGATATGCCAGTGCTTAACTTTTAAAAATCAATCCTGCTGGGTATGGTAGCTCACACCTATAATCCCAGCACTTAGGGAGACCGAGGTGGGCAGGTCACTTGAGATCAGGAGTTGGTGACCAGCCTGAACAAGATAGTGAAACCCCATCTCAACTAAAAATACAAAAATTAGCTGGGTATGGTGGTGGCTGCCTGTAATCTCGCTACTCAGGAGGTTGAGACAGGAGAATTACTTGAACCTGGGAGGAGAAGTTACAGTAAGGCGAGATCATGCCACTGCACTCCAGCCTGGGCAATGGAGTCAGACTCTGCCTCAGGAAAAAAAAAAATCAATCTTACTACTGAATCTGTTCCTCTTCTTCAGAGTGAATGAATGCCCAATGGTATTAATAGGTACCTCTGATAGCTTCAGACATTCCCTGCTTCCTAGTCAGTAATTGCTACCTGGGATCCTCTGATGGAGAAAATGATTTTTCTTTTTATGATATCCACCATCCAACTTAACTGGGGGAGCTTGGTTAGTAAGTAGAATTGGTATGTTAAATGCTTCTTGTAAGATCTCTTCCCTGAAATTCCTGAACTTCCCTCTATGTATAGGATAATAACTAATGTAGACACAGACTTATTGGTATTTTTGTGCTTAAATCAGACCCAAGTTTGAAGATTTCTTAAAAACATCAGACTCTACATGAGCCAACATTCTTCAGAAGTTGAAAGATTATTAGGGTTGAGCCCAACTATGTTCGGACTGGCATCCAAATCTTTACCCAATCTTGCAAAATATCCTTTGAAACTATGTATGAAGAAAGGAATGAAGCTCATAGTTGAAGAAACAACATTAAAATGCATTAATTACTCTAACTTGCACCAGCCATCGTGATACAGTTTCACTGTGTTCCCACCCAAATCTTGTCTTGAATTGTAGCTCCCATAATTTCCATGTGTCATGTGGGAGGAACTCAGTAGGAGGTAATGAAATCATGACGTGGGTTTTTCCCATGCTGTTCTCATGATAGTGAATAAGTCTCAGAGACCTGATGGTTTTATAAAGGGGAGTTCCCCTGCACGTGTTCTTTTGTCTGCTGCCATGTAAGACATGACTTTGTTCCTCCTTTGCCTTCCACTGTAATTGTGAGGCCTCCCCAGCCATGTGGAACTGGGAGTCAACTAAACCTCTTTCCTTTATAAATTACTCAGTCTCAGGTACATCTTTCTTAGCAGCATGAGAACCGACTGATACACCTTATTACACTGTTATCCCACTTATGAAGAAACTTGGTGGGCAGGGATACAGATTCATTCAAGATCTCAGATCTAACAAGAAAATAATTATCCACATTTTCTTTAAGTAATATCACATCTAAATTCTATTTATTTTTCCTTAATCCCACCCGAGGTAACCTATTATATAGTTGCCAATCTATGTTCTGCCTTTTACAGCAAACCTTAGGTTCAGATAGCCACTACTTGTTTTCCTTTTCTTGAAGATCTAACAGTACATACGGATGTAAACTTACTTTCTTCAGGGATTTACTGAAGTTTTGTTTCATTTTCAAGATTTTCTAATCAGGATTTCAAGACCTTCTGGTTATCCTCTAAGTCTACCTTAATCATCTGTGGATAACCTTTTGCTAAGCCCTAAAGAGAAGATGAGCTTTCAAATGAATTCTAGCTAACATCTGACTCATTCAGCCACAAAAGGACATAAGATGTCACAGGGAAAAAAAATGTAATGTTGTCAGCAAAAGTTTCAGTATCTCAGTCATAGCTGTATCTCAGAAAAGTGAATTTCTCTCTTACAATTATGACAAAGCATGGGAAGCTTCCCTCAGCCGACTCAGTGGAAATCCCTGGTGGATCTCCAAATCTTGCCGCTATTGTAAGCAATGATTTCTGAACTTCTATGAAGTGTTTTTATTCTCTTTATGACCTGATTTCATTCTTGTGACAGAACCTGTCCCTTCAAAATGCAAATATAAATGCCCAACTTGCAAACTAAAGTATTTAATACCCCCCACACTTTCCTGCCACCCAGGCCTAGCTGTCATTAATATTTTTCCTGTTTTTCAGGAATAATCTGATCAAGACTTTGGTATTTTAACCCAAATACATAAACATCACCAAAAACAGCCTTGTTCTCAATGCAGTGGTCAAGTCCTACCTGCCATGCCTGAAAGCTATGGAAGTTACCTCCAAATTCCCCAGGGCTTCTCCTGATAGAGTTTTGGGTCTTCCTTGAACCTTATGATTCTGCGTGCAGTAGAATCTTCATTACTTACTGAAAATAAGGAAATTTTTGGGCCATCTCATATTCTGTGAGTTATGGTTACTTTTCTTTTGCATTTATTATTGTTGCTATAACACTTTATTATCAAAAGGAGAAATACAGGACTAGCCTTTATCCAAGATGTGTTCATGGCCTGGGTAGATTTACCAGACATTCCTTTGAATGATTCTGCTTGATCTTTATGATTGATACATCATGGCTAGAGACATAAAAAGGAAATGATCAGGATGAATATACCCTAAATATTTCAATTCATACTTTAAATCTGAATCATAACTGGGGGTTGGAACAGTCCTGATGACAGAACTGACTGTCCTAATCAGACAGAGCATGGTAAATGTTTTTGGGTTTGTCAACTTTTGGGTTTGTCCTTGACACAGAGATGCTGAGTAAAGATCTCTATTAAAAATGGGCAAGTTGATGTTTAGATTAGACACCTGTATCAGGGGTTCAAACAGGGAACAAGAATGGCTAGGGTGTGTGTGTGTGTGTATATTATATATAGATACATAATATACACACACATGTATACACACACACACATATACATACATATGTGTATATATAGAGATGTATTGTTATTCAGAGGGAAATTTCTTGTTATTCTTGTATTTATTTCTTGTATTTCTAGGGTATATATATATATATATATACACACACACATATACATACGCACATATATACATACAGATGTATATATAGAGAGAGATGTATTGTTATTCACAGGGAAATTTCTTGTTATTCTTGTATTTATTTCTTGTATTTCTAGGGTGTATATTATATATATATATACACACACACTTATACATACACACATATATACATACATGTATATATATATATATATATATATATATATATATAGAGAGAGAGAGAGAGAGAGAGAGAGAGAGAGAGAGCGAGAGAGAGAGAGAGAGAGATGTATTCCTATTCACAGGGAAATTTCTTATTATTCTCCTTTCTAAGGGAAGTTTCAACTCTGTTCTGAAAGCCTTTCAACTCAGTGAATCAGGCTCACCTGTTATCTTGAATAATCTTTCTTACTTAAGGTCAACTGATTATAGTTTTAATCATAAATTCAAAGTACCTTTACAGCAACACCTAAATTATTCTTTGATTAGATAACTGGGGACATACCCTAGCCAAACTGACACATAAAACTGACCATTGCAATGCCCCAATGATTTCAAAAATGGAGTTATTGTAAAGGTGGATGCTCACTCCAGCAAAAATAAAAGGTCACCTAGAAGTTAAAGGAAACATCCTGGCTAAATATTTTATTAAGTAGATGGCCCTTGCATAGGTAGGTTCATGTGCCTTTGATATGCCCAAATAACTAAATTTTGAACATAAGAAACCATTTTAGTAGATGAAAATTTCATCCCAGTTATCAGAGATAAACCTGGAAAAGCTTTGATGGTTTGGTTGCATATGAATAACCTCTGATGATCTCAAGATGACACTGGTGGCCTCAAAGTGACATAGGACCTTGAGTGGAAGCTGGCTAATACCCAAATGAGGTTGAGCATTACAGCAAGGACAATTGGCCGCTATTCTAAACCAACATTGATAGAGAATGCCAGAAAGAAAAAAATGTTCTTATTGCTTGTAGGTTCTAAGGGCAGGCATCCTTAACAGCAATGTCATCGTGGGAAACTATAAAGGGCAAGCCGTACATGTAGCCAAACGCACATTCAGGTAACAGGTGAAGGGAGTTGAAGAATAAAACCGAGATGAGGAAAAAAATTAGAGAATTCAAAACTTGTAAATTCTTGTAAGCGCAAAGCAGCACCGTTTACAAAGATAGGACTTCTGACCATAGAAAGTGATCTCAATTTTAATGGCCTGAGTCCAGTATGTTGTGATCACAGTTTTGAAATATTAAATTCATGGAGGGTGTGTGTGTGTGTGTGTGTGTGTGTGTGTATTTCTGATGATTATTTAAACAGAGTGTTTATGACATTAAGGACAGTTTTTGGAGAATATTTTATTATGGTGATAATCACTTGCATTGTTGAATTCATTCTGTAATGCTTTTTTATACTGATAAAATTAATGCCACATTCAGAGAAGTATTATTTCCTAAAGATATGTAATCACTGATCAGCTCAAAACCAATCACTAGCAATAATTTTTAATGGGGTTGGGGAGATTAAAAAATAAGTGTTTTTTTTTTCGTATCTTTCTAACAAATTATTTGGAGCCTATGCTCACAGAAATCTCTGTTATATATCTGAATAGGAATTTGAAAAGGGTGGCAGATGAAAATTTGCAGAACAGCCAATTTTGCAAACTAAACTCTTCAAATACTCGTTCCTCACTCCTACCCAGGTCTAGCTTTCAATAATATTTTCTTCCATTTTTTTGGGAGTGATCTGCCCAGGATCTTGGTATTTTAACTCAACTACATAGAAATCAACCCAAAGCAGCCTGGTTCTTGTTTCAGTGGCCAAGTGCTACCTGTCATACTTGAAGCCTATGGGACCTACCACCAAATTCACGGAGGCTTCTCCTGATGTAGTTTTGGGTCTTCCTTTGACCTTATGATTCTGTGTGCAGTAGAATCTTTACTTACTGCAAATAAGTAAATTTTTGAGCTGGTTCATATTCTGTGAAATTTTGTTATTTTTCTTCTTAAAATTCGTTTCTTTTTAATCTGTAATCTTGTTTTGAAGAAAAATTTTTTCTAGTATTAGTAACACGTGTACTTGATATTTTATGATAAAGTTTAGAAATATCTTTTTTCTCTTTATATACAGTGTTAATATCTTTATATGTTTTAACTTCCCTCCCAATTCTATCTTCCATCCTCTATAAAACTGTTGCCTAGAATTTTAGTTATATCTTATTTAAATAAGAAATATTCTTACAGTATTTACTGTAAATTCTTTGGTGTCTTGATGTTTTTCTCTACTTTATGGAAAACATATTTTAATAGTTCTTGTTTTTTATGAAGATTTACAGATTATGAATACTTCCAGTATATGTATGTTTGAAAATGCTACCATTCTAATCTTTACCTGAAATAAGAGGTAAGCTGGATATAAAATCCTAAATTGAAAATTGTTGCCCCTCTGCACTTTAAGTATAATACTAAAGATTTTTGACATCTATAGTTACTGATCAGAAGTCTGCTTTCCTTCCTACATTGATCATTTGAAAATATTTGATCCAATCTGTCTTGTAGTTTCATAACATAGTGACTATGTATAGATTTGTTTTTCATGATTCTACCTAATGATATTATTTTTAAATCTGAAGACTAATGTATTTTTTAATCTGAAAATGATTTTTTAATATTTTAATGTGGTTTTACAAATATTATTTTACATAATATATTATTTATTGCTTCTTTTGAATATGTTAAATATACTTGTTTCTATTAGATTTTTTCTATCATAACTAATTATTTAAATATAAATTGTATTATTTGTTGTGTTTTCTAACCATCTCTTCTTGGTAGTGTGATTCCTTCTTCATCTCTGATTTATAAACATACCCATGACTTAAGACAACTGCTCACTTCTGGGCATGCCCTTGAGCTTCAGGCAAAATTGTGCTAGTACCAGCTTATGACTGGTCCAGACCTTGGCTATATGCAGGGTGTCCATCTCTGTTTCTGATGATTTCTATAGCTTTCACCTCTATTTCAGTTCTGGGATTAAAATTTATTTTATGAAACATACACCTGGACTTGCCCATGGGCTGAATGGCTTCAAATCTCACTCATTAACATGGCAATGGATTTCATATTTAGTTCTGGTGCCCAGAGATTTTTCTTTCCTGTTTCTGGATTTAATATTTCGAGAAGGTCATCTATAATTTCTATGTCTTAGGAATGAATGAAGGTACTGGGTGGGGTTTCTTATGTTCTCAGTTCTTGATCCTGTCTGGAAATCTACAATGTTGTTTTTATCTGCTTCAAATACATTTAATAGGTTTTCTTATTCTATTTTAGCTGTTATAACAAAATCACAAAGTGGCATGAAGACTGAAATCATGAATACTGAACCATTGCTCTTAGAAAAAAAATAGTATTAAGCATCTGTGAGCCTCTAGTCATGTGTTCATCAACCAACCAGTACACAGCCTGGTGTAGTTCTGTTTAAAGACACCTTATTTATTGCATATTGTTGATTAATTAAAATTGAACTCATACCCAATTGCATGATAACTTGGCCTGAATTAATCTTGTCTAGAACACATATGTTTTCCATAAGTCACATTATAGTCTGACACATAAGAACACAAGACAGGTCTTCAGTACACTGCTTAGAGGTCATTTTAATCAGCAAAATTACCAGCAAAAGATGTAGCATACATAGACCTTAAAAAGGACATTTGTTTAGTGTCTAAGAGCTGAAACAAGAAGGCAGAGCGTTGCCTTGCTCAGTCTCAGCTGGGAACTTCTGTATTGGAAGTTTCAAATATTTTGCTTCTCTCCCCACATTGTAAATGACTACAACAGTGTCAATAGCATTGATTTGGGGGTTAAAATAAATTTTAGGAGTAACTACAGAATCCATGCATAATGAGGATTGACTGTTCTTAAAAGTTACATGTTACAGCAGCATAGACAGAAATTAGACCAGAAGTCACCACATGGGTCTTTGCCATGATTCTGTTCCTAAGTTGTTGGGTGTACTGGGATTAGTTACAATCCTCCTGTGCCTCTCTTTCCTTAATTGTTAAATAAAAGCATTATTAATGAGATTTCAATTCATGGAGAACTATAATGTTTGTGCTTTCTACCAAGAGACAAAAATGTAGTGTAAGTGCCATCTTGGAAAAAGAGGTTACATGATAATATATAAGGGGACTTAAAAAAGTTCATGAAAAATGGAATTAAGAGATAACATTTTTAAAACATAAACTTTATTTCTTAACATCAGCTCCATTAAGGTCAAGACACTTTTATAAGTAATGATACCAATAATTTAGTTCTTCCCTACAAAGTCTGAGAGTCCTGGAAATTTGGATTTATCAATGAAGTCTTTTCAAAAATTTCAACTGAAGAAAAATGGCTTCCCTTTATAGTTTTTTTTTATGATTAGAAAACAAAAATGAGTCAAAAGTAGCCAAATTAGGACTGTAATGTGAGTGCCTAAAAATTTTTATGGAAACTCTGAGAAAATCACCCTTGTTTTGTGAGAGAAATGACCAGAAGCATTGTGATGGCTAAGAGGGACTTTCTGGTGAAACTTTCCTAGGTGTTTTTCGGCTAAAGATTTGGCTAACTTTCTGAAAACACTACAGTAATAAACAGATATTATCATTCTTTGGTCCTCCTGAAAGTCAACAAGCAAAAAGACTTGAGAATGTCAAAAAACTCTTTCCAAGACCCTTGCTCTTGACTTGTTCATTTTTGGTTTGACTGGGCCACCTCCACCACTTGGTAGCCAATGCTTTGATTGTGCATTGTCTTCAGGATGGTATTGGTAAAGCCATGTTTTATCTCTCATAAGTATTCCTCAAAAATATGCTTAGGGCTGAGCACTGTGGCTCACACCTTTAATCCCAGCACTTTGGGAGGCTGAAGCACGTGGATCATGAGGTCAAGAGATTGAGACCATCCTGACCAACATCGTGAAACCCCATCTCTATTAAAAATACAAAAATTATCTGGGCATGGTGGTACAGGACTGTAATCCAGCTACTTGGGAGGCTTGGACAGAAGAATTGCCTGAACCAGGGAGTTGGAAGTTGCAATGATCAGAGATGGTGCCACTGCACTCTGGTCTCATGACAGAGCAAGACTGTCTCAAAAAAATAAAATAAAATAAATGCTCAGTGTTTTAATATCACCATTAAAAAATGCCTGTTGAGAACTCTGTGCTTATCTCCAGCTGACCTGTGTGCAATGATTCTGATAACCATTACATGAAATTTTGCTCAACTTTTTAAGTTTTCAGTCAGAATTGTCTAAGCTGAACTAATTGAGATGTCTATGGCATTTGCTATTCTTTGTTCTATTAATCACCAGTTATTTCCAGTTAGGGCCCAAACAAAATTAATGTTTATTCTCATAAATGATGGATGGTTTACTGCTCTGGGCTTCATCTTCAACATCACCTTTTCTCATCTTAAACTGATTTATCTATGTGTAAACTGCTGATTTCTTTTTGAAATTGTCCCCACAAAACTCATAAAGCATCAATAATTTTCCATTCTTTCATCCACGTTTTGCCATATATTTGATGTTTGTCCTTGCTTTAAGTTTAGAAGAATTTCTATTTCTCAGATAGGGGTTCTTAGACCCTGTTTTGTTGCACTATAAGTTAGTAGAAGTTTATTGTGGTGCAAAAATTTTTAAAGTTCATGCATAGCTTTTTCATGACATGCATTTTTCATGAACATTTTGAAGTCCCTTCACATTTGTGGGAAATTTTCCTCAGGAGATGGTACTTTCGATTATGGCCAGATAATAGCTAGGTTTTAAAGGCAAACATCACTAAATGTTTTAGTGTCCTTTTGCCCAGAAAAAGTATAGCTTGCCCAGGTGGGTTTTCTAAATAGTATTCCTAAGATGATGAACTAGTAATATTCTCTCCGTGGTAAACAAATTAAATTTGTGTAGAAATGAGAAGAACTATCACATCCCACAGTTTATGAGCCCAAATTTAATACATTAGTGAGATATACATCAGCTATCTTTAGCAACAAAATCGAGACTTTTAGGATACTTTTGTTATTGTTGCTTTAAAGTTTAGGCCACACATCTAGAACCATGGCTGCTTTTTTAACAGTAAGCATGAATGTTTTAACACACAGGTTTTACAGAACTGAGGCAATATGAGGAATCTGATATTAATCCTCTGTCATTGCCCAGCATTCTCTAGGAACTTGCTGTGCGGCAGCATAGGCACCTTCTGGGAGCTTGTTACAAACACTCTTCTAGGCCCTGCCTCCGCACTACTGAATCAGGATGTGCAGCTTCTAAAGATTCCTATGGGCTTTAAAAGTTGAAAAGTCTGCTCTGGGAACTCCATGCCTAATCCCCAAATTGCTCCAATGCCCAAATTAATTCTCTTTCCTCCAAATATCCAAAAGGCATTAGAAGAGTTAAATGACAACATAAACTCATTCTTTCAAATAAATTATGGGTTATCACTAGAATTAACACTGTAAGAGATTCCTTACATTTTAGAAAATGAGCTATCTTCATTCAATCTAATGTCTGCATGAGAGGTAAAGCAAGGGAATCCAAGCAACATCAACTGCAGCTCAGGAAGATGTAGAAGCTACTCTTTATCTAAGGTGTTAGGAGGTGTGGGTTAACAGCAACCTTTTAAAATATTCACTCAGGCCCAAATGGAGACCAAGAGTTGTACTGTATTCAGCATACTTAAGTTATAAACAGAGAAGAGTTTGCAGAGCCTTCTTAGCTCCTTAAACAGCTGAGTCCATAAAGCCTATCATATCTCTTTGGTTCCTTCTGTTTTAGGAGGAAGAACAGGTCACTGAAGTCTTCTGTACAGTACGGAGGCTAGACCCAGGGCATACTTACCATGAATAATAGCCACAATAGTTAATAATACGTTTGTTGATGCCATTCACCTTTTCTAAGCATTTCTGAAGTATCATCTGGCAAAAAGACCAAAACAAACTTAGGTGGTAGTTACTATTATCATCATTTTCATTTCTTGATGGAGATAATGAGACATTGAAAGATAGTGTGAATTGTCCAAAGTTTCACAGGTAAGCACGAAGTGTTGGAAGGCAGATTCTAGGAACTCAACCATTGCATTATTCTAACTTTTAAGATTGGAAGTGGAAGGCAGTTGTATTCAAACAAGGACAGTGCCGAGAGTAAGCAAGAGAAAGACAGCTGGAGCACGTATGATCGGACAGTGTTATCCTACTACTATAATTCAACAGAGAAATGGGCCCAACGAAAGTCAGACAACACTTTTCTCATTTGCTGGATGGACACTGAAGATCTTCAAGTTTCCTATGAAGGAGACTTAGACTGATGGAGAAAGACGTGTAAGTTCCCTTTCAAGCAATTTTCCAAGAAGACGAGGTATCTCCCTTCAGAGACATGTGAAGGTGAGAGTACAAGGTATTTCTAATACATGCATCTTTCAGTTTTCCAATATTATCACGCATGGAAGAAGAAGACATTACTGCCGTGTAACTTTTTATGGTATAGTAAAAAGACTATAGAATCTGGGGGCAGAAATTACTGATAAACTATGACTAATAATGGTACAAATTGAATAAGATTCCAGTAAAAAGAACTTAGAACACTATATGGCACCCGACATATTTATTGTCATCATCATCAACATCATCAAACTAAGAATGAAAGGACACATTGGGGCCGGGCGCGGTGGCTCAAGCCTGTAATCCCAGCACTTTGGGAGGCCAAGGTGGGTGGATCACGAGGTCAAGAGATCGAGACCATCCTGGTCAACATGGTGAAACCCAGTCTCTATTAAAAATACAAAAAATTAGCTTGGCACGGTGGTGTGTGCTTGTAATCCCAGCTACTCGGGAGGCTGAGGCAGGAGAATTGCCTGAACCCAGGAGGCGGAGTTTGCGGTGAGCCGAGATCGCACCATTGTACTCCAGCCTGGGTAACAAGAGCGAAACTCCGTCTCAAAAACAAAACAAAAAAAGGATACATTGATTGTAAATCCACTTTGTAAATCAGGAGATCCCATGCTAATGGGACTGGTACAAACAAATTCAGTCACATGTTAAATTACTCAAATCACATTATATCTGGTTCAGAGTAAGAAACGTGATCCAGTGAAACCACTAGGACGCATAAACAGTTTCTCTCTCATCACTTTGAAAGAGCAAAATATCAATTTTAATTTACTTTTGAAAACCGATCTCTGTTAGAAACTTACAAATCTGATTCCCCTTATGAATTCAAAATCAGGTGTTAAATTTGCTGGAAAATTTTTCATAATGTGTCTAATGGTGGATATCACTTGAGTTTTTGCCATATTAGAATGAACTCAGGTTTAGTGATCCAGATAATTTTGCTTTTGCTTTCTTAATCAGTTGGATACATTTGGCCTATTCTCTTTACCTCCTGGGCTTCAGTTTCCTCATCTGTAAATCAAGGGGATTGAAAGAAAATAACTACAGAGTGGCAGCCAGTTCCATTATTATAAAATTCTGTAATTCTGTGAAACCTGTTCACAGTCTCTAACCTCCAATCAAATCACAATGTATTCTAATGCCATAGTAACCCAGGTGCATTCACCACAATTTAATCAGAGAGTGCACATGCCCAGCCAACAAAGCTGGCTATCGACCCAACAGGTGTTTTTTAATAAGACAGATTCTACATTCTGCATTTAAAGCTACACTTACTTTAAAATGAAAAAATATTTAAAGAGGCAACCTCTCTATAGAACTAATTAAGTAAGAATGCAAGAATGAAATATCATTATCCTCATGGAATAACATTTACAGTATCCCAAGTTGATCTGAGGCTGTAGGGTTGGGAACAAAAAGAATAATATTTTTAAAGTAAGATTAAAGCCATGTGGGCAAGAGACATGTTCCTGATACTCTCCCAGTTTCTTCCCTGATATTGAAATGCTGATTAAAGAACTGCTCCTATTTCCTTTGAGCAGGAAAAAGTGTAATGTTTTGCTTGAGCCTGCTACCTTGATTAATGTATAGAGCTCATCATTGAAGAGCAGCAAAACATATATTATGCTTTGCTTGATTCTAAATATGTGTACTTTTTATCTCTGTGTTCAGTCTATGCCAGGGAAGGAAATTAAAGTATATACTGTACACATAAACCTCAAAAAGTACTGATTGCTGATTAGAGAAAGAAAAAAACAGTAAGATAGAATTGCAACATGCACGATGAGAAGGCACAGATCTGAATTGTTAAGAACTTATTACCATATTGCTTTGCTCAGGGAAACAAAATGCATCAATATATATTTTAATTAAAGTATGACGTATTTAAACAAATTCCACAAAGGTCTAAGTCAGCACCTTTAAAAAATCTTTTATCTTTGTAGAAACCAAGTGCAAAATGATTTATTTGCCTGGCAATTTATGATTTGTGAGGCTGTATAAATCAACCCTTTTGAGGAAATTGACTCAAGTGGCAACATATTTGTATTTGATATGAAGAGTTTGGGGAGAAATTCATTTGCTTTATAAGAAACTGAAATGCTTGTTGACAAATAAAATATAAATGTATGATCTGAAGCTCCATTTTTGGAATGGATTATTTGAGGAGTTTCAACATTGTTTGAGATGTATTAAAAAGAATATACATATCATGTAACTTTAAATGCAACTTAAATGGCGATAGTAACAAAAGTTATCTCAGTATTGCTAATTGAATAGTTTTTCTTGCATACTATATTTTATTAGAGATTAAACACAACTATTCTGTAAACCTAAATTAAGCTTCTGATTAATTGCCAATTCAAACTGAATTCGTTTATTCAAAACGAATAAAGTCTAGTGAAGTCTTTGTCTTTTGAAATAAAGTATAGGAAATATTATTAGTTTGAGAGTGAGGCATTCCAGAAAATTTTAGTCCAAAAAAGCCATCCTGGCATGATAAATGTTTTCAGTTAAAGGCCATTGGTGACAACCAGGTGCTAGAAGAGGCTTTTTCCTTATCTGCATACAGGCTGGACACACCAAGAGCAATTGCTTTCCACCTTGCCTTGAAACCTAATTTACTAAGGCAGAAAAGAAGACTGAGGAATGTAGATGTGCCTGGATGATCTTTTCACGAGACAGTTTCAATCTCTAGGATGCATTCAACTTCATCTTTTATGGGCTAATTTCTGTCTCCCAGGTTTATTCATCCTCCTTAATAATCACTCATTGCTCCTTGAAAGAATTACCTACATTCCCTCTCTCCCTCACCATCTAGGAAGAAAGTTACATGAGCATCGGAACCCCATTGCATTATTGGGTCATCATTCTCCTAGGATTCCCCCATGCTAGGCATGTTAAAATAAATTCATATCACTTTTCTTCAATTAATCTGTTTTTCTTTTCAGCTGATTTTCAGAGAATCTTCAGAGGGCAAAAGGAAGTTTTCTCTTGGCCTGTAAAAGGAACTCATCAAAGAGATGTGCCTCCTAAAAAGAAAAATATATTACTACATATGTGAGTAGTTCAAAAGATGAAAGATTAAACATTTTGAATATTTGGAAGAATCACGTGAGTCTGAGCAAATTTGCATCATTTTACTAATCTGGAAGTTTGCTATTGTAGAATCATAAGTGAACATGTGATGTCACTCTTTTCATTATTGCTGTGTATATAACAAGAGCACATTAAGCTGAGGGCATTGTACAGAGTTGTAGACTTGAGAGATCGTGGACTCAGAGGAGATAAAGTCCCTAGCTGAGAATGCTTACTTGCTGATCAGATGCATTGAGCTACTTACAGAACATATGTGAGGTGAAGATGGGGGCAGAGGCCAAGAAAACGGTCTTAATGTACAAAGTTATGAAAACAAGTAATTCAAGTTAACGTTATGGGAATTTTGAATTATTTTGAGCCTTAAAAGAAACATGCTGGTGAGTCCTGAGTCATGTAGTTATGTAACAGTCAGCTGTAACCTCTGTTTCTCTGATTATAGATGAACTTTTTCCTTACCTGCATTATTCAGTGAAATGTTTTAAAAGACTAAATAGTGTCAGAGGTAGAACACCTTCCCTATTAATTGTTGACGCTCTTTATAAATTAACTTTCTTATTTCTTGTCTTGTACTAGACTAGACCAGATAGACCAAAAGACTCTATAATTATCAATTTGCTTCAGATAGAATGTTAATTATGCATTTCCTGAAAATGATCCAGCGGTGACCAACCAAATTGCTGTAACTTGTAAAACAATTGTATGAAAAATATAATTCTGCTGAACTTCTTTGTTTCTACCTATCTAACTAAAACTTTAATTATTTTTTCCACCCTACAGTCTTTATTTATTTTTTGTCTTTTTTTAATTGCATTTTAGATTTGGGGGTACATGTGAAGAACATGTAAGATTGTTGCATAGGTACACACATGGCAGTGTGGTTTGCTGCCTTCCTCCCCATCACCTATATCTGGCATTTCTCCCCATGTTATCCCTCCCCTACTCCCCACCCCGCCACTGTCCCTCCTCTATTCCCCCATCCACAGACCCCAGTGTGTGATGCTACCCTCCCTGTGTCCATGTGTTTCACTTTGGAACACTGACTCCATTTCTTTGGAGTCTGTGTTTCTCAGACAGCTATCCTTAAATTTTGTGCTTGAATAATTCTTTTTAGCTGGAGTCTGATCCTGTCAATTATTTCAGGTTGACAAAGTTTTCTAAGCAAATTTTGCAAAATTCTCAGCATGTTTTAATTTTCCATCTTTTGTTTTATCCCGTTGATACCATGTGCAAATTCTCTAAAGGATCTAGGAAATTCGGTGTTGTCCCAAAGAGGTGATTGGCCCCTGAGGCCCCAGTGGGTCTTCATGTTTCTACTCTAGGTTGTCTGCAGGTTAGCCTGCTTGCAGAGCACACTCGCTTTTATTAGGTCAAACACAACTGGGATCCCTTCAGCCTAGAGACCCTTGCCTGTTTAAAATTTAAGTGTGTAATTAAATTTGGCCTCAAACTGCCTCCTTACGAAGTTTACATTAAGCTGAAAGGTTTTTCCATACATAAGGAGCTGTAACCCAATTTGATGTGTTAAATAAATTTTAACGTACCCTACTAACAAGTAGCCACGTTTCAGCCAATCACAGCAGCTGAACTTCATTTAACTGGAGGCAGCTGATACATTAGGCTTTGTTGTCCCCGCCCAAAAATCTCATCTTGAATTGTAACCCCCATAAGCCCCACGTGTCAAGGGAGAGACCAGGTGGAGGGAATTAAATCGTGGGGGTGGTTACCCCCATGGTGTTCTCGTAACAGTGACTGAGTTCTCAGGAGGTCTGATGGTTTTATAAGTGTTTTGTAGTTGCTCCTTCATTCATTCTCCTTCCTGCCACCTTGTGAAGAAGGTGCTTTGCTTCCCCTTCACCTTCCACCATGATTGTAAGTTTCTTGAGACTTCCCCAACTATGCTGAACTGTGAGTAAATCAAACCTCTTTCCTTTTAAAATTACCCAGTCTCGGGAAGTTCCCTGCATTAGTGTGAGAATGGACTAATACAGCAGCCAACTCTTCAAACCCGGTTGAAATAATGCTAGTGCCCCACTGTATCCAATCTAGCTGTTTCTGTTCCTCACTTTTGTTTTCTGTTCACCACTGTCCATTTTCTGTCCATAAATATTATCTGACCATGTGGCAGCCCTGGAGTCATTCTAAACCTATTCTGGTTCTATGAGATGTCTGAACCATGAATTGTTCTTTGCTCAGTTAAAGTCTGTTAAATTTAATTTGTCTGAAGATTTTTTTAAACAAGAAATAGAGAAGCTTTCAAATAGATTTCTATTTCTTCCATGCCAGACATTCTGATGAGAGGATTTAGTGATCATGTATAAAAACGTTATACCCTCACCCAAACATGTTCTTCATTGGAGTGTTTATCTTGAACACTAGAAGCTTCAAAAATTTAAGCAAATATATTTTGTCAATTATCTTAAGTTTGCTTTGGCTTATTACTTTCTTGTTTTAAGTAATTTGTGAGATATATCATGGTTTAAGTTTGGAACTGCAATACACCTGTGTTCTCTCTTCAGTTTGATATAATAAAAGCTACAGGCTTGCTGTCATGGCTTCAGATTGTGAAGCAGGCACCAGGGTAAGGCAGAAGGTCCATCCTAGCCGAGGCCACCTATGACCTAAGAGGCAAGGCCAACAGTGCATGAACAGAGTCAGTCCTTGATTTAGATGTGGGTGATGGACTGAAAAAGTGGAGAGAAAAGTTGGAAAATTCTGACTTGACTAAACGGAGATCAGAGCAACCAAATCTCAACATAGTTTTTGATCTAGACCTTAAGGAATATACTTTTAAAGAGTTGGGGTCGATAGAGTATTGCATTTGATTTTGCTCTGGAAGTCGCACAACAGTCTTGGAGCAAAAGAGGTAAAGTTTTTACCTGGATTAGATATTGTTACCATCATAATTAAAGTCCATAGCATACATATATATATGCATTTATCACATGTGGAGCTGGATACTTTTGTTGAATGCTTTGCAGAGAAAGAATAGTCATGCAGTTCTCACCTTCTGAATATTTCCAAGTAGGAAATCTAACAAAATGTCTGAAGGTTTAGTATGTTTTATACAATAAAGTGTAGAGGCATTTATTATCTATCCATTTTTTTAAATACATTTCACTCTGGCCCATCAATTACATCTTTGCAAATTTGTTTACTGACAATTATTATGTGAAAAGATAACTGTGAAAGAAGACTTACTGCAGCTTTATTTATTATAAAACCATTAGAAACAATTTGAGCTTCTAATAAATAATGATAAAAATTAATTTAAAACAGTTTATTACCCACTATTCAATAGAAAACTATGTAGACATTAAAAATAGGACATCTATTTTGTATGTCATCATTTATAACAGTTTTGGTATTGTTAAAAAAAGTGAATAAAGTGAAGCTTATATGGTATTCTACCACTCATGTAAACAATAGGGGTGTGTGTGTGTGTGTGTGTGTGTGTATGAATTATATCTACATACTTGTACATGCATAAAATATTTCTGGACGGATACAGAAGAAATAGATAATGATGGTGTTCTCTGCTACAAGATGAACAAAGATGACAAGAAAATTTTTTTTCTGATTATTTCCCTTGCACATTTAAAATACTATATTTTTTTATCCTCATAAAATAATTATCTTTCAAATGAAAGTACTACAAAATAGGCAGTATCCTATCAACTAAGGAAAGATACCCTTTTACTTATCTTGCTTAGAACTCATTTTTCCTTCTCAAATTGAGAAACCCTGTCTTCCATGAATTCTGAAGAATCCATAGCATTATCTATTATTTCCATTACCTTATCTGCCTATTCTCATCTCTGAATTCCTGTTAGCCAGGTATTGAGGGCTCTCTGTGTATCCTCTATAATTTATTATATTTTGTTGAGTCCTCCCCCTTGTCATCCCCTCATATGGGAATCCCATGAGGTAGGAATTGATGGATGGTTTCCAATTTATTTCTATCGAAGGTACAAACAACCTGGACTACATTTTTCTCTTTTAAAACATTAATTTATAGTTTGCGATTTTCTTCATAATGAAGTAAATGCAATTTTTAAGTTCAAATGCATGGTTTAGTTTCTACTCAAAGTTTCTAACAGAATACATTGTTTAGGCATTGAGGGCAAGATCATCATTTTGTTTCCTTGTTCAACCATTGGACATAATTTATTCGTTTTCATTTCCCTGAATTAGTAGCACTTGGGGAGTTCTGCTTTTATACAGAGTATCTTTTGAGAAAAAATTTTATTTTTAAGTTCTAGGGTACATGTGCAGAATGTGCATATTTGTGACATAGGTAAACATGTGCCAGGAAAAATAGCTAACGCATGCTGGGCAGGGTATCACTTCTACCTGCACTTCTCATAGGTCGAGGCCTTCTCTTCCACTCGTGTCATCTGAGAACTCTAGGGCAAATCCTTCACTCCATGAGAAAATCCTCAGAGTTACAGCAACAGCAGCTTTGGAGCCTCCTTCTCTAGCTGCCCGCTATTGCTTTACTTCTAGTAATAGAAATTTTTGTTTTCATGGCAATCCCAACTCTTCCCTAAAATACATTTTGAAGACATCTTTAAGAGAGGTATAAAGGACTAACCCATAGTTGGAGGGAAGATATTGCAATATGCATATTTATCAAAGAGTTATATCCAGAATATTGAAAGAATGTCTTTATTTGAGGAATGACAATAAAACCAGAGTAGCTAAAAGACAGAGAGCAAAAGGAAGACTGGTTGTAGATGAGGCTACAGGGGAATTTGAGGTCCACGTCATAACTGGCTTTTCAGGCCTATGAACTGTGGCTTTATTCTGAATGAGATGAGATGCTGTTGAGTGGTTTTGAGCAGAAGGGTGACATGATCTGATTTAAGTTTTAAAAGGTTTACTCACAGTGTTGAGGCAAGGGCAGAATAAGACAGCTCAGTTATGAGGTCACTGCAATAACCTAACCATGAAATAGAGGTGCCATGCACTAGAGCATTAGTGGTGGAGGTGGCAAAGTATTATTGGATTCTGCATGCATTTTGAAAGACAGGATTTTCTGACAGATTGAATGTGTATTCTGAAAGAAATCGGGGAGTCAAGGTAACATGTACATTTCTGGCCTGAGCATCTAAAAGAATACAGCTGCCAGTAGTCAAGATAGGGGATGACTGCCCGTGAAATGAGTTTTGGGAGGGAGAGGAGAAATTTGAATTTGGATATGTAAAGTTAGAGAGAGAACTGGAAATGTTGAACAGGCAGCCAGATATGTGAATCCAGAATTACAAAGAAATGTGGGTTGGAAATACAAACTTGAGAGTAGCCTAGCTTTTAGATAGGATTTAAATCTTTTAGAATAGGTGGTATCACTAAGGCAAAGTGATGGATAGAGAGGAGATCTAACTGCTGAATGCCCTTTTCATTCAATGGTTAAGAGATCAGGGAGATGAAGAGTCACCAGTGAGGGACACCGAGAAGGCACAGCCAGTAAGGTGGGAGGAAAACCATGGCAATGTGGTGTTCCGGAAGCTGAATAAATATCTACTACAGGAGGAGGCAATGACAACTGGTGTCCAATGCTCTCCTTAGGACACAGTTGAAAGATCTCGAGATTGAAAAATCTCGATATTGAAAACTGAGCTCACAGATGTCAATATTGACAACTGATTTTTGGACTTAGCAATGCAGAACTCATTGGTGTCTTTTATAAGAAAAATTTCAGTGGCGTGGTAAGACCAAATTCTAATTGAAGTGTGTCCAAAACAGGATAGGAGCTTAAGCATTACACTTTATTATTATTATTTTAAAGACAGGGTCTCATTTTGTCACTCAGGCTGGAGTGCAGTGGTGCCATCAGCATGACTCACTGTAGCCTCAACTTCCCAGGTTCAAGAGATCCTCCCTCAGTCTCCCAAGTAGCTGGGGCTACAGGTTTATGCCACTGTAGCCAGCTAAGTTTTGTATTTTTTGTAGAGATGGGGTTCCACCCTGTTGCCCAGGCTGGTCTCAGACTCTTGAACTCAAGCAATCCACTTGCCTCAACCTTCTAAAGTGCTGGGATGACAGGTGTAAGCCACTGCATTCAGTCTGAAAGACTTGTTCAGTAAATAGTGCTGAATATGGGATCAGAGAAGGGGAAGAAGTTTGGTCAAGAGAAGGGTATCACACCTATAATCCCAGCACTCTGGGAGGCCAAGGCAGGTGGATCACTTGAGGTCAGGAGTTCAAGACTATCCTTGCCATTATAGTGAAACCTCATCTCTACTAAAAATAGAAAAATTAGCTGGGTGTGGTGGCACGCACCTGTAATCCTAGCTACTTGGGAGGCTGAGGCAGGAGAATTGTTTGAACTCAGGAGGCGGAGGTTATTGTGAGCCGAGATTGCACTGCAGCCTGGGCAAAAGAGCCAGAGTCCATCGCAAAAAAAAGAGAGAAAGAGAGAGAGCAGAGTATTTTTTGTTTGTTTATAAGATGGGAAAATTAATAGTACAAATATACTATTCATCAATGGGAATGATCCAGTAGGGTGGGAAAATATGAGGGACAGAGGGAGAGCATTGCTCCAGCAGTGACCTTGGGTAGGTGAAAAGGTGAAGGAAGTATTGTATAAATGGGTGGGGGGGTACCGTAATAACTTTTGGAGATTTCACTCACAGTAATGGGGACTGTCATAGAATATACAGATGTGGATTAGTTGGTAGATTTGCTGCTGCTAACCTTTGGAAACTGTCTTCCAATTGCTGCAATTATAGCAATAAAATACCAAGCAGCAATGTCCACGTAAAATTCTTGGTATAAATAGTAATTATAGAGTAGTCAGAATGGCTCCATGCTTTTCTCTGGAAATGATGAGATGTGTCAGCACAGCAGGTAGGGCACGGAGTAGGTAGAAAGTTGGATTGACTTGGGTTGTGATTTTGCCAAACAAGGATAATGCGATGAAAGGAGTGAGGGCTTTGGAGATGGATGTAAAGGACTTGCTGTAATGACTGATCACGGAGTTTAAGTTGGATAAGGAGGGATGATAGGACACAGAGGGGTTGAGGGACAGTGGGCAGATGATAGGACCTGTGAAATGGTGGTAATATAGGGAAGAAAAGACTATTTGCGTTGGAATACTAAAGGAATTGAGCTAGCAAGATAAGAAACAGTGGTCGAGAATGGTTGCTTGAATTGTGGACATGAACGAATTCTGCTTATCGGTCATGGCACAGTCTTGAAATGATTGGTTGGGGTCCTATGAAGGACAAGATCAATACATGATGAGAAGCCAAGGAACAGAGAGGAAGAGCTTCAACGGAATTGTCTGTGTGGGTATTGAATTCAGTAATTAAGCCAAAGCCATTGTGGGAGAGAGTGGTAGTGGATTAGAAGCTAAAATCATCAACAAATGGAAACTATCCAGTAATTAAAATTTCTTGTCTGCTTTGTTTTCTTCCTCCCTACTTCAAGGCTTCTTTGCCTCTCTATGCCAAGATGCTGTATGTGATTTCCTCTGAAAGGATCTGCTTTACTAGGATCTGGCCTAGTAGGCCCTAGTAGGATCTGGTCTCAACGTTTCCTTCCCATGTAACTTCCCCTTCTTCATGTAACTGTTTGACTGGTTAATCTAAAAAAATAGATCTGGTCTTACCACCCCATTGTTTGACAGCCATTTAATTGTTCCCCATTATCTGTAGTGACGTCTGAGCTCCTCTGCCAGGAATTCAAGGCCTTGTCTGACCTACAGACTTCTTATTTTCTCACCTTCTACTCTTGGACTTTACATTTTAGCGACAGAAAGCTATTTGTGCATTTCCACTTTCCCTGTCGTCTTTTCCACGTGGCTTTGTATTTTCCGCAGCGGAGACTGCCTCTCCTTCCTTCTCACTGTGCCCAGTTCTTCGACTGGCAACATTCAATTCATCACGTAAGCTCCCACCTAAGAATCATGTTTTCCGGAAATCCTTTGAAGCTGTAATTTTTGTAGACATTGGACCATGGGCATAGTTTTTCAGTTAAGCTTACCAGCAGTTTATGAATATTTGTGGAATGCAAGAACAATTGAATACTTGATATTTTTTCTTATACTTTTGAGGAATTTATAACTTACAGCAAATTGGACTCTCTAAGGCACATTTTACTTTTTGTGCATATTTGTTTCATATTTGAAGGCAAGTAAAAAATAACATAAGGCAACATGGTACTTCGCTCAGTCCTGAATTCTTCACTTACCCCTGAACAATTCAAGAATGCTGAGTTTAAAGAGGTGACCTAATCCAGTGCTACTCAAATATCCACTGTCTCATACCAGTCCGTAAACACTTTCCAGGCCTGAGAAATATTTCCTATCTGCTATGAGATAAGGAGTTTGAATCAAAATGCAAATCAGCCACATTCCTAAACACACTCCTTAGTTTGCTGAAGTGCTTTTTGTAATTAGTCTTTCTTGATGATTCTCAATGGCATCTTGAACGGCATCAGCCAATACTTTTATATTATCAGTGGGGAGGCTGAGGTACAGTAAGAGGAGAATGTCTTGCGTAAAGTCACATCGCAACTTAGTACACTGAAATCTGTGACTCCTGGCTCCAATCCAGTGCTTTCTAAGACTCCACACTTGCCTTTAGAACTGTTTCCTATATTCACGTTTGGTTTTAATTATTTGACTCTTAGTTTGATTTAAAAAAAAAAAGTTCATTCCTATTCCATAGTAGGTTTATCTTTCCCAGAAAGTTATTTTTTTTTCAATGTCTTTACCTTTCTGGTGGAAAAGAATCAGCATGTGTTGTGGTATTATTATTTAAATGTTTATAGTCTGCCATTTTCCACACACCAAGTCCCCAGCAGCGTCGAGTCAGACGGTCTCACACAGGTATCGTCTGCTCCATCTGGTCCTCGGCTTTCTCCAGGCAGGCCCCTGAATGGTGCAGCAGCTGAAGGTCCATATGGTCTCAGGTGCAGCCCCAGGTAGAGCATATTGCAGCATGCCAGTCTGCAGGCCCTGCGGCGGGAAGAACTGCCGGGAGGCACACATCTGAGTGAAGTGGCCACCGCTGTGCCAAAATCAGAGGGCAGGAGGTGTTCTTGGCTGCTACGATGATCTGGACTTCCAGGACCGGTTGGGGACTGAGAAGCATACTGCATTGTAAATGTCAGTGCCCATGCAGGCAGCATCCGGAGAGAGCAAAGGAAACTTCTTCCCTTTACCTCTTTACCTGCTTTCAGTCCCGCTAAGTCAGGTAAAGGAATTTGAATGGATAAGGTGATGTAAAAAGAAACTGATGTGCCTAAAATCACAAAGCTTTGAGCTTAGCCTTTTCTTCAAATTTGGCCTTTTTGTTTTAGCTTTCTGCTTTGTTTCCTTTCTAAATATCTAAGAAGAGTGTCCTAAAGGAAATCTGTATTGAAATTTAGAATTGTTTTCTTTATTCTAGTCTATATTTTATCAATGAAGTCAACATAAAATGAGTGTGATCCTTAATCTTTGAAAAATAAGAATTCCTTCTGAAATTTAAAAATTCCTGATTAATGATAGGGAAGGCTAAAAAGAGAGATACTGCCTTAGTATATCCCAGCTGCTACAACAAAAATACCGGGTGGCTTATAAACTACAGAAATGTATTTCTTGCAGTTCTGGAGGCTGGAAGTCCAAGATCTAGGTGCCGGCAGCTTCAGTGCCTGGTGAGGGTTTGCATCCTGATTCATGGATGGCTGCTTCTGGCTGTGTCCTCACGCAGTGGAGGGGGCAAGGGTCTGTCTTGGGCATCTTTTATGAAAACACTAATTCTATTCATGAGGTTGTCATCCCCACTATCTAATCACTCCCTAAAGATCTCATATTCTCATAGCATCACCGTGAGCATCAGAATGTCCACTTATAAATTTTGAAGGAACACAAACATTCAGAACCACTGTGATTTTAATGCAAGGTGGATCCTGCTGCTCCCTCCTCAAGAGCCTCTGGTCCTGCCCACTCCTGACAAAGATTGTATGTTTGGTCCTCTATTCAATGGGGTTTTTTACTGGGGACACTAGGAAGCCCTCACTATCACATTTTACCATTTCACATTAAACTCCAAATCTTTTAAAGTAGGTTTTAAAAGTCATCTATGAAGCCTGAGGTGAGCTTTATAATGAAGCTTCCAGGGAACTGGGGTTTGCAATAAACTGGATAACATTTTTTGCTGTAAAATTGTTGCATTTCTTTTAGAACACTTGGAATTCAGTTGAATTCCCCAAGGCAAGGAAAAATATTAATGCACACCTATTTTAAATCCTAAGAATGAGAAAGATAAATAAACTGGTTTTAATCCTCATTTTTCATGTCTCTATGAAACACGTATCAAAGGATATAATTTATTTCCAGCTTTCATAAGTTCATATAGTGTTATGGAGACATATCTATTTGCTTTATGAAACTGCACAGTCCGAATTTAACCAATAACTAATATCCAGGTGTATTACAGGGAAGTTTTAAATTGCTTTCACTTTCCATATTCTTCAATGAATAGAGAAAATGTGGATTAAACCACCTGAATATTGAGCGACGATGTAACTGGAGAGTTTAACTCATGGAGTGGAAATCAGAAATGGAATGTTGACAACATTTTTACTAGTAATTTGCATTACAGAAAGGGAAGACCTTTTTTTTGGACAGGGTCTTGCTCTGTTACCAAGGCTGAAGTGCAGTGATGCAATCACAGCTCACTGCAGCCTTGACCTCCCCAGATTTAGGTGATCCTCCCATCTCAGCCTTCCAAGTAGCTGAGACTACAGGTGCATGCTACCACACCTGGCTAATTTTGTATTTTTTTTGTAGAGATGGAATTTCATTTTGTTGCTCAGGCTTGTCTTGAACTCCTGAGCTCATGCAATCTACCTGCCTCGGCCTCCAAAGGTGCTGGGATTATAGGCATGAGTTACCATGCCTGGCCTCAGGAAGACATATTCTTTAAGTTATAAGTGATGTAAGGTTATGAAAAAATATAAAAGCAAATAGTAATAAACAAAGCAGAATAAAATAAAATAATATGAAAATATAATAGCTGTCATTATTATAATTATCCCAATTTACAGGTGAAGAAACTGAGACTTGAAGAGGATACTTAATTTGACTGACACTGTAAAACTAGTAAGTAGAACAGGAATTAGAAGCCAAGTCTGTCTCTACCTGGGTTCTCACCACTGCGCATATTAATTGCTTTCTCCTAAAGAAGCAATGGCGTCCCATACCTGAGACAGGCAGTACTAACTAGTCAGTTCCTATAAGAAAGAAAAGAAGGGTCCTCAGAGAACATGAGAATATTCACATCAATTTTGGAATCATGAGATCACTGGTTGGATTTTGGCCAACCTAAAAGTAAAGTTTTTAAAAAGTAGGTCTATCTAAGAAAAAAATGCATCAACTTGAATTTTGAAGCTAGTTTTAAAAATGAATATACAACAATTAATTACAATTTAAAAATATTTGAACTGGGTGTGCTTCTCTAGTTCCTCTGCCTGTAACTGCATTCTGAGGGGTTCCTGAGCACGCGAAGGCCCAACTATGCACCTGGCTCTGGCAGCCGGGAAGCTTTGGGTAATTAAAGTGGATGCAGCCCATTTTCTAAGCAGGGTACTGTATGGGAGCAGAGTTAAATTTCTATGCCAATGGTAAAACTGTGAGGTCCAGCTCACTGTGAACAAGTGCCTGTGTGCATTTCCTCAAATCCTCAGAGTCAGCTAGCATAACCCATCTCCAGTGATCAGCTCTCTTAGAAGGTAAATCACCTCATTTCACTTAGTGTGGTACCCGGAAGGGAAGCATTTTCTTCTCCACTGGCTTCTGTAGGCCAAGGAGGAGGAACTGCAAAGGTCGAAAGCCTCTCTGGAGTTGCCTTCAGAAGCTAGGCACAAGGCAAATGAGGGGTTAAAAGCAGAGTGAAGAAAACAAACACAATTTATACACACACACACACACACACACACACACACACGTGTATATATATATATATATACACACACATACACACACACGTATAGAAATAAAACTATAATCACAGCATCTGAATATATATACAAAGACAATCATATATATTTGAATATATATGTTTAATATAATTAAAATAATTGTTAGATATATAATCACATATTTTAATCTATTGATAGACAGAGTATGAGAAATAGCAGTTTTGTAGTTATATTGAGATTAAATCAGAATTAAGGTGATTTTAAAGAAAAAAAAGTGTTGAAAGAAAAACTTCAGTGGAATTAAACTTAAAGGAGTTTCAATGAGAAATGAATGATTTGCGAATCGGGCAGCCCCCAAATCGCAGTAGATTGAGAGAGACACCAGTGCAGTCTGGTGCTGGAAGAAAACTTGTGCACCGTGAAAGGAGAGTAACGTAGAGAAAACGGAAGTGAGGAACAGAAGCAACTAGATTGGCTACAGTTTGGCATCTGTCTTGTTGGAACACAGTTTGAACATTTGGTGAAATTAAGGTTAAATATAAATATAAATAAATTTCATAATTCTGAGCAAGGAGTTTTGTAATTTAAATGGAATGTGGATGACATCTGAGGCGTGGCCTTGGAGAAGCTATTTCAAAATACATGATTCATTTTGAATGTCAACTTGCCAACCTGGTCAGATGGGTATTAAATTTTTCATGACATTCTAAATAGATAACAACGATATAGCAGATCTTCCAGAGCAGGGCAGGGGTTACCCCTCTAGCTACTCATCTCTAATGCTAAAAACATTTAAAGAAGAAGCTTCTTTTTCTTCTAGGACTCATTTGCTTATGCGGTCAGAACAGATGATGCCCTGGGGAATGACTACAGCCAAGATGCTGTTCATTAAGTCTTTTCTTTTTCTTCTTTCTACCCAACAGTAAAGAACATGTAGGATTCAAATCCTCCAATATCTGAAAGCTTTCACTGGGTACCTACTATGTATAATCCAGAGCTTTGGGAATCTTGTTCTATGCCAAGCCTTTAGTCTTCTGTTCTCCAAGAGCCTAATTTTGGGGTCTATTTCACTCTGAGTCCTTGGCTTTATGTATTTTCCACTATCTCTCCTGTTCTCACACTTCCACAAATATCACTAACTTCAACCTGGGCCTTCCTCTCCCAGAATCAAGCATGATATTCTCAGTATTTATAGTTCAGCCCACTGCTCTACTAAAATATTCCTTACAATACCAAAAAAATAAAATAACATCTGCTTTCCAAGAAGCGTGTGTTTTTGAAACCCATCCCCAAAGTGCCTTTTCTTTTGCACGTTTATGGCCTGTTGTTTACTCTGTTAATATTTTTAGCCCACTTATTGCCAGGCATTGTTACATAAGAAGGAGTTTCTGAGCACCGTTTGCTCAGAAGGTTCTCCTTGAGATCCGGTGCTTTACAATTTCACATGTGTCACTGAGTCTGCAATGGTGAAGGCTTAATTGGCTTTGATATGCTGTGAATGGCCAAGAAGTGTTTGTTTAGAGAGCTTCATGCTGCCATTCAGCCTTTCCTGCAAACAAAGGACTTGGCTGAGTAGCAATGTTATCAAAGGTTTGCAGACAGGGACTGCAGAAGGATCCTGCTCTGGGGGGCAGTGGAGAGAAGGGGTTGGCTGTACACTGGGATTTGGGATTGTTAATACTGAGGCCCCTGATAACGTCAGCTTCTGTGTATTGCCCTTGGGAGTCCTCTGCAAGGGTGGAGAATGGCACTTTTTTCTACTACGTGTTTTAGAATGGCAGCTGTAGCTATTGGGAAAGAGGAGGAAATGATAGACAGGGAACAAAAGGAGGAAAGGGATGAAAAGCTTGGGTAGAAAGTGAGACCCGAAGAAAGGAGTAAAATAGGCATTCAGTCTTTTTGGAAGTCACCAAAAGCCTTAACAGTCGGAATTTCCTCTTTCAAATGGAAGTTCAAAGTCACGTTAATGAATAGGAGCTCTAAGTTACAAGTGAATTTATAATTCTGCTCATGCGTTTCCTGACTTATTTCTCAAGGTTCAACTTAATTATGTGACCAAGTCCAATGATCAGGTCAAGAAAACTAAGAATAATCACTCCCCTCTACTCATTCATGAAGCAAGTTCTGCTGCTCTGGGGAACCTCTTATTTCAGAGAAACTTTGTCTCCCACATCTTGTTTGGAAACCTCTCTGTCTTGGAATCCATTCCAGAATGGGTTTAGTTGCAGGCACATAGTAGGTGCTCACAAAGCGTTTGTCGAGGTGTCACAGGCACATAGTAGGTGCTCAGAAAGCGTTTCTAGGAGTCATTTGCTTATGAAATGTGGTGTAGACAAATAGTGACTGTAGTGTAGATACCTTGAGTGCTAGGAAGGGCAGGGATCCTGGAGATACTGGGTTTCAATTTCCCTAGTTAGAGACAGTACTTTTTAGACAGAGGACAGCTAGGTGATGGAGGGCACAGCCCGTGTGTGGAATATATCTCCAAGTGGGAAAATACCAAAATGTAAACAGCAGTTTATCAGAGAAAAATCCCAAATACAAGAAGAAAAGCAATCCAAAATCCCTCATATGAGCCACATATGAGACATGGGATATAACAGAAAAGTGTATTCATGTATCAAATATTATTTTCAAAGCAGACACAACATAAAAAAATCAACATAAAACATTGGGAACAAAATACTAAAAATGAATGTCGAAATGAGACACAGACATTTCTTTTTATATTTACAAATATCTCAGGCTATTTCTGAAGATTTCCTATAGGGGATAAATATCGATATACTTGAGTAATATCTACTACTTATTTTGAATTTTTTTGAGATAGTCTTGCTCTGTTGCTCAGGCTGGAGTGCAGTGGCATGATCTCAACTCATGCAACCTCTGCTTCTGGGGTTCAAGAGATTCTCAGGGCTCAGCCTCCTGAGTAGCTGGGACTAGAGGTACACACTACCATGCCCAGCTAATTTTTTGTATTTTTAGTTGAGATGGGGTTTTGCCATGTTGACCAGGCTGGTCTCAAACCCTTGGCCTTAGGAGATCCACCCACCTTGGCCTTCCAAAGTGCTGGGGTTACAGGCGTGAGCCACTGCGCCTGGCCCTATTATGAGATTCTGACTTGAATATTAGCTTCATGCAGTCATGAGTTTGGTCGTCTACATTTACATTGCTCCCCTAGTACCACACTGTCCCCAGCACACAGGTGCAGGTGTGCACACATGGGCATGCACACGTTTCCTTGCCTGGCATAGTACCTGGTACAATACAGGCCCTCAGTAATGTTAATGAAGTGGATTACACAGTCATTTAACAAATGTTATTAAAACGTGACTCTGGGAGAGCACTTTGGTACACCAGTGTCATAACACTGAGTAAGATGAAATGTTGCCTTCCAGGGGTTTATAATCTAGTGGGTGTGTGAAAGTTTTCTGTTTTGTAAGTTTCAGTAAAGTCTAATAGGTAAATGGCATGAGCGGGTAAAAGGAAGAGATGATTTAATCTACTCAGAGAGGTCAGATGCTGATGCACAGGTGAAGTGCTCAGCCATGTTTTGAAGCAAAAATTTTCTAGGTAGCCTGGGGTCGGGGGATGTCATCTAGTCTGGAAAAAGAAGTCTGAGTCATATGTAAATTTAGAGTAGAACTTCCTCTACTGTGTCATAATGGTTAATTGTCCATATCCTATATTATCTTTTTGTTATTTTGTTTTATTTGAGACAGAATCTCAACATGTTGCCCAGGCTGAAGTGCAGTGGCACAATCTTGGCTCAGTGCCACTTCCGCCTCTTGTGTTCAACTGATTCTCCTGCCTCAGCCTCCCAAGTAGCTGGGACTATAGGCACACGCCAGCATGCCTGGCTAATGTTTGTATTTTTAATAGAGACAGGTTTCACCATGTTGGACAAGGTGGTCTCAAACTCCTGACCTCAGGTGATGTGTGTGCCTCAGCCTCCCAAAATGCTGGGATTACATGTGTGAGCCCCTGCACCCAGCCCATATCCTATATTACCTTAAACTTCTTGAAATTCAAGGGACTATATAGACCTCATTCATCTCCATAGCCCAGAACTTAGAACAATGCCTACCAAATAGCTGGTGCTCAATAAATGCTTGCTAGGTGAATACAGAGTAACAGAGGCATGGTCCCAGAGACTGTCAATTCATTTGCATAATTTATTTGACCTCTGATACAGTTTTCATGTTGGGCCCCCCCACATCTCACATTGAAATGTACCCCTGGTGTTGAAGGTGGGGCTTTGTGGGAGATATTTGGGTCACAGAGGCAGGTTCTTCATAAATGGATTCATGCACTCCCCACAGTATTAAGTGGGTTCTTACTCTGTTACTTGGAGATCTGGTTGTTAACAAGAATCTGCGCCTCCCTCCCCGACCCCCTGCTCCTTTTCTATGACAGTTCACATTCCCTTTTGCCATGAATCAAACTTCCCGAGACCTCTCCAGAAGCCCAGAAGATGCTGGTTCCATGCTTTCTGTACAGCCTGCAGAACTGCGAGCCATTATAAATCTCTTCTTTATAAACTATCCAGTCTCAGGTATTCCTTTATTACAACCCAACATGGAATAATACAACCTCATTTTATATACCTGACATGTAACCCAAATTTCCTATGTATGGCTTATCTGCAATGAGATTTAAAAATCAGGAAATTGTGCTGAATATACTTAAATTTCCAAGATGCGAACAGATGGTGATTTTAAATAGTTATGGAAAGAAATCAATGAAAAAGAAGACAATGGCAAGAAAAATGGATGCTTTCTCTCTTAGCTTGAATCTGGGTGGAGTCATCAGAGACTCCAAAAGTCTTTCTGTTGTTCCCGCTCTGTGTTGACCCAGTTTCCCTCTGCAATCACACCAGACAAGCTGTAGCCAAGCGCTTTCTATACAGCCTGCAGAAAGGGCTCGGTGACACTCAGTGACATCCACTCCAACTGGCAAAGAGAATGTGACAATCAGGCCTATTTTTAAGCAAAAGTTGAATTGAATTCATGTTAAGAGAGTAGGGGATGAGAGAATGAAAGAGAGAAGCTCTCAGGGGGTCCCATCAGAACATCCCGGGAGCTCCTTTGCTCTCGGACACCGACAAGGGCAAGGACTAAAGCAAAAGCAATGGGCACTCCCGGGCGCTGCTAGAGGACTCTGCACTTTCTCTTCTGATGTTCTTTCACAGCTCAATGCTCTGCACGGGTTTTCTTTGAAAACAGGAGGGGCTTGAGAGGGAGCAGGGACATCCTGTCAGTGGGCTGACATTGCCTGGGGCACTCAGCATCACGGCCACTTTCATACCTTTGGTGAGGACAGTCACTGCTTAGCAACTTGTGTGTGTGTGTGTGTGTGTGTGTGCACCTGTGTGTGTGCGTGCGCACACACGTGTGTATGTGCAGGTGAGGGCAGGCAGAAAGATCAAAGGTGAGTCATGCAGGAGAAGTATCTGAGTAGAACCCTTGCCATTGGCAGCTTGAATTGATGGAGTTCTGAGCATTGATTAGGGCTTAGAGTGCAGTTAAAAACCTTAGTTTTCCTTTACTTTAAATAAATTCCAAAGACTCGGGGAAAAAGTCAACAATAACAGTTATAATTTTAATTTATTTTTAGCTGGTTTGAGGAATACACCAGAAGAAAAAATGTAACCCTGTCATTGGCAACTTAACACCAAATTAGAAAGTTTAAAAATTGTCAAAAATACTCACAATAAGGAAACTGAAAGCAGACTTATAAAATCAGGGTCATTCGACAGCCTTCTTCTCTATTTCCTCAGTGAGAAAGGTTTTCTCATTGCCTGTGGCTTAGTGTGAGCTATAGGGGATGTTCCAGCTGAGCCCCTTTTTACAGGGAAATTGAAGGGACACAGGGAGTGGATGCAGCAAAGGGGTCTCCTCTTCTAGGCATCACATTGTCTTGGTACAGAGCTCTGGTTTCTGGAGTTTCCTGAGACCCCATTCTGGGTTTGTAGGTTTAGCCTGGGTAAAAACAGGCAAAGCTGGCAAAACAGCCTGGACTTTGCTCAACTGGGCAGGCCATGGTCATACTCCCTGGACACCCCAGAGCTGCCTTTGCTCCCTGGCTCTGATGGTGGGACTCCTCCATGTTTGTGGGTGAGAAACATCACACTGGGCACAGAGTAAAGGGCATTCAGCGCTGTCCTGGAGGAGGGCATGTGCACAGGCACCTCAAAAAGCATAAACGGTCACACACACTTCTCTCTTCTCTCTTCTGTGTGACTTTAAGAGTTGGCTGCCAGTGTGAGAAGGGGGCCTAGGGCTCTTGATTTTCCACGGACTCCTCCTGTGTTGTGTCTCAGAAACAAGGGGTCCTGCCCTCTTCCTTGTAGCCCATATGTCTACCCAACTCGCCTTGTTCCCTGATCAGACATCAGGGCGGTCTTAGTACTTCACAGGCATGTGTGCAAGGGGATAGTAGTAAAACGCCATACCTTGACAACTGATCTCAGTGTAGTGACAGAACCTGTGTGGTGGTGACAGTGGGCAGAAAGACAGGTGTCCAGGCAGGCATCCCCAACACGCTGTGGTTGCTTTTAGGGATGCCCTATGGGCCCTCGCTGTGTCTGCAGGTCTCCCTCCTCCTGCCTCTCTCAGGTGAAGACAGAAGAAGACAAACCTTAGCTCACACATGTCAGGTGATGCGAAGCACAGTAACTTGCCAAACGCTTGTTTTCAAATGTATGCTTTCAGCATTTTATCCTGCAGTAATGTTACTGGTATTCCAATAACTTTAAAATTCATATGCTCTACTGAGATATGACCAATTCTTTTTCTGTCTCTACAATGACATTATTTATGTTAACTAGTGTTTTTTTTCCCAGTTGCACTTGTCTGTTCTTTTTCAGCACTCCACTGATAAATAAGTTCTATTTCAAATTACTAAATGTCAGAATGCCTTGATAATCCTAGACTCACAACATACTATACAATGATTTTATATGACATATGGATTTCCCTGAATATGGTTGTCTTTTTGGGAGGACCTGATTTTAATGGCAGAGCTGCATGTGCTTCTGAAGTGTGCTCCAACAAGATTCTGCTTTATTTTTAAAAATTATCCATTCTGATTGAAATTTCAGGTGAACTGACAGAAATCCTCTATCTTGCAGGAAGAAGGGGTAGGATGGATTAAGAGGTTATGGGTTATACTTTTGTGAGGTATCAGAATCAGAAAGCCCAAAATTAGGAGTGTTAGTAACTGATCCAAGACATTCCTGTCTTAGATTCTAAGAAAGAAACACTTGGGTAAGCTTGAGGCAAAATATTTATTATTATTATACTTTAAGTTCTGGGGTGCATGTGCAGAATGTGCGGGATTGTTACCTAGGTATACCTGTGCCATGGTGGTTTGCTGCATTCGTCACCCCATCATCTATATGGGGTGTTTCTCCTAATGCCCTCCCTTTCCTAGTCCCCCACCACCCAAAAAGCCCTGGTGTGTGACGTTCCCTCCCTGTGTCCATGTGTTCTCATTGTTCAACTCCCACTTATGAGTGAGAACATGTGGTGTTTGGTTTTCTGCTTCTGTGTTAGTTTGCTAAGGATGATGGTTTCTGGCTTCATCCATGTCCCTACAAAGAACATGAACTCAACCTTTTTTATGACTGCATAGTATTATATGAAATATGTGTGCCACATTTTCTGTATCCAGTCTATCACTAACGGGCATTTGGGTTGGTTCCAAGTCTTTGCTGTTGTGAGTAGTGCCACAATAAACATACATGTGCATGTGTCTTTATAATAGAATGGTTTATAATCCTTTGGATGTGTACCCAGTAATGGGATTGCTGGGTCAAATGGTATTTCTAGTTCTAGATCCTTAAGGATCACCACTGTTGTCCACAATGGTTGAACTAATTTACATTCCCACCAACAGTGTAAAAGTGTTCCTATTTCTCCACATCCTCTCCAGCATCTGTTGTCTCCTGATTTTTTAATGATTGCCATTCTAACTGGTGTGAGATGGTATCTCATTGTGGTTTTGATTTGCATTTCTCAAATGACCAGTGATGATGAGCATTTTTTCATAATTTTTTTGGCTGCATAAATGCCTCCTTTGGAGAAGTGTCTGTGCATATCCTTCTCTCACTTTTTGATGGGGTTGTTTTCTTGTAAATTTGTTTAAATTCTTTGTAGATTCTGGATATTAGCCCTTTGTCAGATGGGTAGATTGCAAAATTTTTCTCCCATTCTATAGGTTACCTGTTCACTCTAAGGATAGTTTCTTGAGGTAAAATGTTTCTAACTATAGTCACAACTATCCTACAGAATTCAGGGTGCCAATCAGAGTTAGAAAAAATAATAATAACAGGCTTTAAAGAGCCAGACTAGAGCTGGGCACAGTGGCTCATGCTTGTAGTCCCAGCACATTGGGAGACTGAGGCAGGAAGATTCCTTGAGACCAGGAGTTCAAAACCAGCCTGGGAAACAGGACTCCAGATGTGGCAGTAGGACCCCATCTCTACAAAAAAAAAAATCAGAATTTAGCCTGGTGAGGTGTCATGTAAATGTAGTCCAGCTACTTAGGAGGCTGAGGTTAGAGGATCACTTGAACCCAGGAAGTCAAGGCTGCAGTGAGCCATGATTACACTATTGCACCCCAGCCTGGATGACAGAGCAAGACCGTGTCTCAAAAAAGCCAATGTAACTGACTGTTACCTACTGTTTAATGAAAATGAAATATTTCTGATACAGTCTGGTAGGATTGCACTAATATATTTGCTTTTCCTTGAGAAAGTATCTGATTATTTTTCTTTAAATGACAGTTATAAATGTAAGAAGAGCAAGTCTTGTGAAATTTTTGTATTCTGTGTGTGTATGTGTGTGCA
Organism: Leontopithecus rosalia; assembly: GCA_028533165.1. Lineage (NCBI taxonomy): Eukaryota > Metazoa > Chordata > Mammalia > Primates > Cebidae > Leontopithecus > Leontopithecus rosalia. Next base: position 135,471,149 of record CM052654.1, on the reverse strand, counting down.
TTAGAGAGATCCACACTTGGACACACCACACACACACACACACACACACACACACACACATATATAAAGAGAGAAAGAGAGACTAGTAACAGAAGAAAAATCTTCTTGGGAAAATGAGGACATAAGAATCAGGGGTAAAGTACCTGTTTTGAATTACAAAATATTTATTTTTAATCTATTTCTTTACATTCTTATACTGTTTGATTTTTTCCCCATGCATAACTTTCATTCTGGAAGAAACACTTGGGTGTACATGCGTCTTCCTCATATAACTATGGAAACATGATGAGTCCCATTCCTAGCCCTGAGTGGTCCCTGAAGGAATTCTCTGATCTTTGATCTCATTTGTTCTTATGGTTTTTCCAGAAACTAGGTAGTGGCAAAGAGGGAGTGGGTTCTTTTTTCTCTGTGATTAGGAACTGCTCTTTGCAGGACAGAACTGGGTGCCCTGGGACTTAGTGGGAACACGGTTTATGTCATCACCCAGCCAGTTAGCAGGGGCAGGTTCCCCTCAAGAAAGCAGAGGCACACACTTAAAAAGCATCACTGACACAGTTTATTAAAATAAAGGCAGCCCTGTTTTTGTATTTCACAGCACAACATGAACAACATACAATATTGCCAATTCCCAGCTCCGGAACCCCTCTGCTCCTGAAATCGCTGCTGAAATCTTCCATGTGATACTCTGTAGGCTTAAAATGATGTCTTCCTTTAATCTATTTCTTCTGCTATGTTCTCGCTAGGTGTTTTTATTTTCTTTTCTGCTGCCTTTGAGAAGAATGAGCACAGGGGCCTAGGAGGCTGAGTTCAGATGTGGGCTCCTCTCTGAGAGTGTTTGCCATTTCTCTCTCTGAATCTGTTTCCTTGTCTGCAATAGGAGAGACATGGCCACAGCACTCTCTAAGATCCCTCCTCATCTTGCAGAGTTGACATCTGTGTTGCAGTTCAGGAAGGAAATTCTGAGGTCAGGCCCCTCATTGTACCATCTCTCAGATCAAGGGGACTTTCACATGACTCAAGGAAAAGAGGCCACTGCAGATACATCAAGACATAATGCCCTCAATTTTTGTATTTAGGATGAAACCAAATGCATACGTAATCCAGAATTGTTATGGAGACATCTCATTATCATTGTTGTTATTGATTTTTTTAAGTGTGTTCATCACTCTGCTTCTAAATCCATTACAAAGAACGAATACATATTTAAATATTTATTATTATCCGAGATTGTGGCCACACACTTCCTTATCCTCCCACTTACATCTGCTCTGTGATTGACTGAACAGATGGGTGTTGCACCCTGTTCTAAAAGCCAAAATACAAGGGCTCTGTGTTTTATACTAAAAGAAACTGTGTAGCAAAGGCAGATAAAGTATATAGTTACGTCATTCCCCCTCTTAGGCCTCTCCTTATGAGTTGAGCAAGAATTCTGTAGTGTTTTTGACATTTAGAACTATAGTATGTCAAAGAATGCAGCCAAGAGAATAATAACTATTGAATTATTTAGGTATTCCTCTGGGCTTCTTTGCTTCATTTGGCAACACTATCCACCCAGTCTTCCAAGCTAGAAATCTTGTGGTTGCTTCTTTTCTCACCCACCTTGGTAACTTAGTTGGCTATCAATTTCTAAGCCTTCTAAATCTGCAGTATTGCTTGAGCCCATTCCCCTCTCACCATCCCCACTGCTTGTGTTGTCATCCAGTTCTTTGGCTTGGCTCTTCAGCATCTCTGCCTAATGTCTAACTTTCTATAAAACAGATGGAGGTATGTAGATGTGTTCTAGGAGCATAGAGGGAGAGAAAGAGCTTGTAAGTGCATTGAGACCTTCAAGAAGACAAAGTAATTTGGGGCACAGTCTGTGTACACAGGTATGAGGCAGAGAGTAGACAACTTCTTATGTCCTTTTAGAGATAAGCAAGCCAATAGGGGTTTACTGAAACTGCAAGAATCACAAGACTGCTTCTGCTGTAGAAAGATGGTTCTACTGAGAAAACAGAAATAACTGAGGGGAAAAATTAATTGTTATACAAGTCCAGATGAGCCATCCTCAGATGCTAAACTACGTAAGTGCTGGTATATATATAGAAAAGGGAATGGATGAGAAGTTCATTCAGGAAATGGTTATGAAAGATGGAAGGAAAGCAAGAGCGAAGCATTAGGCTGATGTCTAGGTTTTCTCACTTGAAAGACTGGATTGATATTGGTGCCAGGACAGGAATAAGGAATACAGAAGTCCAAGAACAGGAGAAGCAGAATAAAAGGGGAGGGTTGATGAGTAGTTTTAAAACTGTTATGTGATCTTTACTCATGGAATTATCCAGATAAAGATATTTAGTGAGCAGTAGAGTGTTTCTATGGTTTTGAATGTCTCCTCCTCTCCTGCAAGACTTGTTGAAACTTCTATTGTAATGGCATGAAGGGGTGAGACCATTAAAAGGTGATTTGGCAATGAGGGCTCCTCCCTCATGAATGGACTGATGCTGTTATCATGGGAATAGGTTTATTAGCACCAAAGTGAGTTTTCATAATAGGGAATTTAGCCCTCTCTGTCTCATACTCATTCTTTCTTGGCCTTCCACCATCTGCCATGGGAAACACAGCATGAAGTCCCTCGTCAGATGCCCAAACTGTACTCTTGAGCTTTCCAGCCTTCAGATCCATAAGCCAAATACATTTCTATTAATTATAAGTTACCCAGTCTGAGACATTCTGTTGTAACAATATGAAAAACTAAGAAAATAATTATTATAAGTTTTATTGATTAAGAAGTACTAATCTTTTCTACTAAAACTATAAATGTGCATACCTATTACTTGGAAATCCACTTCTAGGTATCCTACCCTAGAGAAATACTCTCATATGTACAATGAAAGAAATGTAAGTTCATTTTATTGAAGCATTATTTTAGTACAGAAAATTGTAAACATTCTGACTATTCTTGAATTAGGATAACACAAAATGTACTCTATAACTATGATAAAATGATACATATGGTAAAAAGGAACACAATATTTTTTCTGATAAATTGCTAATGATTAGCCTCCTGGAAAAACAAATATAACCTTGATTTGTAGCCTTCACTAATTTCTGGGGTATAAATATTCCTACTGTGGCCAATCTCAACCTACCTAAGTAACAACATTAATTTTGTGGTTGTAAAAAGACATACACAAAAGGCTTTTATCAGCCCGCACAAACAAACTTCAGCACGCTGCTGGGGATGAATTATTCTTCATATCAGTGCAGATAACTCTAAAAATATTGATGTTGAATAAGAAATACAAATTCTGTATGTTCTCAAAAGACTTTGTAATAAAAGTATTCCCAATTTAAAAAAAAAAAAAGTCCAAGTGTGGTGGTTCACCTCTGTAATCCAAGCACTTTGGGAGGCCAAGGTGGGAGGAATGCTTGAGGCTAGGTGTTCAAGACCAGTTTGGGCAACACAGGCCTCCATCTCTACAAACAAAAACAAAACAAAACAAAAATTAGCCAGATATGGTGGAATACGCCTGGGGTCCCAGTTACTCAGGAGGCTGAGGTAGGAGGATCACTTGAGCCCAGGAGGTCAAGGCTTGCAGTGAGCAATGATTGTGCCACTTCACTCTAGCCTGGGTGACAGAGTGAGACCCTGTCTCAAAATACTACTACAACTATTACTACTGCTCCTCCTCCTCCTCCTACAATCCTCTGGGAAGAGAAATACTAGTTTTCAACACAAAAGTTTCCTCTAAGGATGAGGGTGGAAGGGAAGTGAGAAGCACAAGTACCATTGGATATTATAGTCTTTGAGGTAGAACATTTGTTAAGGAATGTCTTGACATTCCTTATGTAAAGGAAGGGACATTTATTTTAAGGAAGATATGAATTACTTTATTAAAATTATTTCTAAAGCAAAACAAATAAACATAAAATGGAACATCAAAAATATAGGCAATTTTTTTGTTTTATTTTTAAAATGCTGGAAAGGAAACCACCCCTCATTGTGCAATATGCAGTGTTGGGGAGCTGTGAGGAGTGAATGGGGTTCATGGATGAAGGCTCAAGGGTAGATTAAAGAGCCTAGTTTCAGTCATTCAGATTTGATCCTTTTTACACTAAAGCATTTGCATCCTGAACCTCAAATTCTGGCTGTGTAGTTTTCTCCAAAGTCCTCTTGTTTTTGTTCTGCCATCTAATCAGAGAGTGTTCCTTGCTGGCCTAGCTATCCCACAGGGGAATAAAACATTAGTAAAGGTGATTTCAAAATTAAAATGTACTTTTAAGACAGTGATGTTATGGACCAAATGTTTGTATTACCCCAAATTCATATGCAGAAGGCCTAACCCCCAATGTGATGGTATTTGGAAGAAAAGCCTTTAGAAAATAAATAGGGTTCGATGAGGTTGTGAGGGTGGGGATCCCGTGATGGGATTACTATTCTTGTAAGAAGAGATCAGAGAGCATTCCCCCCCGCACTCCTATGTGAGGATATAGCAGGAAGATGGCAATCTGAAAGCCAGAAAAAGAGTTTTCACTGGGAAATCAAGTCTCAGACTTTCAACCTCCAGAACTGTTAGAAATAAGGGTCAATTGATGAAGCCAACCAGTCTATGGTATTTTGTTATAGCAGCATGAATAGACTAAGATAATTAGCTAATGTTAAAGAAATAAATTTGAAAAATGTCAAATGCCCAGCTCGGAAGACCTGAAATTAGTTGCAATGTAACCTCGACAATGTCTTCAGAAAGGCCCATTATATAGAACAGGAACTGCTGTCTTTTATTTCATTCTATGGGAGTATCTGTAGTTTTGAAATTTAGTTCTCCTTATTATTTCACTAAGTGGGAGAAGGAAGAGATAATGGATAGTATCATTGAGATCTATGATATTGGATTATACCAATTAGAGGGAGTTATCCTATGGACTGGCAAATCTGAACATTTCCTTAGAAGACAACTGGACCATCTGCTTCATAGGCGAGCACAAAGAATCAGATTGGGAGATTGAGTTCCTTAGGTAACCCCACAGTGTGGTAGCAGAAATAGGGCTAGCCTTCTCCTTACACTGGCCAAGTATGGTAGAAGGGCTAGAAGGAAGGAAATTGTATTAAAAAAGAAAAGAGGCATAAGGAGATATTTAAAAACATATCTACCTTATATAATGGGCTATAGATTATTTATAGTCAGGTTCCCGTGCCCTTGTCACTTCCAGCTATCCTGTGTGAGTCTTCCTTTTCTACTTAGAAATCCCCATGACATTAGGTAATCCTTGTCCTGAAAAAGCTACATCTGCCTCCATGGTGCCCTCCATAGTGCCCTCCATAGTGCCCTCCGTTTGGAAGCCTGCCCCAAGTAGAAACTCCTGATCTCTGTGTCCACAAGCAGCCGTTCATCACAGCTGATAAAAATCCATTCTGTTTTGCTTTCCATCCTTCCACATTCCTCAAGACTGGACAGATGGAGGCCCAGCACCTAAAGTTTTGCTGACTGTGATGCATGACCTGAGCAGAGAAAGGCACTAAGAACTTAGGAGAGAACCAAGGGCAACTGCCTTTTCATAGGTACGCAGGGCAACTCTTTTGACTCATTACTATTTAGCATTGTGGAATTCAATGTAATACATAATTACTGGACATTATTACATAATAAATAGCACATGGTTTCTACTGCTGAGGAGTGGTGAACATACTCAATTTTTATGGTGTAGCTAGGATGAAATAGAGGCTTTATCAGAGGTTCAACAAATGTACTTCAGAAATAAAAGGAACTAAATAATTGTAACTTTGGAAACTGGAGAAGGTTGCTTGGTAGAAACACTAGTTGAGCAAAACCAGCAAGACATGCAGGATTTCATCAGGTGGAGTGGAGAGAGGAGATTAGGAATTCCATGCAATGGCTGCTTGTAGGGGAAGCATTCACCTTGAGCTAACTCCTGAACGCTAAATTGACATACAGGAAAACATCACTCAATCCTGTCAACTTAGTGGAAAAGAACAGTTGAGCCAACAGTTTGGCAAAAAAAAAAAAAAAAAAAAAAAAGAAAATGTTTACCAAATTTTGTGCTATTTTTCAAGTTATTGCGTTCGTATTATACACATTCAGACATAAGCTACCTGAAAAGGTCTACTGTTCTGAGGAGCGGCAGATATCCCTTTGCAAAAATAAAATAAAATAGGTGTCTGTTTGTGTGGGCAGCTTGGGATAGTACAAAAAAGCAATACAATATAGAGAAATTGCCATTCAGAGATGTGATATGGCTCATTTTTCACTGTTTTCAGTGAAGTGGATGGAAAAGTGTCAGAATTGTCTTGGCCAGCAGGCAGCACGTACAGGGTCACTGACACTAGTGTTTACCTGAGCAGCTGCTGAAGCACCGCGTCTCAGGGCTCTTAATCTTTTCCAACTGAGCAAAACGTTCAGTATGAACTTTTAAATATAGTGACACCTCGTGTGTCCAATCTGCTGAAATTTGCAACAGGAAACCAGTAATGGGGAAAGCTGTGAAGGTTTGCAGTGATTAAATGTTGCCAAGAGTCCGCATTTCTTTCGGAAAGTAAAGATGGTGGACTTGGCAATTGACAATCAGACATGATGGGGTATATTTTGCAATGCATAATTATATCTGGATAATTTGGAAGGAGAAACTAGAGTGAAGGCTTGAAACTGTGATGTTTCCAGTGGCGAACTGAAATTTTGAAAAATATGTATTTTCAAACTAATTATATTGATCAGTACATATGTAATCATTACATCGTGATACAAACTTTATTTTAAAATTATTTACAAATAGTATAATAAATCGAATTCCTTATAATTTGTTTATATGATATTATTGAATTCCTATGATGGTTTATTTCTGTTATTCTCAGAATCTTTAATAAACCATAAATTTATACAAATGTAAAATTTGTATAATATATAAAATTTTGTATAATATATAAAATTTGTATAATATATAAAATTTTACAATATATATGTAAAACTAAATAATATATATTTTCCTTGCTCCACCTGGGGGACTGACATAATAATGAGTGCTTATAGTGCTCATTCACTGTTAATATTTCTAGGGAATATGAAGGGAAGACTAGATTGTTTCAACTGGAATATTTAAAGCATCTATCATGAGAATAATGATACAGAAAGGAATATCATCTCTTCCTTCAGTATTTCACAGGGTAGGGAGGGGAGAAAAGAATTTATAAGGCCTATTGAATGAGTTTGGTAGCTGCAATGATCAAATTATATCCAGAACTACAGAAACCTGAAGGAGGAACAGCTGATCAGACTGGGTTTCAGAAGGGATTTCTGTGAGATGTGATGTCCATATTTAGTCTTCCTCTTCCCGATTTAAACTCTTTATATCCCTAGAGCCTGGTAACATTTTAAATAAATAAACAATTGTTGAATGGGTAAATATATACGAAATTCCTTGGTGACTCATCCCGCTCTATAAAAAGTGTCAATTTTTTCTCTAATGAGTAGTGGTAACGTTTGTGGCTTTGTGGATCTCTTGCCATGCAGTCACTTGAAAGTGACTTTTTAAATGATTAAAAGTAAGTTAATCTCTCTGTGCTTCAGTTTCCTTAAGTGACAAATGAAATGTTGATGTAGATAACTTGAAAAGGACTTTCATATATGTAAAATGTGGAACTTCTCATTTTAAGAAGTAAATATGTGGTCAAGTTCCACATAAATAAAACATAACTGTGTTTTGAAAATCACAGAGTGAGGTTTAAATAAATTACATGAAGAATTATATCTGCAAAAATAAGACTACATTAGCAACATGATTAATCTGCTACTCCCAAAAACAAATTTCCCATTTTCTTACAAGTGTACCTATTTTATATGTGTTTGTGTTGAAAGACAGAAACTCAGCTGTATTAAATAAAGGCAAAATGTTTTCAATTGTTCAAAATGACTCTTCAGCAAGTTGACATTGATGTATTCATTTTATTAAGCTTATTGGAATTTCAATTTGTTGTTTTATAGAGAGGGTCTCTCTCTGTCACCCAGGCTGGAGTGCAGTAATACTATCATAGCTCAGGGCAGCCTCAAGCTTCTGGGCTCAAGCAATCCTCCTTCCTCAGCCTCCCAAGTAGCTGGGACTGCAGCATGGAACATCATGCCTGGCTCATTTAAAAAAAATTTTGTAGCTAGTCTTGCTATATTGCCCAGGTTGGTCTTGAACTCCTGGAATCAAGTGATCTTTTCACCTTGGCCTCCCAAAGGGCTGGAATTATAGGCATGGGCCTTTGTGCCTAGCAGCTTCTTGGAATCTTTAGATGAAAGATGTCATGCAAATACAAATACAGATTTGATACTGAGCAATAAAATAAGAACTACCTGACAAAATAACCCAGAAAACATTCGTGTGACTCTCCCGTGATGTTTGCTTGGAAAGCCCAAACTTTGCAGGTCTCAGAACATCTGGGCCTGGAGCCCCTCCACCCACATACTCCATATCCTGCCTGCTTCAGCCTGGGGGGTTCCCGCAACCCTCCTGAAATTCTCCTCATGTGAAGGACCCTAGATTTTTTTCCCACCTGCAGTTCACCCAGGAGAGATTGCAAAGGGGTGCATAGCTCTGTTCATAGCTGTTTTTGCTTTGTCTGTTCACTTGGAATGAGTAACGATGAGAAATGAATGCTCTCCTTGCAACTCTCAGTGGCACCTCTTCCCAGCAGAGTGTCCTTGGCAAGTGACTGAGCCACTCTGGTCTTTAGACATCTTCTGCAAACTGAGATAGAGTCCCCCTGCCAATTTGCGATGTAGATAACATGAGAACATGTATGTTAAAATGCCATAGACTGTTTAGACTGGCGAGGTGTTGCTGATAACACTAAGGAGATCAGGGGAAGGGAGGCACTCCCAGCCTCAGGTAATCCACCCACCTCGGCCCCCCAAAGTGCTGGGATTACAGGCATGGGCCACCACACCCAGCCCCTTCTTCATTTGTAAAGCCCATCATGACACCTGCTGTTCCATCATCTCTCCCTCTCACAGGGACTCTTGTGATTGCATTGGGCTCACTCAGATAACCCGGAATAATGGTCCTCTCTAAATATCTTAATTTAATCACATAAGAAAAATCCCTTTTCCAGGGAAAGTAACATGTCCCCAGAGAGTGAGATGTAAACATGGGGGTCATTATTCTGTCTACAACAGGTGCAATGAACTATGAGAATAGGATGAGGGTGATGAAAGGCAGATGGCAGTATAGGGAAGGATATTCCAGAAAAAAAGGGAGTAGAAGGGAAGGCACAGAGGCATGAAAATGAATGAAGTTATTTATGGCTGAACCATACAACTGGAGGTGAGGTTTGTGCTGAGAGATGAGGCTTGTGGGGGTCTGGGGGGCCACGGTCAAGTCCTGGAAAGCCCAGTGGTGATGTTGGGCATGTGTGCTGTCTTCTTGAGGCCGTTTAGAGCTGCTGCAGCTGTGTAAAGCTGGAGAGAGGCAGGATCAGAGTGGATGTCAGAATAGTGACTTTGTCAGCTTGGGAGGAGTGGTTGAGTGTGGGAGGGCATGAGATGATGACAGCAGATTCAAGGAGAAAAGTGACAAGAGCGTGTATTCTGGCAGCAGTAGAGGTGATGGAGGGGCTGTTAGGAGTCGGTAACCCATCTTCCGGGGCGAGGGGAGAGTGTGTGGGAGCAGGAGGAAGCTAGGATGGTGCCAGAGATAGGACATGGGGCACAGTGAGAAGTGACCGGCATTTCACGGGACGAAGGCACTGGAGGAGGAAGAACGTGATGGTGGTGGGTGGTGGCTGGTGATAGGGGTGTGGGCAAAACAAGCCCAACCTTTGAAACATTGAGTCTGTGGCTTCTGAGGGACATTTAGGTAGAGCTCTGCAGGAAGTCATTTCATGTATTCTCCCTCCCTCCCTCCATTTCCTTCTTTCCTTCATCCATCTTTCCTTCCTTTTTCTTTCAGTGAAGATTTACTAAGTGCTTAAAATGTACTAAGAACATGGTAAAATTCAAACCTACCCTGATAAAAAAGTGAGATGTAGTTTCCACTTAGCATTCAATGTTGAATTTCAAGAGAAAAGTATAGGTCAGAAGTATACATCGGAGGTCCTCAGTGTGTATGCATATGTGTCTGTATAGGTACACACACACAACGTATAGATACACACACACACCATGGAAACCTTGAAACTCTGTAAGGTTCTCCAGGGTTAGCACACCATGTGATGACAGGAAAAGAGAGACCAGACCTCGTCCCTCCTCCCACCATTTCTCTTAAAAGATAGAGAAGCTCATGCAGAGGAGAAGAGAGGAGGAGAGGTCAGCAGACCAGGGGAACCCTGTAGGGGAAGGAATTCAAGTTAGCTTCAGGCTGAGTCCACTGTGCAGCACGTGGCAGTCCACTGATAAGCTTAGTTATTTCACCCACAGTGAGGATTGATGGAAAGTGAGTGCCATCATTGAATGCAGCTGCTTCTTGTGAGGAATGCAGCAGTGAGGAGGGTAGGGCAGTGACTAGAAAAAGAGGCAGTGATGATTAACTTGTCCTGGTGCAAACAAGAAAGCTGGTGCTGTGGGAAGTACAACAGGGCCCAGCCTGGAGGCACTGGATCTGGCATAGAACGTTAACCCGACACCTGACTGGCTCTCCAGGAAGGCACATTCCACTCTGTACCCCGAGTTCATGGATTTAGTTCCCTCAGCTGCTGGTAGCGTCGTATTCATCGTAGTCTTGTTCCCATTCTCTATACACCTTTGTTCACAGATGCTGCATCTTAGCCTGCTCTCTCCAACATTTACCCTTTGCCTTGATACCTGTTCCCAAATCTGCTTCTCTCCTCGTCCCTCCTCCCACCATTTTCGTCTTTCTACTGGGCTCAGTCTTGTTCACCAAACCTCTGTGTTATCTGCTCTTGGCTTAGCTCAGCCTTCCCTGCCACTGTGCCTGAGTTACTCCTACTGACGCACCTCATGAAAGAGATCAGAAAATAAGAAAACAACTGATTTCCTCTAGCTACAGAGAATCAGCAGTGTACTTTCATTTGTTAATAATTAAATGTTTTCTTGGTAAAGGTTGTTTAACGTTTTGCAAAGTGCTTCTGATGTTCCCTGTATATCAGTGAGAAAGGTTTTACAGCAGCAATTATTTCTATTTTAAAGCTTTATAAAACAAGACTTAAAAAGTTAGTAGGATAGCCGCCAATAGGATCCGGGGTTTCTAAGTTTCAGGCCAGGATTCTTTCCTTTTTCCGTAACAGGGGCTTGTTCACCAGAGAGAAGCCAGGAAAGGGACATGATGTGTCCTGGTAGGAAGGCTCAGGGGCTCACAGCCAGGCTCCCCGAGAGCACGTTGAATACCACCCATTTTTTCCAAAGAAGATTCAACCTCCAACTGCAGCTTCGGACACGTGATGAAAGCCTAAGGATTTATTTCAGAGAAACGAACAAGGAGATGCCAAGGGTGATTCTGACATTTTAGAATATGTGCTAGGAAGGCTTGACATCTGTGACCTCAATAATTGGAAGGTTTCACCATGCTGTGAAGGGGTGGGGGCCGGCAGCGGCACCTGTCAGATACCATGTCAGGATTGATAAATGCATTACTTGGTGCTCTGTCAAAATGCTCATGTTAGCTGGGCGTGATCTCTCTTGCGCATGGAACATGGTTGCACCATCTGCTCACTTTGGAAGCGTAATCTTGAGCCCACATCCCATGCCTAAGCCTGGCCTGAGACTTGCCCTAACAAGGAGAGGATGAGTGTGTGTACAAAGACGCCAGGCTCTGATCCCTGTGGGCACACAGCCTTAGGGCTTCGGGACATGGGTGAATTGCTCATGTCCAGCTGTGGTCCTCAGTTCTGATAAATCACCTCTGCTGTCCCTACCATCCATTCAGGGATAGCTCTGGCCTTGGTTGACTGCTGATGTTTTTATAATGCGCCTTCCTCACGGCAGATTGGGATCAGAAAGCAGGCTGTTAAATGCCCTCTGTTTCTCTTCAAACAAGGTTCTTTTAAAAATCATCACTCTCATCAAAGCAGGGCTGGTGTCTCGGCTGGCAGAGCCAACTGTGACCGCCGTTGGCGTGGGTATTCTATCAATCCAGTCCCGCTCGCTGTCAGCCACAGGGGTCCCAGGCTCAGTGTCAGGAGCAGGACAGGATGAAGCTCTTGATTAATGTTTAAGTCCTTCCAGTACTCTGTCTTTGTGTCTAAGAAGCACCCATGCATTGGGAGATGATGAGGTGGAATCTGTGGCTGTAATTAGATTAGGAGTCGGTTCTGACCAGCGGCCGGGGCACATCTCCTGGAACAGCCTCGGGGCTCTGGAAACCTGCAGGCCTGGCTCCTGTGCCGACCGTGGCATTGACTCCTTAGTAACTCCGGGAATATTGTCAAATCTCTGAGCCTCAATATCCCCCTCAAGAGAAAGGACTGTTCGCCATTTGTGGAAGAATGAAAACATTATGAACTTACCTCGCCTCACGCTTGGGTCCTCACTCAATGAATGCTGGTTTCCTCTGTGTTTAGGCCCCTTAACGTACAGGATTTCTGGTGTAGGAGCAAGCATAAATTCAGTTAGGAGGGTGAAGTACTCTACTGTGTGACAAAACTTCTCACATGCGTATACATGAGTATAATTGATGTGGTGACCCCTTTCTTCTGTGCCCCAAATCTTAAACTTTAACAATCAGGACATCCTTATAGGGACAATGGCGAAGAGTGCTTTATAGGAGCATGACTGAGATGACTGAGGTCCTGAACCCTAGCTTGGAGCTTCTGTGCTGAGCGGGGATCCTGGGTTTAGTATGTTGACTGATAGGCATTTAGAGTTGAATGCTTCGGACGCCATGCAATTCACTATCACATGTTAGAGCCCAAAACATCTGTGATGATTCATACTGCTTTGATGGCTCTTTGCAGGTATTGGCAAACCTTTTTTGCAAAGGGCCAGGTAGTAAATATGTTCAGCTTTGAGGGCCATCTAGTCCCTGTCACAGCTACCCCATTCTGCCACTATAGCTCAGATGAAGTTGAAGCAAGCCAAGGATGACACCCAAACCAATGGGTATGGCTGGGCCCCAGTAAACCTCCATTCACCAAGTTCAAAGGTAGGCTGAATTTGACCACATGGCTGTGTTAACACCAGTGAATTGTTATGTATACTAGGAAGGTACATATTCTACTTGTCCTAGCTGCAATTTGGAGTATTAGTATATAAGAAAAACTGAAGCAATTATTGTCTGTTTTCTGAGGCTCCCTAACAATGATCCTCATTCCCTCCAGATTCAGTGAGAAGTTTAAGTTGCGCTGTCTTCTTTCAGCTCCGAGATACACTGTGTGTGCGTGTTTTCCAGGTGACAAGATTCTTAGCTTTTTAAACCAAGGATAATGATGATCATTATTATCCATTTTTAAAACCAAATGTAGAAATTCATTTAGCATATTTTAAAAGACATGTTGTCAATAACTTGGAAATGAGAAGTAGAATATATACTTATGAAAGGAGGGAGATCAGTGGGATACCATTTTTTTGAAGACTAAGCGGGGCTAGGTGTGGTGGCTCATGCCTGTAATCCCAGCATTTCGGGAGACAGAGGCAGGTGGATCACGAGATCAGGAATTTGAGACCAGCCTGGCCAACATGGTGAAACCTGACTCTACCAAAAATACAAAAATTAGCTGGGCCTGGTGCATGTGCCTGTAATTCCAGCTACTCGGGAGGCTGAGGCAGGAGAATTGCTTTACCTAGGAGGCAGAGGTTGCAGTGAGCCAAGATTATGCCACTGGAGTCCAGCCTGGGCTACAGAGTGAGACTCTGTTTTAAAAACAAACAAACAAACAAACAAACAAACAAACAAACAAACAAACAAACCACTAAGGTAAAGAGCTAAGCTTGTTTAATGACATCTTAAGAGATTTTGTAAAACACCCTTAGGGTCAGTAATTCAGAGCTTTTTCTTCTGAGTGGAAGCTGGAGGCTGTTCTCTGCTCTACACTGTGAGCTGGTGTCAGGTTTGATCTCCGATCCCACTTACAGCTGAAGTTTCCCTCAATGTGGTTTGCTCTGAAAAAAACAAGGAGACTGAGGAGGCAGCCAACCTGAGTAGAGGTGGCCCCAGGAACAGAGTCTAGTTTGACCCCTGTGCCTCCACATCCTGCTCCTTTCTCTGCCTGCGATCACCCTTGGGTTCAGCAGAGGTGGGAAGGGAACTGACAAGACTCAGGGGATAAGTCTGCCTTCACCATAAGGAAGTCCTGGCACTCAGGTCAGCCGGGGATAGATTATGACATTGGTCCTCGCTTTTTCTCTGCAGCCTCCTGGAGATGCGGCAGGGGTCATAGATGGACAAGGAGTGGCTTTCTCTGCTCCCCTTGTTCAGGGCTGCTGGTAGCCTCTGAGTGAATGCCTGTCTGCTGGGCCACTGCTCTGAGTGATACCTCTGTGTTACATTTTGCTCCCTTTGAGCCTTGGCTGGTCAGGATTGGGCTGGGGCCACCTCCGTAGAAGACGTGCTTTCCTAGGAGTCCTGAGCAAAGGGCTCAGTCTCCAGTGTTGATTCCCTGAAAAGGGGCCCTGAGGGACAACGTCCTGGATTCCGAGTGTAGCCACTGTCCAGTCACAGTCCTTCTCCCCTGGCAGGGCACATAGGTTTTGGACAGTCCCTGGATTGTCAGTCTTGGTCTTTGTTCGGGAGAGAATCTTTTCCTGAGCAGTCCCTCCCTGCCCTGTCCCCAGCTCCCTCTTCAGCTCAGTGTGCTCAGATCCTTCCCCGATCTCCACTGCACAGAAAGCCCCGGCAGAGTCACACACACGCCGGACTGCTTTTCCCCAGGAGGTTCCTCACCTTCCGTAACACAGCCTTTGAGATAAGCAGATGGATGCAAACAGAAATGAGGTAGGGTGGTGGTCCCCGCACGGGCTCAGTCTTGAAACCATCACTATTTTACAACTGGAAGGAAGTGGACCTCAAAATGCTCTGAAGGTAATTCAGGCCAGCATTTAATAAAGACCTTTTCGGGCTGGGCACGGTGGCTCACGCCTGTAATCCCAGCACTTTGGGAGGCCGAGGTGGGTGGATCACGAGGTCAAGAGATCGAGACCATCCTGGTCAACATGGTGAAACCCCGTTTCTACTAAAAATACAAAAAATTAGCTGGGCATGGTGGCGTGTGCCTGTAATCCCAGCTACTCAGGAGGCTGAGGCGGGAGAATTGCCTGAACCCAGGAGGCGGAGGTTGCAGTGAGCGGAGATCGCGCCACAGCACTCCAGCCTGGGTAACAAGAGCGAAACTCCGTCTCAATAAATAAATAAATAAATAAATAAATAAATAAATAAATAAATAAATAAAAAATAAATAAAAATAAAGACCTTTTCTACATTGCAACATTGTATCACTGCTGAGATTCCTTGAAAAAGATGGAGTGAAATAAATCATGAATGAAATTGCCATAAGTTGTTTGCACTCACTCTTTCTAAACCAGAGCCGGATAAAGGAAGCACACATTTTGTTGGACAGGTACAGGCAATGCAGAACTCATCCCTAGTACTGTGTGACAGGGAACACTATGGCTTCCACTAAGAATCAGACATGTTCCAATCTGCTTCCTAATGAAAATCACACGGAGCTACTGAGGGGGCAGCTGTATGGGGTGCAGTGATGCGGAACTTGAAGCTGGACTGAAGTGTTCTAGTCATTCCTCTGGCTCTTCCTGGCATCATGTGCTTGGGCATGTCAGCCACCCTGACCCTCCCTTTCTTTATCTGTAAAATACAAATGCCGTTGTCTGAAAATATCATTTTCTCTATCCACCTCAGAGTAATAGCCTTAGGATTAAATGTAAAAGTGCTCCATAATCTTGAAGGAGTTTCCCGAGTGTAAGACATTCTTCCTATTGGGGACAGAGAAAGTTGGTTCTCAGGGATGACAAGCAGTTGTCCTATATTCAGCCACCATGGAGCATGGGATAGTGATGAAGAAACCATGTGCCCTGTTCCCAGTAAGTCCACAGTCTACTGCAAGTGTGGACCATGAAGCAGGTTTGTACACAGCTAAGTACAATCACTGGGAAGAGTATTGTAAGAAAGGCTCTGCTCAACACCGTGGGAGCTGAGAAAGAGGGAAAGCGGTGCAAGAGACGGAACTAGTTATTGAAGCCATATATATAAGTCCAATGCAGGTTCCACCGCTTAGAAGTGAGGTGGCTTTGGATAATTCCACCAGCCTCTGTGAGGTTCATTTTCTTCAAATGTGAGATAAGAATGGCAAGTAAAATATTATGTTTCAGCATCCTTGCTATGAGAGATGACATATACCAAGAATCCAGTAGCTCTGAAAATATAGTAGGGACGATGACTCTTGCCCATCATGGGCAGAGATGGGGGTTAAAGAGAAAATCTCTACACAGAGGCAAGAAATCTGCACTGGCCAATGAGTTCACCATGTGCAAGAGCGAATGTGGGCCCTCCAAGTGGTGTCTGAGAATGTGCATGGCAATTGTATGCCCTGCGGCAGTTGTATGGAGTGGTGCCGGGGAAACTGAAGCAGAGGCCAGGCCACCAGCCCCGGAATTAAGGGCTTCCAGCTTGGCTCTCAGAAAGTCATGCTTCCAGTAGGAGAGATCTTCAGGTTCAGTGATGTTTTCATAAGATTTTTATATTCTGTTACTATTTTAATTCTTCCTCTTCTCTCCTAGCTTCTTGCCCAGAAGAATGTTGTCCAAGGGGGCAAAAATGAGCAGCATTTATTTTCTGCCTTTGACAAGTTCTTAGTACTCCTGGGGAAAATTTGGCTTGTGCATAAATAGCTGCTGATGAACCTAAGTGTGCGTGTGTGTGCATGTGTGTGTGTGCATGTGTGTGTGTGTGCATGTGTGTGTGTGTGCATGCACACATGTATTTGCATGGGTGTGCCTGTATGAGAGTGTATGGGAGTGTTTGCATGTGTGTACATGTATACATGCTTTAGTGTGTGCCCACATGCGTGTTTAGGGAAAATGTAGCAGGTTCCAGCCTATCCTGCCTAGAGATAGATGCCTGGTGTTCCCAGCTTGGAGCTGCTGAGTGGCCATTCAGGAGCAGCTGTTGGTGCCTGCCTGTTTGGAAGTATCTTGCGTCACCCTTGTTGCAAGCCAGGTGGGTGCTGGCCTGCAGGGGTGGCTTTGCAGGATCTCATCCACTTCTGCCTTGCAAGGGCACTCCCACTGTGTCTCTCAGGGAATGGTTCAATTAGCGCCATTGCTACTGTTAAACTCTCCCAAACAATGTTAAAAAAACCATGCCTTCATTCTTTGGAGTAGGAGGGGTTAAAAAAATAAACATACACTCTCTCCTCCATGCAAGTCAAGCTGCTGGGGAAGTGACCTTGAGAGAGCTGAGATGCAACAGTGCAGATGTGGGGCTTGGGGAAGTGCCGGGTCAGACTGGGTGCCGTAGGCTTTGCATGAGCGTTTGGGGGGTTGGAGAAGTTCCTCACAGAAACACCCATGCAAACACTTGTTTGTCATTCTATAATAAAATTCAAAGGAGTGAGTGAAAATTACTAAGCTTTTTCTGCACCTGGGAAGAAAACATTTTTCAGGTGGAATCTCAGATAACTTCAATAAAGCTATGTTGCACTGGCCACCAATACGTCCTATACAAGGCTTTGCTTCTTAGATTCAGTTTCAAAATATGATTCAAGGCTATTTATAAAGCACCCATGAGTGTTTCTTGCAGAAGACATCAAGGGAAGTAGTGAGGATTGAGCCAGGAAAGGGATGCTGAGTACATGTGCCAGACCCTGGCCTAGGCTATTTATTTATCACACATTCTTACGATGCCAAGCTCTATAATACAGGTATGGTCTCCATTTTATGGATAAGGAAACAAAAGCTGAGAAGGGAGGGAAGCTTCCTAAGGTTATAGTAAGGCAATGACTCCAAGTCCACTTAATGACTTTGGCTGGTTCCCAGTCTTACTGTACTTTCCTCTATGTACAAGATTGTCTCACTGAAAAATAATGTTTAGGCCGGTTTGGCTCACGCCTGTAATCCCAGAACTTTGGGAGGCCGAGGTGGGTGGATCACCTGAGGTCAGGAGTTTGAGACCAGCCTTGCTAACATAGTGAAACCCCATCTCCACTAAAAATATAAAAATTAGCTGGGTGTGGTGGTGGGTGCCTGTAGTCCCAGCTACTTGGGAGGCTGAGGCAGGAGAATTGCTTGAACCTGGGAGGCAGAGGTTGCAATGAGCCGAGATTGTGCCACAGCACTCCAGCCTGGGCAACAGAGTAAGATTCTGTCTCAAAAATAAACAAACAAATAAATAATATTTATAGGAAATATAATTTAGTGGAGGGTTGATATTGTGCTTACTGCTGTTACTCATATGCACTCCCATGAATGCATCTAGAAATGGAAAAGTAAGATCTCATTCATTTGTGGAGATAATGAAATATGTTCCATAAGCAACTTTTCCAGGTAACTAAAGCTTTAACTTTTTAAGATCTAGAGTCAAAATTAAAAATGACCCTAATATCACTGTTTTGGAAATAGATTATATTCACCTGCCCATTTGCCCATTCATCCATTCATTATATATACATTTACAGACATTTTATTTGTTTTCATTCATAAATTGAAAGAGCAAATGAGGAAGCAGAATTATAAAGTAATGTGATTAGCGCTACAGTGTTAAAACATAACATAAAATTTTCTTGAGCAAAATGTTATTTGAATGGGTTATAATGTCCACTGCCACATAATCATGCTCGCCTTCTTCTGGGGTACAGGACAACTGGTGGCTATGCCGTTGTTTCATAGTACGTCTCTCTAATTGTCCTTTCCAGTTCATTGTTTAAGTTTTCTTGGGTATCTTCTTGCTCCTCTATGAAATGAAGTTATTAAATGGATCCTCAAATTATGCCTGGTTGGCTAAAAGCACCTAGGCAGGTTACACAAAACCCAAATTCAGAGCTTCTCAAGTAGTTAATTTGGGTGAACTCAACCCAGGGGTTTGTAATTTGTTTAATATTTTCCCACCGGGCGCGGTGGCTCACGCCTGTAATCCCAGCACTTTAAGGGCCGAGGCGGGTGGATCACGAGGTTAAGAGATCGAGACCATCCTGGTCAACATGGTGAAACTCCGTCTCTACTAAAAATACAAAAAAATTAGCTGGGCATGGTGGCGCGTGCCTATAATCCCAGCTACTCAGGAGGCTGAGGCAAAAGAATTGCCTGAACTCAGGAGGCGGAGGTCGTGAATCCATGTGAAATTCATGGAAGAGATTTTTACCAAGAAAGCATGACCTGAGTCTGACCATGTGTGAGGAAATGCTGGATGTGGGCTTGGGGTCACCCTTGCAATGTAGGGGAAGACTAAGGAGACATGGGAATTGATGCAATGCACATTCCTGGGTGGGATTCTGGGCCACAGAGAAAAATAAAATATTGTAGGCACGAAATTTGAGTGGTATCTCTAGGTTGCATAGAAGTGTGGCTACAATGATGGTATCCAGACATGGGGAGTTGGAGGATGATTACAATTTGGGCAAATACATACTGGAGTATTTAGGAATGATGGAGGTTCATGTCTCTGCCCTGCTTTCAAATGGTTTAAGAAAAACAAACCATAGATAATGGATATGTCACACACACACACACACACACACACACAAACACACACACACACACACACACATTCTTATGCTTTAGATAAAATGAGTGAAGGAGGGGATGTGGTAACATTTTAAGTCCTGGGGAATCTGGGTGAAGGCAACATGGATGTTCTTTGAATATGGAGCTATAGAACCTCCAAGGAGCAGAGAGGAAAGCGCCTAAACTGGGCTGGACTTCCCTGTAGAGGTCAGCTTGCCTCGAGCATGAAGAAATGATTAATATCAGAAAAGAGGGAAGAGAACAAAGTAAGATTCTAGTCGAGACAAACAATGTGAGCAAAATCCTAGCCTTACAGCCTGGAACAAACATGGCATGAAGAGGAAACAGAAGAAGACTGACTTGCTGAGGGTAAGCGCAGTGGGCTTCATGGAAGGGAGAGATGGTAGAAAGTCATGGGAAATCATGGTCATTTGCAAGTTCCCACTACTCCATTTTCTTTACAGACCTGCCTGTCCTCTCTTCCATGTGGTCCCTGGAATGTGTCTGAGACCGAGACTGAGACTAGCTTATCTTCCCAGTCCATTTTTCTGGAAAAAGAAGTGTGTGCAGAGATAGTTTCATGACCCAAAGAGGACACAATCAATGCACTCCTCTGGTTTTGCTGGAAAGGTGCTAGGGCAAGATCCTGAACCAGAAAAGATTGAAGGATATGAATCCGAGCTTTCCAGAAGCTGCTTTTCTCATTGCTGAGAATAATGTTATTTTAAACATTACATAACTTACAGAAATTTCAGATGTACATAAAAGTGCCTTTCCTGTTTTGTAATACTGTCCTTTCTTCCTCCCAGTGTAGGCTGACCTCCTTCCCCGGGAGCTCCCAACCAGTCTGGAGACTGTTCTCCTGTTTCTCTAAGTACCTATGCCTTTGCTGCTTCTATGTCTGCTACCATTTTGGATTCTTAAGTTTATCTGAGCTCGTATTATTTTTTTTTAGCGATTTTATACGCACATGTCTTTGTTTTCCTAATTCTATTGTTGATTCCTACAGAGTGATTTGTAAATACCTTGCAATTACATATTTGAAATACTTGATAAGAAAAAACATCCTTTGGCTGAGGACAAAGGTGACTGGATTCATCAATAGATAATATATACAAAGCTACAATGCTATTTGAGAAACTCCCCATGTGTAAACTAAGCAAGTATTGCTTTCATTATTTATCCTGCCATTTTTTTTTTTTTTAGACAGAGTCTTGCTTCGTCACCAGGTGCCAAGCTGGAGTGGAGTGGCGTGATCTCAGCTCACTGCACCTCTGCCTCCCCGGTTCAAGCAATTCTCCTGCCTCAGCCTCCTGAGTAGCTGGGACTACAAGCGCGCGCCACCATGCCCAGCTATTTTTTTTGTATTTTTAGTAGAGACGGGGGTTTCACCATGTTGCCCAGGTTGATCTCCATCTCTTGACCTTGTGATCCACCCGCCTGGGCCTCCCAAAGTACTGGGATCACAGGTGTGAGCCACCGGGCCCGGCCTATCCTGCCATTCTAATCATGCATTTACTTATTCCCCACATCTCTAAATCCTCTTACGTTGCTGTTCTCTCTGATGTAGACAGCAAGCTTCTGGGAGGCAAAGGATCTTTCAGTTCTGCTGATCCTCAGTAGCACACTGTACTGGTGCGGAGAGGAGACAACCAGTGAAAGTAAAATGCATACATACACTGGGAACTACCTAGATAACAGCTGGATTAAATGCAAAGCTACTCTAAACGGCAAAACTGCAAGAAGTCGAACTGCAGGCGCTTCACTATTCATCTTTGTTATTGATACATGTCATTTGGCCTGGAAGCATTTCACATTAGGGATTGAGCTATAAAGAGAACTAGTTGTTCCTACCAATGCCATGTAGGCAAGTTCTGTGGCAGGCTTTGCACTAGCAGTCACAGGTAAAATGACACGAATGTATTATTTTAGCTTGCATAGATTGTAGATAGATTTTCCCTGATATATTAGAAAGGCCTCCTTATAATTTCATGATGGAATCATTCACTTGTTAGATGCCTTGGTCAGACATGAGCTGGGCTAGGGTCTATTCTATTCCTTCCATGTGTTTCTATACATCATAATGGTTTAAATCATAGATACAATTTTGAACATTCTTCAAGAGGAGAATTGCTGTTCTGGATGAAGATGTCCAGTATAGAAACTTTTTTTTTCATAATACAGAGAATTTTCAATTTAATTTGAAGCTTGGGATTAGAAAGGCCAACATTACATAATAAAAGGGAGTCCTCGTTATGGAAGATGTCATGTCAACAAGAGCAGTGCAAAGTGCTATATTCTTAAATGTAAAAAATGTCTCATTAACAATATCATTAGCAATGCCACTGTCCTTTTTTTCCCCCAACAGAGAGGAAAAAAAATCACCTTTATAAAACAAAACATTCATAACTAATGAAATCACAACTGAAGGACATATATCATTAATTATGTAGCAGTTTCAGATAAATTAAGAAAAGCATTTGCTCTTCAATTGTGTGTAAAATTAGAGGGAGAATATACCAGGTGCTTGGGGTGTGGAGACAGCCTTAAATAAATGCATCCTATATAAATCTCATGACCAAATTCATGTGCACATTCCCAGGCTCTGAGCTGAGTCTCTTTGAGGGCTTGTGTAGTGAAATTAGAATATGAGCTCCTCCACCAGGTGTGACTTCGTCAGAGATTATTATTGATCATTATTTTTATCTCTTGGCATAAAATACACATGAAGATTGTGAACTTGATTGTATGAATGAATGAATGCACTGTAACAGGTTGTGTTTATTCATTTCTTTTTCAATTTACATGCAATAAAATTCACTCTCTGTACTGTTCCATTCTATAAATTTTAACAAATGAGTGAATGACCACAATCAAAATACAGAACCGTTCCATCATGCCCCCAAATTCCTCTGTGCTGGCCCTTTGTCATTAACTCCTTCTCCCCCGCAAGCTGATTTTTACCACCCTGCATATGTGCCTTTTGTAGACTCTACATAAGTGGAACAATATAGTCTATAGTCTTTTTACTTTTTTCACTTAGCAAAATACACTTGACAACCAGCCCTTTTTATTGCTGAGTAATAATCTATGAATGTACTATAGCTGTCTATTCATTTAGCCATGGAAAGATATTTGGTTTTCCCCCAACATTTTTTTCCAATTAGAGATAAGGCTGCGGTCAACATTCACTTCCCAGTTTTTGTGTGAACATAAGTTATCATTTCTCTTGGGTAAATACCTGGGAGTGGGATTAATAGGCTATATAGCAAGCCTATGTCTATATATTCAAAAATTGCAAAACCATTTTCAAGTGGCTTTAAATTTTTTCATTTATCCCAGCAGGCACAATGTATAAAAATTTAATTTTTTCCACGTATTTTCCAGCACTTGGTAATATTAACTTAAAATCATTTTTAATACATGACTAGTGATGTCTCATTGGTGAGAGAGGTAGCTTTAGCATTAATGAAGTACTGTGTGTGTGTGTGTGTGTGTGTGTCTGTGTGTATGTGTGTATTACTAAAATTCTGTTGCATTTTATAGTTGATTACATTTTATTTCAATAAAAATGGTAATATCATTTTCACTTTTAAATCATTTCTTTCTCTTTAGAAACTTGCAGAAATCAGTAACTTGAAAGTTATTGAGAGGCCAACTATGGTTGTTCATGTGTATAATCCCAGCACTTTGAGAGGCTGAGATAGGAGGATTGCTTAAGCTCAGAAGTTCAAGACCAGGCTAGGCAACATATTAAGATCCTGTCTTTATGAAAAATTTTTAAAAATTAGCTGGGTGTGCTGCCACATGCCTGTGGTCCCTGCTACTCTGGAGGCTGATGTGAGATGATTGATTGAGCCCAGGAGGTGGTGCAGTGAGCCATGGTTGTGCCATTGCATTCCAGCCTGGGCAACAGCTGAGACGGTATCTCAAAAAAAAACTTATTAAGAGAGGAGAGTGAAGAAGCCAGCTTTGCTCTCTTCCTTTGTGAACTTCAGGATCACAAATCTGGCCTATACTGGTAGATGAGAGATAAAACTTCATATTGGATGAAAGGCTGAGTGAGGTTTTGATATTAAAATTGACTATAATTTTTAACACCTAAAAATGAGAATGTTTGTTAATATCTAAAAGTTGTGGGACTGTTTTATTGGTGAGCGTGAAGATTAATTTTATGTGTCAACTTGACTAGGCTAAGAGATGTCCAGATACTCGGTAAAACATTATTCCTGGGTGTGTCTGGGATGGAGTTTCTAGAAGAAATTAGCATTTCAATCACTGGACTAAGTAAGGAAGATCCCCCCTCCCCAGTATGAGAGGGCATCATCCAATCCATTGAAAGCCCAACTTAAACAAAAAGGTAGAGGAAGGACAAATTTATTCTCTCTGACTTGGGATATCCATTCTCTCCTGCCCTCAAATATTGGTGCTCCTGATTCTTGTGCCTTCAAATTTGGATTGAATTATACCCTGGCTTCCCTGGTTCTCCAGCTTGCAGAGGGTGGATTGTGTGACTTTGCAGCCTCTAGGATGATACAAGCCAATTGTCATAACAAATCTATCTATCTATCTATCTATCTATCTATCTATCTATCTATCTATCAATCAATCATCTGTCTATCTATGTATCAATCATCTATCTAATCTATTATCCTATCTATCTATATCTATCCATTATCATCTTGTGTCATCTATTATCTGTCTCTCTAATCTATTTTATCTCTATCTCTATCATCTGTCATCAATTATATGTCATCTCTCTATTATCTATCTAATCTATTTTATCTATCTATTGATCTATCCATCAATTCATCATCTATTTATCATTTCTCCTATTGGTTTTGTTTCTTTGGAGAACCCTGAATAATGCAGTAAAAAAATTACAGAGCGGGTTTGAAAGGCAGTGGTAGATAATAATTAAATTTTAAATTACTTTTCACCTAACATGATCTTTCTAGTATGTTTAAAAAATAAGTTACAGAACGAATGTGTCAGTGATCTGGAGTGGAGATGGTGTTCAACAAAGACCTGCTCTATAGCAAATTGATCCCTAAAATAAACATGAACATTCATTTATTGGAAAACATGACCTAAACTTCTGAGGAAGAAATGCAACTGGATTTTTTTCGTCTCCTAATACATGACTGCTTTATGAGTACATTTCCCAGGAGACATCCTCTGCAAGTAGGTGATAAATAAATGAGGCAAAGGAAACCTACTTCGAGAGCTGAGGCACTTGACTGTTTGCTAAAGTCAGCCTGGTGGAACTCTGTTTATATCAAGCTTCTTGCCAGAGACAGGTTGTATCCTTCTCATCTTATGAAACTTCCTCATATCTCTTCTGCATTTCTAAGCTTACTTCTTCTAAGAATATTTTCCTGATGAGCTTAACCCACAGAGAAGAGTCCTTTGAGGCCTGAGAGCACCTGTGATGAGACTCCTCTAGAACTCGTAGTCTAGCACACGATTGGGTAGGTGTTATGCTTCTCTAGCAAATTTAAGTTGGTTGAAGAAGAACAAGTATCTTACTTTTGAAATTCTGATACTTAGAGCATATCTTTTATAATATCAATGTAAATATGTTTACTGATCAGTTAATCTGGCCCGAATTTATGAATTAGAAAAGAAAAAGAAAATAAAACTTTATCTACTACCTGCTGTGTACCCAGAAGGTACTGGGCGTTTTCTTATTTTTCCCTCATGTTCATGTTTCAAGTAGGTATCATCATCTCTTTACATATAAGTACAAAATTAATAAAGCTATCCCTTCAGTGTGTTTATTACTTTAAAAATTCATGCTTTATAACTACATGTTGCAGATTAGAACTAAAACAGGCCCCTACCACAAAGTCTAGTGTAAGGTAAGCACTTAGAATATATTTATCAATTCAATAAATAAAAAATAATTAACACTTTTTAATAAATTGAATTATGTCTTCCAATTTATTTTTGGGATAGATTGCGAGACACTTTATTGCCTACTTTTTCTATATTATCAGTGACATGTAAGAACAAGCCAAATCAAACTTCTTATACTACAGCTGGAATCAGGGGGCCAAGGGAGACTTGGGAACCAAAGGAGAAGGCCTGTATGAAAGTGCTATAGAAATAGAACCTATTTTTATTATTTGGTTTCTAGTTTTTACCCATGTATCAGGTAATTACTTATCTCTATAGAGTCATCCAGTGGCCCATAAGCATACTGTTTCAGGGGGCCTCATAGCAAATTCTTCTGTGAAACAAAAAGGAAATCTCTCTCCTTCTCTCCTTGTTTGTCTCTCTCTCTCCCACCACTTTCTTCACTCAACATATTTTATGGACCCAAAGGCAATGTGTAGGGCTCAGGATACTGAGATGAAAAGTCAAGATCTCCACCCTCCAGAAGTTTAAACAGATAGAGCAAAGAAATCGGCAATCCATATTTCAGATTTTTTGCATACTGGCATTTCTCAAGGCAGAGCCCAGGGAGACTGAGCTGCCTTCCTGCTGCCGGCACTCTCCCTTTCTGGCTCGCTCATTCTTTGTTTTTGGCTCCAAGTAGATGCATGTCTGTGTGTGTGTGTGTGTGTGTGTGTGTGTGTGTGTGTGTGTGTGTGTGTTTTAAAGTGCAGTGAACCACACCGTGAAGTTCTTTTTCTCTGCAGATTTGGTAGGTGTAACATCTCAGCCAACACAGCCCACCTGCTCCAATCTCTGTTTCATCTTTAACAACTGGTGTTTTTAACAGTGGTGCTGACTCTGGCTTAGCTACTGAAGCATGAAGCAACCACAGAGGTCTGAGTTACCCAGACTCTTGAGGGGAGCATGGAGCCAGCTGTCCGAGAGATGGTGGCCAGACCCCCTGCT
The DNA here is from genome assembly GCA_028533165.1 of Leontopithecus rosalia. Classification (NCBI taxonomy): domain Eukaryota; kingdom Metazoa; phylum Chordata; class Mammalia; order Primates; family Cebidae; genus Leontopithecus; species Leontopithecus rosalia. The sequence continues at coordinate 135,444,708 of CM052654.1, read as the reverse complement.
TGTCAGAAGAAAGAAAGGGACCTGGCATGCCCCTCCTGGGGAGAAAAGAAAACACGAGAAAATGATTGAACTGTGGGTGTTCCTTTTTAAAAAAGTATAAAGCAGTGAAACCTTCTCAGTATGCAGGAGTGCGCCTAACTTTTCAGTTATACTTGTGCATATTTTCACAGGAAATTGAGGTAACAGAGAAGTAATTTATGAGACAATGACGTGTTCCTGGGTGTCTGTGTGACCCCTTTTGAGGTACACTCTGGGTGGCTCTCAGGCCATACAATGACCCTCTGGAGTCTGAGGGGTGGTGCTACTATTCAATAACTTACGAGTTTACTCAGAAATTTGTGAGAATCTTTGTTTTTTTGTTTTTTGTTTTTGTGACAGAGTTTCACTCCATCACCAGGCACCAGGAGTGCAGTGGCACGACCTCAGCTCACTGCAACCTCCACCTCCTGGGTTCAAGCAATTCTCCTGCCTCAGCCTCCCAAGTAGCTGGGACTATAGGTGTGTGCCATCACGCCCAGCTAATTTTTTTTTTTTTTGTATTTTTAGTAGAGATGGGGTTTCACCATGTTGACCAGGATGGTCTTGATCTCTTGACCTCATGATCCACCTGCCTCGGCCTCCCAAAGTGCTGGGATTACAGGCGTGAGCCACGGTGCCCGGCCAAGAATCTTAACTAGTGGCGATGCTGTGAACTTGGGAAGCCCATGTTGCTGTGGTTGATGCCCTCCCTGCCTGGGGTGAGGAGACGCTTCTCAGCCTGCCTGTCCTTATTCCTTGCTTCTCTTGTCTTTTCCCGACTCCAGTACCAGCCTCTTAGGTCAGCTGCCCCATGTGCTGAAGTAGCACTGGAGTTCTTTAGAAGGATTTTGTTTCTTTTTCTCCCTATGGGCTTATGATAAATTTGCATTCCACATACCATCAAAACAGTTTAGCCATGGGACTTGCTGTGACCAGGGAAATGTCACAATAATAAGGCAAAACAGAGCTCATCACTTTTGGGGAAAAACTTTGAAATCTAGCATGTGCTTTGCCACACTCTTTTCCTTCTTCCATGGTAACCAGCAATGTCTCAGGTAGAAACTGTTCCTTTACCCAGAGTCCTAGAGTGAAACCGTGATGATGGAGATCAGGTCCCTACAGAAGCAGCATGGGCAATAGCATAAAGGAGGTATGAGTGCTTCTTGTTTAAGCCTATCCTGACGAATGAAACTACCCAATCAAATAAAGCCCATCTCCCACAGGATGTCTGAAAATGTCAGTTACTTGTTTTCTTGCCTCTCTTGCAGCTAGGCATGGGCATGTCATTCCACCTCAGCCAAAAGAATAGTGTTTCTCACAACATTAATTAATATGGTCTGGTAATGGTATTTTCAACTAATGGTTAAACACTTATGGAAAGCAAAATCATGCATTCTCCAATAAAAGTTCTCTGTTCTTCAGGTTAGTTCAGGAATAAACTTGACAGTGTTTAGAGCTGGCTTTGGCACACCATTATCCAGGTCTGATCTGACCCATTGTTACCTGTCTTTGCAAGTAAGGATTTTTGGAGGATGACCATGCCCATTGATTTACTGTCTGTCTACTGCTGTTTTCATGCTGTTTCAATTTGCCTCAATCTATTGTTCCTGTGCCCTGGTGGATAGAGACTGGACTTCCTATGAGAATAAAATCTCTTGGGAAACACTTTGGAAAGCGTCTCAGTGCTCTTCTGCTGTGGGATTTCCAAGTCACCTGGGGGTTTCTTTTGTCCTGCTCTTGCAATCTCTGTGGGCTTCAGGCAGAACAGGAGGGTCGCAGCTCAAAGCTCGCAGAGCCTCTCTGCTTTTCAGTTGCATCTTCTCTGATCTTCCTTCCTCCAGCCAAGAGGCTGATTGTTGAGCTCCCTTTCCAGAGGTGGAAAAGTCTCTTACTGCATCCCTCTGTGTTCCTGCAATTAATGTTTTGGTATAGATCAGTGCTCTATGTCTCCAGGTTCTGGATATATTTTAGAGGGGGACTTTTCCTTCTCAAAAGCCTCTCAAAGTTCATAGTATTAAAAAATTAGATGTTCACAATGATCATCTGTAAAATGATATCCGAGTTTACTTTAGGATACTGAAACTCAATGCCATTCCTATTCTAATATTCTCAGTTCTTTCTGAGTTTTAGGATATATCTGATTTGGAAAGAAGAGGACTGAACCCCTGACCCCTAACAACCCACAGACTAGTGGAGGTAACAGACCTATAAACAGATGGTTCTAACATCAAAGTGACCTTTGATGATGGAGATGCACACGTGACATGCTGTAACTAAAGAAGAGAGGTATCTATCCTTGCCCTATCCCAAATTCACTTACAGTTTTATTCACTTACATCTCAGGTGGACACCTATTTCCTTAGCATTCCCGACCCTGGTTACAAAGATTTCCCCAGATTGTTATTACATTGGAAGAAAAATAGCTGTAAAGTGATTCTGTTAGTAGTTTGAGAAGGATTATGCTGGGTACTAAGTGAAGTGGAAGATGAATCAGACCTCAATGTGGGGCTACAAAGATACAAAGGTGAGGGCACAACATAGAGAAAAGGCTTTCACAGTTCAGGGTTAATTTCCATGTGAATGGGACCAACAATAAATTCGGGGAGCCCGAAGACAGAATCACAGCCTAGAGAAGGAGCTTTCTGGGTGTCCCCACGGAGAGAAACCAGCTGTTTAAAACTCCTGAAGTTATCTGACCAAAGGGCACCAAACCACTCACCTGGAGTCGATGAAATGCATCTCTTAATCAAGCCACGACCTCACCCTTGACTCCTCCCTCGCTCTCTGTGTCTGCTCACCTGGGCTTATCTTACTCATTCCTACAGCCTGCTTCTCGCCAACTGGGGTCCATCCCATCTCTACCTTCCATGCCTAAATGAGTCGGGATTTGTTTTCAGATGTTTCTTCCCAGCTCATGGTAAGTCCTCTTTCCCTGGCCTGGACGTTGCTCTAACTGGTTTCCTTATGAGGCTCTTCCCACCCAGCTTCAGTAATCTCTGCTGTGTCCGGGCATTCCCCAGACTTGCCTCTGCCCCTGGCCTCAACCCCAGAACAGAAAGTGCCAAAGCCAGGAGAATAAGTGGGATTTGGCCTGGCACAAAGGATGTTGACAGGCAAATTAGCAAATTATTGGTGCTTCCTCTACTCTTCTCTTGCTTCAGAATGGCAATCTCTGCACGAGGCCACACTCTTCACCTTCTGATGTCCGAGGGTCAGACACATGGTGTTGCTTCTTTGCTGTAGACCCTCTCAAGGAGCCTTAAAACATGGGCTGGTTTTTTGCACCTAGAAAGACTTAGAAATCCCTCTGGCTAAACATATTAATTGTCTTTTCCTTTGATAAAGCCAATGGGAAGAGATCAAAACATCTAAAACATGCCATTGTACAGATGGAAGAGGCCTAGATAAAGAGAGTTGAAATGACTTATCCTGGACATAAAGTCAATACTGGTTTCAAACTTGACTACATATTGTACTTACTTGAGGAACATTAAAAATGCTTCTTCGAGGGTCCCAATCCCATAGATTCTGACCTAACTGGTTTGGAGGTGCTGCACGGGCACTGAGGCTTTCAAAAGCTTCCCAGGTGATTGTCACTTGCAGACAGTGCTGAAAATCCCCGAGCCAGTTAGTGGTCAGCCAAGAAATTAAAAACAGGTGTTCTGCCCCAAGGCCTAGAATGAGTAATTATTTTTTAATAGGAGGGACCTGGAGCTTTCACATGTCACAATGTCATGAAAATTGGAAGGGGCCTTGCAAGGCCATATTTCCACCCCTCGATGACTCTCAGTGTTTTGTCTGTGGTTTTTACTGTCGTTCTCAAACTCTTTCCACTGCTCACGACAACGTTTGAACTGCCAGACCTAGGGAGTAATCCTCTTTCAACAGCCTCTCGAGAAACCACAGAGTTTATTCTCACAGGATAGAAAACTTAAGGCCTCATTAACAAATTAAATGAAGTGAAAGGCGTGCTTTCTGTTACTAACAGAAAATTTTCACAGGCTTTTAGGGTCACTTAGATAAAACTTTCATTTCAACACGTAACACGTTGTAGTCAGTGTGCAATAAACATGAAGTAACAAGACTACTTAGCAGTCACCCACAGACACACACCTGTCTACGCCATAACCTGTTAGACTTCAACAGGACACAAAAACAAGCCCCTGAGAAACCCGTGGCCCTTTACAATTCAAGTTGCTACTGATCTGTCATAGCAGAAACTCAATAGATTGGACAACAAGCTGGAGATATGCTCAAAAATAAAAACCAGTAATTGGTGAAGATCAAGGTACAGCTCATAAAGTCTGATCGAAGGTGTCAGAAGGGCTTAACCCTTCACAGGTACACCCCAGAGAGTACTAGGGTGAGAACTTCAGGATGTCTTTAAAATCGGATCTTGGGATTCATTAGACAAATGTCAGAGTAATCTGGCTACTTTTTCAAGAGTTTCCACAGTCTTCTCATTTTCCCTGTTAGTTAAAAATTCTTGTTCCTCTATGGGGCAACATTAGGTGTTTTTAAAACATCACTAGTTGGCTGGGTGCAGTGGCTTGGGCCTGAAATCTCAGCACTTAAGGAGCTGAGGCAGGATGATTGTTTGAGGCCAGGAGTTTGAGAATAACCTGGGCAAAAGAGAGGATCCCATCTCTACAAAACATTTTTTTAAAAAGTTAGCTGGGTGCGGTGGCATGTGCCTATGGCTCAAGCTATGGCTTGAGCCCAGGAGATCAAGACTCAGTGAGCTATGATCACCACTGCACTCCAGCCTGGGTGACAGAGCAAGTCCTTGTCTTTTAAAATAAGTAAATACAGCATTAACAGTAGCAATGACTTTGTTTTATTGGATTTTTTCTTTTGCAAAAAGTGCATGTACAGTATACTGTCTGAATGAAATTTTACATTAACATATCTATGTTTAATCCTTCCACAATTGAGATAACCCTTCTCTATTCAAATATTTGAATCATTCCAATAATATTTGGAATAGTAGCCTCTTTCCTTGCCAAAAGACAATTATGTCTTTTTCTTATATATGACAATTGTGTCATGTATATTGCATGTCCCCAGCTTTTCTAAATGTATCACAGTTAATTTCTTCATTTTCTGAATTTGGGTAGCACATTGTACTCATCACAATTTCAGCATCTCCTACCACGTGTTATTATCCTCGAAATTTATAGTTAATGTCGGTCTGCTAGTTTTTTAGTTCCTCAGAAGAAAACACCTCCTGCACTTTGGGAGGCTCAAGTGGGCGGATCACAAGGTCAGGAGTTCGAGACCAGCCTGGCCAACATAGTGAAACCCTGTCTCTACTGAAAACATATAAAAATTATCTGGATGTGGTGGCATGCACCAGGAGTCCCAGCTACTTGGTAGGCTGAGGCAGGAGACTTGCTTGAACCTGAGAGGCAGAGGTTGCAGTGAGCTGAGACTGCCATTGCACTCTAGCCTGGGTGATAGAGTGAGACTCCCTCTCAAAAAACAAAATAAAAGAAATAAACAAACCAAAACAAACAAAAAACCAAAACCACTTAAAACATCCAGATCATCAGGATGAGGAGAATCAGGGAAGGCTTGGCTTGTGACCTGCGCCAGTCGCTGAGTTCATACCATCCTTCCAGAAACACATGTTGCTGCCTGTCATGAGCTGCTTGACACCCTCTGAGGGCGTTTCACCTCAACAGGTAAAATGGCCACTCTGGAACGTGACATCTGATATTGCCCTTCATGTACTGTACTAGTTTCTTGGTGTCGCCATAACAAGATACCATAAACTCAGTGACTTAAACAATAGTAAATTTTTATCTCATAGTTCTGGAGGCAAAGAACACAGTCAAGGTGTTGGCAGGGGGTTCTTTTTTCTTTTTTTTTGAGACAGAGTTTCGCTCTTGTTACCCAGGCTGGAGGGCAACGGTGTGATCTTGGCTCAGCGCAACCTCCGCCTCCTGGGTTCAGGCAATTCTCCTGCCTCAGCCTCCTGAGTAGCTGGGATTACAGGCACGCGCCACCATGCCCAGCTAATTTTTGTATTTTTAGTAGAGACGGGGTTTCACCATGTTGACCAGGATGGCCTTGATCTCTTGACCTCGTGATCCACCTGCCTCAGCCTCCCAAAGTGCTGGGATTACAGGCGTGAGCCACCGCACCCGGCCCGGCAGGGGTTTCTTCTGAGGCTGTGAAGGGCGATCGGTTCCAGGCTTCTCCACTTTGTTTGTAGACGGCTGTCTTTGTGTTCACATGGTTTCCTTCCTGTGAGCGTGTCTCTAAATTTCCTTTTCTGTCAGGACACTAGGGCATATCAGATGAAGCCTGCCCTAATGACCTCATTTTAACTCAATTACCTCTGGAAAGACCCTGTCTCCAGGTAAGGTCACATTCTGAGGGCTGGGGTTTAGGACTTCAACACATGAGTTCTAGGGACACAATTCCACCCAGCCCTCTTGGTGACCATATTCTCTATTCATAACTGTAAGTCACATGCCCATTTCTGAGTCCCCTTGCCTTTTCTCATATGCTGTTTGTGTTGCCTGGGAGGTCCCGGCTTCTTTTAGAGTGTGGTCAAGACCCCGTTATCTCCCTGAGTGTGGGGCTCTCCAAGCTTTCTGTCACCCCTACGGACAGAGGCAGTCACTCCTTCTTGTATCCAGCCACTCTTCCTTGGACTCCTGGCTTTCAGGCTTTGGACAAGCACTGACATCTCTTTCACCCAGTGGCCTGTGCATTCCCTGAGGGTTGGCCCTGGTCATTCTCTCCCAACTCCACATCAAGCAGTTTTCAACTTTATGCTTGTTAGAGGGACACATGAGTGAATGAAACAATTTTCTCTGAACATTCTGTACCATTAAGATAGCTGAGGAGGCCAGGCATGGTGGCTCACACCTGTAATCCCAGCACTTTGGGAGGCTGAGGTGGGTGGATCACCTAAGGTCAGGAGTTCGAGACCAGCCTGTACAACATGGTGAAACCCCATTGCTAGTAAAAATACAAACATTAGCCTGGCATAGTGGTGCATGCCTGTAATCCCAGCTACTTGGTAGGCTGAGGCAGGAGAACTGCCTGAACCCAGGAGGCGGAGGTTGCAGTGAGCTAAGGTCCCACCACAGCACTGTAGCCTGGGTGACAAACCAAAACTCTGTCTCAAAAAAAAAAAAAAAAAGCAAAACAAAAAAATAAAAAAAGACAGCTAAAGGCCTCTTCACAGGGCTCTCTCATTAGTCCTTTCAGTCTATGTGACAAAGAAGAACTTTGAACCAGGAGGTGGGTTAACCCCAATTGTAGCTGAGGGACCTAAAGCCCATTCCAGTGGGAGTGGGTTGGCCCTGACAGCTCTGCCTGGCAGGCACATTTTCTCTCTGTCTTTTATTAGTAATATTGTAATAAAGCCACAAGAGTCCCAACACTCAGCTTTCAAAATGTGATGAGTTTAGAGTGCCCTAAACTCAGAGATATTTAACAGTGCCAAATGGAAGTGAACTTCCATTATAATGTCTTGTGGATGATCAGGAATTATTTTAAGAAATAAGTGATATACATTAATTATATATAATGCGAAAAATAAAAAGTCAAAAGGAAAGAAACTTTCCCAGCAGATCCGGTGTTTCAGTCCGAAAGTAAGGGATATTTCCTAAGGACTTGGGACTTTTCTTGGAAAAAAATAGGGATTGGGTTACATGTTACACATTTGTAGTCATGCCATGGATTTACACTTTCGGGTCTCACTTTTTACAGTTACTCCTACAATTACTTTTTATTTGATATTGTGTCATACACATCTTCTGGTTATTTCCAAATACTTTATAAACAGAAATTCAGCAGCTGGACTCTTGGCCTCTACCTGGGGATGCCGAGAGCCAGAAGGAACCTCCCTGGAGCCCTCACAGGAAGCGAGGGCTGGCGAGTACACATCCAGGGACCCACGGGAAGGGAGCTGTAAACACCTGGAAATAAGCTGGTAGAAATGCCCCACATTCAGCACAAGGATGGAAAGAGTGAAAAAACAAAACAGCATCTAAAACATTCCTAAAAGCATCAAACATTCTAAAATATGCAGAATTGGAATCTGAGAGAAGATATCTGAAGAAATAATGGTGAAGAATTTTTCAAAAGTAATGACAGAGAAGCAAACCAGAGATCTACGCATTGAACTCCAATCACTATAAATACAAAAACAAAAAAGCAAAAAAACCCAAAAAAAAACAAACCCTGAAAAATTGCGTGTGCACACGCCCACACCCTAGGCAGATTATATTTAAACTGATAAAAACTTAGCTGCAGCACAGTGTTTCGTTTATAACCTGCAACTAATGAAATCCATTTGCTTACAACTTTTGAGGTCCTCCAGCTAATGAAATTCATTTGTTTACAATTCTTCATTATTTTAAATAATTATATAGGTCTATGTTTAAAAGCTGCTTTGTATATACTTTTATTTTGCATATAAGCATTTAAATATTACATATAGGTATGTACCTACTATTTTCTTGTATGGATGGCAGGTAGAACAGCAAATTCTGAGATATACTTTGGAGTGATTCTTGTATCTTGGTAATTTATCATAGTTCCAATAAGGGATTGAGCTTCCTTCATGAAACAAATTATGTACCATTTGTTAAGAGAAAAAATAGGCACACTTTTTAAAAAAATTGACAAAGTATAAATAACAGATGAAAGGTAGCCTTGTTATGACTTCATTGTGCCACAGTTTTCTCACTGAAAAAAAAATGGGGGTAATGACAATGTTGTTATGAGGAACAAGTGACTTAATATTTATGAAGCTCTGAAAACATTGGCTAGTGACATCAACCCATCATGTGTCAAGTGAACATTGCGATTACACTGTGAGTCTCATGTTCGTTACGGGTCGTCCTCACTGGGAGTCAGCTATGCTCGGATCTGGGACAGTACCCCACTTCACGTCCTTTTTGGTCATCTTGTTCTGTACCTCATGCCTGTATGACGTGCATCTTTATACCAGGCTAATGGGTTGCTTAAGGCTTCCGCATATTTGTAAAGTGTTGTTAGTTTCTGTCTGCAGTTGATTAACATGCAGTATTTGAAACATGGAAATATTCTACCTTAACTCACAGAGCTCTGCCATATCAAGGCTTTTGGCTAATTTTGTTTTCTTTGCAAAATCCATGGAAAGAAGGAACCCAGGTGACCTACATTCCTGAATTACTTCTGCCAAAGCTCGCTCTCAGTGGAACTTTCCATAGGAAACATTTTTATGGACTTCAGTTTTTTTTTAGGTATGAAAACAGTATCTCCAGGGAACACATACTACGTTGCCTTGACACAGTTTTCTTTTGCAGTTGTTCCAGTCTCTTCCTTCCAAACATCTTAATGCTACGCATCTGACGTTAGCTGCCTACAAGCCTGTCTTCAAGAGTGGTGGAGTGGGATGTTGTGGAAATTCATCGTGTTCTGCACAAAGTCTTGAAAAAAGAGGAAAACAAAACAAAAACTTGAGGCAGAAATTCTAAATAGGTTTCATCTTCTTTATTGATTCCAGACGGCTGATGATGTAAGGGTTGTATGGAGAAGTGAGATTCCCTGGGCCCCTCTGAAAACAGTGCCCTGTTCCAGTATCAGTGCCTCCCGTGGGGAGGGCTGGGGCTGGCAGGCCCTCCTGTCATGTATTTGCAATCCTATTTCTAAAGGGTACAGGAGGTATAACTAAACTGGAAATATTAGAAGGAAGAAAACAAATGTCTATCTTTTCTACCAGAAAGCAAATACATCTTAAAACAGCTCTCATAAATTTGACAAATGGTTCTAAAGAAACAAGAGGGAAACTTACACAGCTTCTCAGTGGGGAAGACCCAGAAAAGGCACTGGGCCCAGTGAGGAGGACCCAGAATAGTCATTGTGAGAGAAATGCATGTGTGGACATAGTCAACATTTTGGAAAATAAGTGGAGGCAGGCTGACAAGGGGATGAATAGAAATTCCAGCTACCTCATCCAATGATACAGAAGCCAGCTTCAAACTGTAGCTGGTAGATTACCAACTAGCCAGTGGTATGTTTCTACTGAGTAGAAAAAAGAATACGCATTACTCTCCCCAGATGTTTAATTTATTAAGTAATTTATTAAATCCTCATAGCATATAAGCTTCTGTAAGATGAGAAACAAAATGGTACCTCAGAAAGAAAGAAATGTAAGTAAATAGAATGTAGCTGATAATTCAGTTTTCATTTATAAATATGTATGATCAGTGTGTTCATCTGTATGTAATGAATATGAGTTTTAAGAAAATGAACTACATTAGGGTATATAATGTCTGCCTCAGAATGGAGATACATGAGTTTTAGATGAGATTCTGAGCATCAGATACACTTGTAATAGTCCATACTTTAATGAAGTTGCCATATAAACACCTTTGCACGTAAAGTTGTCTAAAATAGCTGGGGCAATGTAATATCACATCTCACTGGGAATCAACACTGGAAAATTGAAGAACAGATGCTTCATATTCACATAAAATTCTTGGTTTGGAAACCACTTGATTTCCTTTATTTAAAAAAAATTAAGTAAAATAATTTAAAACATTTCCATTGGGCAACAGAACTGATGATTCACCTACCCTGTTTTCAATGGAATATCCACATTTTCACTGGGGTGAATATCAAGAAATTTTTCCTGCTGACACCTGATAATGTACTTTTGATGTCTGGAGGCGCTTCAAAGGAAAACTGTCTAAAAGCAAGGGTGTGTACTGTGGCAGAGTAGTTTTGTGTACAACTTCTCAGAGGGCGTGGACACAGGTGTCTGCACTCTTCCAGAGACAGCTGATTACCAAGGTTTACACCCACACATATTTTTCTCTGCCAAGCAATGTGGCAAACAAGAATGAATCAGATGGGGTTGAGCCCTGGAGTTTTAAGATAGGTCAGGGTCACTGCCATGGCAGCTCCAAGACACATCTGGGCAAATGCTGTGGAAAGCACGAGTGAAGAGCCCCAGGGAGAAGCTGGGAGCCAGAGAGGGAAAATAGAGAAAGATGCCATGGAACATCCATGGAACATCCATGGAAGACCTTGTCGTCCTAGAGAAAGGTGGAGTTACCCAGAGGAATGACTTCCATGGGATTCTTCTGATGCTACCATAAGCTGGCTCTTTCCTTCACCCTGAATTTATGCTAGTTTGAGTTGGTACCCTTTTATTTTTTTTAAATGACTCTGACTGAGACAAACATAAATAATAACCAAACTTTAAAAAGAAAAAGAAACAAAATATATTGCTTGCTAGCCTCTTTACAGGAAAGAAAATAAGCATGGAATTCTGTCAGAGGTAGCAGCTACGGAGATTGAAAACATTCCATTAATTTCAGATATGCCATGAGACATTAACATACATATCATGAGCGTGTTAGAGATGGGATCAGAGCTTAATATGAGTTTACAAAGAGCTTCTTCCAGATAATCATTAAGCAAGAGAAACTTCAACACTGACAAACATCAAAGATCTATGTTTCACATAAAGGTCAAAGTCTTCTTACTGTATCCCTGGATCCATCCTATCTTTCTAAAGGGAAAACTATTAAGGAATACATATAAACCTTTTAAAAAGTGCCTCTGGAAAAAATGTCTACATAATAAAATAGTGAATATTGATTTGGGGATGATAGAAGAACTGATTGTTCCATTAAAAAACAAGTTTTGTGGGGAAGGGTATTACAGAAACATTTTGCATCACAGCCGGATCAAAGGATTAAAAAAACTAAGATCTGGTTTTGCTTTCGTTCCTCCCAGCCACTGCATATTTCTACAATCGTGAACTTGCCTAATTTAAATATGATTTTGCTTGTATCTGTTGAGATACTGACGCACAGAGCTCTAACACAGTGTTGATGCTGATAAGTCACGTTCAGGCTGTGCAGTATGACTCAGCATGTTAAGCTGTCCTAACATCAGTCGTTGCTTTACCTACTATCTATAGTGGTTTTTCACTCTTTCATTCATTTATTCAAAAATTATATTAGTCATCTACAATGTGCCAACTAATTGGTTAGGTACTGGAAACACTGTAGCCAACGGGACAAAGTTCTTGACCTTAGGAAGCTGATAGGAGAAAGTGAGTTACAGAGAAGGCTAGAGGATTTGGTGGTAGTAAGTACAACATGCTGTGAGGACAAAGAAGAAGGAAACTTAATCCCGTCTCAGGAGTCTGAAAGAGGTTCTGGGAAGAAGTTGCAAAATCCTGAATATAAATACAATTTTCATGGATGAAGATTGGGTATAAGAAAAATAAAAATAATACACTTGATCTTAGCTAAAATATTTTTATAAAAAGGCTGAGAAGAAACGAAAAGTAAAAAGAATAAAAGGAAACTTTTACTTATGCTTTATTATGTCCCAGACTCTGTACAGCACTTTAGCAGCGTTACTTTACTTAATTGTCAGCATAGCTGTAGGAGGTACATACTATTCCGATGGATGAAAAAAGAGAGGAAGAAGACAGAGATTCCTAATTAGAATTACTCAATGGCAAAATGCTTTTAGAAATGGTGAGTTCCCACTTTTTGTGAGTAGTCAAACAGTGGCTAAATAACTCAGAACCGAAACAGACTGAAACACTGGGTGGGGCATTGCACTTTATCAGATATTTCTAAGGCCTCTTCCAACCCTGAAACGTTCTGACATTGAAAAGGCATCCTAGAAGATTTATCCAGCAGCACATTTATTATGATAATGTACTTGGATGATGACTAATATTGTTACAACGTGCTAAGATCTGATTAATCTGAGTAATAATAACATTTTGGCAACAAGCTAAGAATGCAGAATTTCTAAACATTTGTTATATCGACCAATAAATTTCTATCTCCTGAGGACAGAGGATTGTAATGATTTTGACCCAGGGAGCCCATATGGTTATAACGAGATCCTACTCATTATGTTTATATTCAGAAAAAATATGTTTATTGATTGATAGCATGAGCATTTGGATTTTAATGGTAGCACTAATAGCAATAATGTCCTATATTCAGTTGTCCAAACTTGTCACAACAGTAAGATTTTCATGTTTCTTCTTCTCTTATTATATACTCACTAGATGTTAAACTGAATTCAAGGGTCAAGTCTAAATTCTCCATATGAAAAACTTGAGTGTATTAGTCAGGGTTCTCTAGAGGGACAGGACTAATAGGATAGATGTACATATGAAGGGGAGTTTATTAGGAGAATTGACTCACACATCACAAGGTGAAGACCCACAATAGGCCATCTGCAAGCTGAGGAGCAAGGAAGTCCGTCCGAGTCCTGAAACCTCAAAAGTAGGGAAGCCGGCAATGCAGCCTTCAGCCTGTGATCGAAGACCTGAGAATGCTTGAAAAACCACTTGTGTAACTCCAAGAATCCAAAACCTGAAGGACTTGGAATCTGATATGCGAGGGTAGCACGGGAGAAAGATGGAAGCCAGAAGACTCAGCAAGTCTAGTCTTTCCATGTTCTTCTGCCTGCTTTTATTCTGGCTGCACTGGCAGCTGATTAGATTGTGCCCACCTGGATTGAGGGCAGGTCTGCCCTTCCCAGTCTACAGACTCAATTGCTAATCTTCGACAGCATTCTCACAGACATACCCAGGGACAATGCTTTGCATCTTTCAATGCAGTCAATATTAACCATCACAAGTCCACCTCTTGTCAACTTGAACCCAGGCACATCTCCTGAAATCATACATAATCTTCAAAGAAAGACAATAATAAAATAATAATTATGTCTAATATAATACAGCTATCCTTTGTACAACTGGAAATACACCAATCCCCAACCCAAATGCTATTATATAAGGTTGACAACAGGTAAATGCTGATACAAAGTCAGTATATCTTATGTCACATGATAAAGAAAAAGAAAGGAAATGATTTTTTTTAGCACAAGTGTATATATGCACAATCATTCCTAACAAAAGGAGGAAATACGACAATTACAGTCTCATTTCTGCTACTGGTAATGTGGCCATAGTTGGTATTGAAGACTGCCTTCTACCCATTCTGTATTCTCTTTGCCTTCAGCAAGCACCTCAGAAGGTCAAGGTTTTTTTTTAATCTGGTGAAGTCCCCCAAACCTTCATTTCCGAAGGGTCTGGGTGATTTGTAGTTCTGCCTGGATTGGACTGTTTTAGTTTCCTATTGCTCTTAATCACAGAGCATGGTGATACCAAGAGACTCCCTGCTGGATCTCCTGTATCCCATGCATATTCTTCCTTACTTCCATTGTGGAGTAGTTGATTGATTTCATCTTCATAGTGCAGGTCAGTCACCCCAGCCAGCACAGTAGCTTCCTTCTTTGCCTGTTGACTTAAAGGTAGGAGGAACCCAAAGTGTCCAGGTGGCAACTTAACATCCAGTTTAATAGAATTGTGATTGTGTCTCCTGGTGGCAGCATTCCTCCTGCTGGAACTAAGACATCTAGACTAGCAGAACGTAATGTTGCAGCAACAGGAAGCAAAACTTTTGCTAGTGGATCACTAGGGGTGATGGCGAGTGGTGCCACTTTCACTTCCACCTGTTGATGACTGGACCTGTGAATCCTGGCTGTGAGAGAGACGGTACCATATATTGGACACTGATTCAGAGCATACACAGCCTTCTGGAGAACTTTGCCTTAGCCCTGCAAAGTATCATCACCTGGTTGGCATTATAATTGTGACTTCAAAAGGCTATTCCATCATTCTATCAATCCACCTGCTTCAGCTGGTATTACCATGATGGGGAACATGGTAATACCAGTGAATTCCATGAGCATGAGCCCACTGCTCCACTTCTTTAGCCATAAAGTGAGTACCCTGGTCAGAGATGTTGCTGTGTGGAATACCATGATGATGGATAAGATATTCTGTCAGTCCATAGATGGTAGTCTTGGCAGAAGCATTGGAAGCAGGATACGCAAACCCATATGTGGAGTAAGTGTCTATTACAGTGAGGACAAACCTCTGCTCTTTCCATGATGGAAGAGATCCAGTATACTCAACCCTTCCCCAAGTAGCTGACTGATGACATTGAGGAATGACACGGTATCAAGGGCTCAGTGTTGATCTCTGCTGCTGGCAAATTGGGCACTCAGCAGTGGTGTAGCCAGGTCAGCCTTGATGAGTGCAAGTTGAGCCCATGTGTAACCTCCATCCCTGCCACCAGAGCCACTTTGTTCATGGACCCATTGGTCAGTGACAGGGATGGCTTGGGAAAGAGCCTGAGGGGTGTCCATAGAACGAGTCTTCCTGTCCACTTGATTATTAAAATCCTCCTCTGCTGAATTCACCCTTTGGTGAGCACTCAGATGAGATACAAATATCTTCACAGTTTTTGAAGATATTCAGAGCAGTCCATCTGCATACCTCTTCCCCAAATTTCTTTGTCACCAATTTTCCAACCGTGTTTCCTCCAAGGCCCTGGTCATCCAGCCAAACCATTGACTACAACCTGTAATCAGTATATAATCACACATCTGACCATTTCTCCTTCCAAGTAAAGTGCACAGTGAGGTGCATTTGTCAAAGTTCTGCCCACTGAGAAGATTTCCCCCGCCACTGTCCTTCAGGGGCTGTCGTGCAGCAGCTGTCCACTTTTGGATGATGCCTGCATATTGTGCAGAGCCATCTGTAAACCAGGCCCCTGTCTTCTCTTCCTCTATCAGTTGATTATAGGGAACTCCCCATGAAGCCATTGGTGCAGGCAGGGAGAGGAAGATAGGGTGGCAGGATTTTGACTCAGGAAGCCCATATGGTAATAATGAGCTTCTACTCCTTATGTATATATTCAGAAAAAAAAAGTTTATTGATTGATAGCACAATCATTTGGATTATAATAGCAGCTGTAATAATAGTAATAATGTCCTATGTTCAGTTGTTCAAACTTGTCACAACAGTAAGATTTTCATATTTCTTTTTTCTCTTGTCATAAATTCACTAAAAATTAAACTGAATTCAAGGGTCAAATCTAAATTCTCCATATTTAAATCCCAAAATATTAACAACATGTATAACATTATTAAGAAATTTATATTTATCATAAAAATTTAACTCTAGGGTGCTAAATTATAGACTGCATTTAAAAGAAAGCGCATAGATTTTCTATATAAAGCTGTGTATTTTTTGCTTTTACCTGAGAGGGAGAATATGACTAGGTGACTTTAAAGTTGCTAAATTCAGGGATTAGGGAAGATTTATAGAAAACTTTGGGAATTGAGGGCTGGGCGCGGTGGCTCACACCTGTAATCCCAGCACTTTGGGAGGCCGAGGCGGGTGGATCACGAGGTCAAGAGATCGAGACCATCCTGGTCAACATGGTGAAACCCCGTCTCTACTAAAAATACAAAATATTAGCTGGGCATGGTGGCATGTGCCTGTAATCCAGGCTACTCAGGAGGCTGAGGCAGGAGAATTGCCTGAACCCAGGAGGCAGAGGTTGCGCTGAGCCGAGATCGTGCCATTGCACTCCAGCCTGGGTGACAAGAGCAAAATTCCGTCACAAAAAAAAAAAAAAGAAAACTTTGGGAATTTAAGTACATGTGCACAGAACAAAGAAAAGTTGACTATGTATTTATAAACCAAAACTAACGAAGAAACTAACTTTAAAATATAAAAATTGAAAACCTTAAAGAAAATCTTAGATCTACAGTAAGACTAAGTTGATTATGTTCAGTCTTGATAAGAGGCAGCTGTCAGATTGTGACATTTATTCTGTTGTTTGCTGAAATCCTTCATGGACCAGGTTGCATATTTTGGAAGAAGGAAGGTAGAGCGTCTCCAGGTCTCTTCTGCCATATTTCCTTTATTCTGAGATGAGGGTTTTTTTCATATTTTAATACACCTGAAATTGGGTTGCTTATTATAATTGATATTATTAGGAAACTTTGTGTCATTACATGACTGGTAGCATTTTTCTTTAGTAGTGGTGCACAAAACATACAGAATCCATATATGGCATTATAGATTTGCTCAAATATATTGTGTCTTAGAATCCTGACTTCTACTTTATCTAGTTTACTTTGATTTATCTTTCATTTCCAATAAAAATGTTCTCTTGTATCTGATTTCTTCCCTTTCACATTGGTGTTCTCTTTCTATATGTTACCTCCAAATGGCTTTCCCTTTTTCTAAGTGTTTCCTGTTGCAGGAATGGACCGCTGGCCTCTAGGAGTTCATACGTCTCTCCCCAGAGTGTGCAGGTGTTTCTGAGAAGCAGCTTCCCAGCCAAAGACTGCCTGCATAGAGGTGAGTCCACGTGACTAGGTTTGGCCAGTGGGGTTTGAGGAAAGTAACGTGGGTTACACCCGGCTGTAAGGGATTACCTGGTGAGAATGGCTCCATTGTGCCTTTGCCTTTCTGAAACCCTGGGTTAGCAGATCCAACATACAAATGTGGCCTGGACACATGAATTAGTGCATGTAAGGCCACCTGCCAAACACCTGCATTGCATTGTTACAAGAAGCAAGCATTTGCAATTTTGTTGAACCCATTTGATCAGGGCGGGGGTTATTTGTTATCACAGCCCAGCTCTTCTAGGAAAAGGAGATTCTGGGATCCTTTTGGTTTTTTACCAACTCTTTCTATCTTCTTCTGCACTGTGTTATATCATTTTAGATAGTTTTGAAATAAAATATCCTCTCTATTTAGAGAAGTGTAGTGAGGTAAATATGGTCTTAAAAGTTGTTACTTAGTTTTCCCAAGTCATTTCCATATTCTTATAGTAAGCAGTCTTGTGTATTGACATTTTTTGTGTCTTCTTAAAAATGGTTAATTGTTAATACAAATGACACTTTGTACTTATTTCTGAATTGTTTGTGTATATTTGAGGGTATTATTTTTCTTTTGGTACTTTGACATGTTTGAAGTCTATGTTTCTAGTCATAGACTAGACTCCTCCCATTTCTCACCAATACCCCAGCATACTTTGTTTCCATTCCATGTAACATCACAACTATATGACACACTCTAAATATTTCAGAGCAAGTGCATGTGGGTGACTCCTGGACTTACTCATTGGATGGCAACAGCAATTTAAAAATATTTCATAGAATTACAACGTCAAGTTGAATAGGTGGATGGACTCCTAGAAATCTTTTAGTTTCATCACCATGTTGAGCTGTCCTTAAAATAGATTAATATAATGGTAACTGTCTTTCTAAGTCATAGGATAATTGTATCCATAAAATTTTCTGTTATTTGAAAAACACATGAAAAAAATTCATGATTAAATATGGTTTCAATGTGTGTTAAGTAATATATAAAACATTAGGTTAGGGCAGAAATTAAAAACTTAAAATAAATCAGAGTTAGTTTATCAATATGTATGTCATTAATGTTTATTCAATTGCTAGAAATGTGCTAGAATGTTATTTTAATCTGCATAGCCATCAGTATGGAAGGAAACGTTATTTACTATGATGTTTGAGAATGCTGATGAAATACAATTTAGTTGTTCATGAGAAGATCAGCTTTTCCTGATGATAATCTATGAAAGATAGTTCTTTTAGGAGTTGCTATAAATTGAACCCAATCTGATATAGTGGGCATACCCAACTCCAACAACTTTTCAACTATGAACATCATAGGATAATTTTAAAGAGCAATTGCTGTCAATGTATATTATGAATCCCTCTATTTGGGTAACTACCTAACATTCTGGCCTTTTCACTAACTCATATGTCTACTTACCTGTTACACCGAGGTTCTGGTAGCCACTCTTGACCTTATTGACCCCTGGAACAATTAGTCTGAAATCATCAATTAATTAGCTCATTCTATTTCTCCAAATTCTTCTACTTCCTGATGATATCCAACAGGTGCCTACACAGTACTTTGAATTTCTATCTGAAACACCAGTCCACAGATAGTAATATTTCTCCACACCCCCCACGTTCACCACATCTATCTTTTTCTTTTTAGCTTAACTTACTGGGTTTATCCCCCTAAAACTCTCTTTATCAACATATTCAACATTTGGCTCTATCCCGTCTTTCACTCTGAGAAAATATGAAACCTAGATGCATCTCACTGGCTGCCCTTTCATGACTGCACTTGGGCATCGAGAGCTCTGGAGAATGACCCATGATCGTGTCCAGGGGCCTGTGGACATGAGAAGCAACAGCCCTCCTCCTGCTATCAGAAGTACACAGTAGCTTTCAACATGTCAGCAGTCCAGTCTCTGCCCATGGTCTGGTGGGTCTGCTTTGAGCATTCTTCTCTTTTTTTTCCTCTTCTTCTCCCCACCCCATCAGGCACCAGACAACCTCACTAATCACTGAGAAAAGTTAACCAGTGTGAACACTTCCAATTTTCTGCACAAATTTTACAAGTGTAAATTGAAAACTAAACCTTACTCCATTCTCACTTAATAGGAGAAGGATTCCTGGATATGTGCCCAGCTGGTGCCTCTGTCTGCCTCTGGGTGGCCTGTGTCCCACCTTCTCAGACACTATACTTTCTCCAGTGTCCTTTTTGACTCAAATCTTCAATTGCTTCCTCTAATAACTTTGTCTCATCAGTTCTCAAAATGTATATGTTTCCCTCCCCCATATTAAAGCTAAACTCAGGATACTGCCTTCTGTCCATTTTTATCTCTCCTCCTATGCCCACAAGCCCCATATTCTAGTTGTGGCATTCATATTCTTTCAAAATCCAGACTTTTGAACTCCAGGTCAGGGCACCTGTTTTTTGAATCTGGAATTATTTTCCTTTATTGTTAACATGTCCACAGCAGTCTACTTCTCATTCAGATGTCACTTCCCACAGAAGTCTTTCCGGGTTTTCCTGGAGAGGGTTTCAAGCATAGTGGATATATGTGACCACAGCACCTGTTCCTTCATTTTCCATTCTATTGTCATTTCTTCCTTAGTTGTGTTTTCCCTTCTCAATTACATCTAACAAGAGGCAGGAGTAAATTCTATTTTGCTATTCCCAATGCAGAACAAGTTATCTGGTACAGATAGACCTTCAACAGCTGTGTGTCATATGAAGGAATAAATGATTAAATTTGGCTGCTTTTCCAGGATATGTTATTTCTTATTTTGGGAAGAATCTCATACTCTTCAGCTCCACCCAAAGTATATTTTGGAAACTGTCGAATATGAAAACAGCCATAATTGTTCACCAGCCCCATTGCTTCTGGAGAGATGAAGTGTTCAAGATCTGTGAGGCCCACTTCACAATGCCGTCTTAATTGGCCAAAGAATATTAGAATTGTAGCCTTGTGCTACCACAGACTCTGTTCTTATTCTTTGACAAGAAGACATTCTTATTCAGTATATTCATTTTTACCTTTCCTGAAATGCATAATCAGATGCCTGTAGACACACTGCAAATACAAAGATGTATAACACACTTGTAGCTTTTTCTCTCTGCAAGTTAGAGATATTCCATTTGGTTTACACTCTTCTAAAATTTGTTTTGTACATCTCTTTGTTACTCAGATGGTGGTGAGTACCACCATCAGACCAATAGTGAGGGAACTCCAAGTGCCCCATATGGAGCCTCATTCTGTCCAGGGCCAGAGACTGTTCCCACGAGCAGTTTCACCATCCATGACCTGAAGAAACAGATAAGCAGAATGTACCTCTGATTGCTTCTTTCCTATTTGCAGGTGAGCCTAATAACAAGTGTTTAGTATGACAGTGGTTCAAGTGAATTGTGAAGAAAATGTATGATGATATTACATAATGAAAAAAATTATAAGGAGAGATTATTTATATATTATGCATAAGTAAATACAAGTTGTTAGCTACAGGACAATGCTTCTATGTTCAGATGTGTATATTTAAACAAACAGATACATGTATATAGCACTTAACATGGCACCTGGAACATACATGGGTCACATTCATATTTGCTATCTCAATCAATATTAAAATAAAGTCTATCCATATATATCTGTAGGTTATTTGTAGAGATTCAGTATACTTTTCCAGAAGAGACAAAAGTTTCATCATTAAATTAATAAATAATACTTTTTATTTTATATGCCAGTGATATGGTTTGGCTCTGTGTCCCCACCAAAATCTCATCTTGAATTATTATCCCTATAATCCCCATATTTTGAGGATGAGATCAGCTGGGAGATGATTGGATCATGGGGGCAATTTACCCCATGCTGTTCTAGTGATAGTGAGTTCTCATGAGATCTGATGGTTTTATAAGTGTTTGACAGTTCTTTCTACATGTGTGTTCTCTCTCTTGCCAGCTGCCATGTAAGAAGTGGCTCTTCACCTTTTGCCATGATTGTAAGTTTCCTGAGGCCTCCCCAACCAGGCAGAACTGTGAGTCAGTTATAGCTCTTTCCTTTACAAATTATCTAGTCTCTGGTATTTCTTCGTAGGAATGTGAAAACAGACCAATGCAGCCAGGTTATGCTTTCCAAATTAAAGCTTGGCTACAAGAGTTGGTATTGCTGTGGGCCCTGCCTGACTCTGAATCTACCCTCCTTCACCCTCTCTTGTTTATTACACTTTGATTACATTGGACTTTTGTAGTTTTTAGATATTTTACAATGATCTATTCACTTGCTTCTGACTCTGTGCCTTGGCAAGAGCTGCTCCCCTCATGTGGGATGCTTTCTGTAACCATCCCTTGTCCCCATCTTCCCCTGCCTCTTCCTCCTCATGACCTCACTGTGTTGGGGAGATGGACTTCATCCCTGCCCATTGTCATTCATGCCAGATAATTCCTTTTATTTTTCCCTGGCTTCTTCTATTTTACAAAACTGTTATTTCAAATTATTCTATTTATTGTGTATGCTCCCTGTCGTCTCACTAGCCTGCCAGTCCTGAGGGCAGGAGTTTAACCAAGTGTGGGCACACACCAGGAAGTGCTTGTTGACGTTGGGTCTCTCCTGTTACCACTTAGAGTTACCTGTGGAATCAAAATTATTTACCCCTCTATTGGCCAAGTGGTTTTTTTTCCTTTTAAGACAGAAATTCTTGGTTAGACTAGGTGTCCTGCCAAAGCTATTCCTTAAAGGTCAGGCAAGAATAAGTGCCGGTAATAGTAGGGAGCCAGCGGTAGAAGGGACCATCCTCAATCTGATAACAGCATCCACCAAAAACCTCTAGAGAAAACATCACTTTCAACAACTTCAGTATTCTTCAGACTGAATACTTTCCTCTTAATATCAGGAACAAGACATGAATATTCTTGCAACTTCAATTCAATGTGCTACCCTGGCTTCTGTCATTGGAGGACAACTCTCCATGGCTATTTTCATGCTTCCACACAGTTGGGCTTTCTGAGCTAAGAGCACTGGGAAAGTTAACTAAAGAGTGATTGAATAGCACAGGAGGTAAATATATTTAGAGGCTTACATTTTCTGGAGCCATGTGCTTTTATTCCAGCATGAGGAAACTATTTTCTTGCCTGGAGAATATTTTTAAAAATTATGCAGTAAGATCTCTCTCCAAGGGAAGAGGCCTATAGGTACTGACCATCCCATATCATCACTGAGTCTCATAAGACCCAATTCAACACTTTACTTAAATTCAACACTCACCTATAAAGCTACTGGATTTTTCTGGTATGGTTCAGTTCTGATTTACACACAGGCAAATATCAGAATTTCTTCCCATTGCTATGTGGGGAGTTTGAGCATGGGAACCTTCTGTGAGTAATAAATGATCTCTTCTCTGATCCAGAGATTTTGTGTTTCCTATAAGAATAGCTATATCTTCATAAGACTTAAAACCTACCTAGTTCAATAAATAAATAAAAAAATGAAGTACATATAGATTGGAGGACAAATTAAAACCAACTTTGCTTATAAGCAACATGATTATCTATGTAGAAAACTAAAAATTATACAGCAAATTTGCAAGAATTCAGACGTTAGTTTGGCAATCTTATGAAATAGAAAGATAATACTAAAAAATTGTGCTTGTAGATACTATCAATGAAATGAACAACTAATTAAAATTTTAAAAATATGTACAGTAGCACTGAATATGAATAATGTAGTTACAAATTTGATCAAAACAATATGGAAGAACCAATAGACACTGAAAACTAGAAGAAAGTTAAATGAAATGCAAGTAAGTGCATTTTATGCACTTTCAGACTGAACTGTAGGTCTCCCTCCATTCACATGTTGAAATTTTAAACCTGAGTACCCAGAAATGTGACTCCATCTGGATATAGGGTCTTTAACGAGGTGGTTAAGTTAAAATAGATGCAACAGAGTTGGCCCTGATCAAATAGGACTGATGCCCTTTAAGAAGAGAAAGAGGCAGCAGGGATGTGCACTCACAGAGGAAAGTCTGTGTGAGAACTCACTTAGAAAGTGACCATCTGCAAACCAAGAGAGCCTCTGAAGGAACCCAACCTGCCAAGCCTTCTGGCCACCAGACCTATGAGAAAATACATATCTGCTGTTCTGGCCCCTAGTCTGTGGAATTACGTTATGGTAGCCCCAGCAAATGAATACACTTACTCATTGATTAGGAAATTTGATATTGTTAAAATGTCAATTTTAACTAAGTGATCTATTGATCCAATGCAAATGAAATGAAAATCTCAAATGACTCTTGTGGAAATAGATAAGCAAATTCTGGAGCTTGTATTGAAAATTCAAAAGAGCTCATTGCAGATAGGACAAAATGGAGGACTTTACTTAAATTCAACATTTACTATAAAGCTACTACAATCAAGAAAATCTTAAGTTGAAAAGATATATGGATCAGTGGAACAATAAAAGGAGAGTGAAAAATAAAACCATTTATTTGTGGCTAATTGATTTTTCAACACTGGGGACAAATGATTTAAATGGATAAAGGACAGACTTTTCAATAGATGGAGTTGAAATAATGAGGTATTCATATGAAAATTAAAAATCCTCACCTCTGACTATACGGTATACATGGAAAACCAACACAAAATGAATCATTCACTAAGTGGAAAAGTAAAAACTATAATACTTCTGGAGAAAAAAAAAAACAAACTTTTGTCACTGGGATTTGGCAAAATTTGTAAGCTAAGACATAATAAATGATAACCATTAAAGAAAACACAATAAAGCACACCTCGTCAAAATGTAAAATTTCTGCTTTTAAAAAGACACCTTAGGAAAATGAAAAGACAAGCCATATAATGACAGGAAATATCAGCAATGTATATTTGACAAAGGACTTGTATTCAGAATATGTAGGGTAAAAATCCTTACAAGTCAATAATAAGGAGACAAACAACCCAGTTAAAAAAATCCTTACAAGTCAATAATAAGGAGACAAACAACCCAGTTAAAAAAATTTAACAGGCACTAATCCTAAAAAGGTTTATGAATCATCAGTAAACACATAAATAACTGGTAGACATCATGAATCATTAAGGAAATTTAAATTAAAATCAGTGTGAGATACAGCTGCGTAGTCACATAAATAGCTAAAATGTCAATAAGACTGACAGTACCAAGTGTTATATGAACCAGTGGATCTGTCATACACTGTGGATGTAAATATAGGGATAGCCTGGGGAGAAATGTCAAATGGGGTGAAGGGGAGGAAGGCAGCAAAACACACTGCCATGTGTGTACCTATGCAACTCTCTTGCAAGTTCTGCACATGTACCCCAAAACCTAAAATGCAATAAAAAAGATATATACCTGAAAAAAAAGAAAATATAACATTATTACAATCACTTTGGAAACAAGCAGCAATTTTGTATAAGGTTAATAAGAAACTTATCACATGATGCAACAATTCCATTCCTACATATTTACACATGAGAAATGACAATGCATTTTCACATAGACACACACACAAATGTTCCTTACGTCTTTATTCACTATAGTCTAGAATTGGAAACAACTCAAATGTTTATCAACTTATCTATTGATAAACAAGATGCAATATATGAATACAATGGATTATTCAGGGATTAAAAGGAATGAAACTCTGTTAAATGAGCATGAATGAATCTCAGAAAAATGATACTGAACAAAGAAGCCAGACTAAAGAAAAAGAACATACTATATAATTTCAGTTATACAAAATCTAGACTAATTCAATCATTGTTGCTAGAAAACATGTCAGTGATGTGCTGGGAGGGGCTGGGTTCTGGGTGAGAACTGAGGGAAAGAGAACAATGAAAATTGTTGGCATGGTGGAAGCACTGTCTGTCTTGATCGTGATTGTTATTTCATGGGTGCAAGCAAGTTTGTCCTAACTTACCTGTATACTTGAAATAGTTTTATTGATTGCAAATTATGCCTCAGTATGTCTGATTAAACTTTTTACAAAAACTCCTCGATCCACTCTTTTCACATCCTCACTAATAAGCATGATTTATTTCACCTGTATGGCTGCCCTGGCTGTGGTGTTTGTATTCTATTTAGCAGTTTCAGTAATTTTTAATTTTTTAAAGTGGTTGATTGTATTAATGTTCCCTCATTTAGGTAATAAGCTTCTGGACACCTAGAGCTGCTTCATTTATTGTTGTATCTTCAGTGCCCAGTAAAGTGACTGCCCAGGGTGGATCCTCCATAAACACTTGTTGAATTGAATAGAGGTACATCAGTATTTGTTGAGCTGTTAAAATGGCATAAGGCCGGGCGCGGTGGCTCACGCCTGTAATCCCAGCACTTTGGGAGGCCGAGGTGAGTGGATCACGAGGTCAAGAGATCGAGACCATCCTGGTCAACATGGTGAAACCCCGTCTCTACTAAAAATACAAAAAATTAGCTGGGCATGGTGGCACGTGCCTGTAATCCCAGCTACTCGGGAGGCTGAGGCAGGAGAATTGCCTGGACCCAGGAGGCGGAGGTTGCAGTGAGCCGAGATCGCGCCATTGCACTCCAGCCTGGGTGAAAAGACCGAAACTCCGTCTCAAAAAAAAAAACCCATAAAAAAATAAATAAATAAAATGGCATAGATTCTAGATTCTATCTCCAACAAACAAGCAATGAGAAAAGGTGAATAGCCACTTGGTCTAGAGTCAGATCCATTACCTCCTTTTTTTGGCCAGCAGAACCTCTCTGACCAGCAGCAGAAAGTTGGCAGGGAGCACTCTGTGGGGAGCCAGAGGGACCAGTTTGTTGAGATCTGCAGTGTGTCAGAATGATGACCAGGTGAGACTGTGGATTGAAAATCTAGTGTGGAAAGTGCCAGAGAAGTTAGAACATAAAATAAAATGACTAGTTCCTTACTACAACCCAGGAGTGACATCAGTGATTTACAGCCACATCTCATGTACCCTCATGTCATCTCTGCCGAAAGTATAGACTAGCAGGAACCTTGACCAGTCTTGTAAAGAGAGACACAGGATGAGTAGCAGTTGAGAGGTGGTCTGAGTTTTGGGAGTCCTCCCAAAGCCTGCAAGCAGATTGTCTGTGGCCCATGCTGAATCCAAGTGTACATAAATGTCAAAGTCAGAGCCACTGGATGTCTAGAAGCAGCACGGAGGGGTGCACTCAGTGGCCTAGTTATACTACTTATGTTTTCTGGGGCAACCAGTGGGTCCTTACTGGAGGTAATGAGCAAGAAGAAAGCTAGGCATCAATGATTGTCAAGATTGCTGTAAATCTGTTCCACCTTCTTAACCTCTGTGGCACAGAGGGCTGTGTTTATGACATTGATCCTGCATTTTGCTCCCCTCTCAGGAGAGTCATGATACAATAATGATACACATGTCAACTGGCGTGTGTGAAACTGGCAATCAGAGGATTAAACTTGGGAGTGTCTTCGGGAAATTCTCAACATACTACCACGGGTTGTCTGAGCTCTGCCAATTCTACCTCCTAAAGGCTCATCTTCCATCTGTCCCTTCTCTCTCAACCCCCCGTGCCAGCACCCTGGTATACAGCTTCAGTCCTGGCTTTGTTACTGCAGGTCCCTCATTACTGGCCTTCTTGCTTTAATGTGATGCCTTTTCATCCATTTTTCAGTTAATTTGAAGTAATTTATTGAAAGCATAAAATTGACTGAGAGTCTGCCCTGATTAATAAGCTCAGATGGTTTTCTGGTAGACGTCTATAGGAAGAGGTTCTAACTGTTAGGTTGCAGGAACTTTTTGCAACATGGCTCCAAGTTAGTTTCTCAAGCACCTTACACTCTTACCATTTGGTGTCCCTCCAAGTTGGAGTTAATCTATATTGGTCTCTCTGCTTCTCTCTCTCACTGTCTCATTTTAATCATTTGGAAGCATACAGTTCAGTGCCATTGATTATATTCACGTTGTTGTGCAAGCATCACCACCATGTGTCTCCAGAACTCCCTTACCCCCAGCTCCTAGCAACATGATTCTAGACTCTTTCTCGGTGAATTTGGCAACTCTAGGCACACCATACAAGTAGAATCACTCACTTTTTGTCTGCTTATTTCACTGAGTCTACTGTCTTCAAGGTTGATCTGTGCTCTCACATGTGCCAGAATTTTCAAGGATGGATAACATTCTATTGCATTACATAGTATTTTGTCTATGTATCAGTTCAGACATTTGGTGTGTTTTTACCTTTTGATGAATAGAAAAAAAATTGCTATAAACCTTGATATACAAATATCTGTTAAAGTTCCTGCTTCTAAGTTTTTTTTGGTTGTATATGTAGAAGCAGAATTGTTAGATAGTATAGTAAATCAGTATTTAACTTTTGGAGAAATCACCATGTTTTTACAAATAGCCGTACATTTTACATTCCCACCAACAATGAGCAAAGGTTTCAATTTCTCTATATTTTTGCTAGCACTTGCTATTTTCTTTCTCTTCTTTTTCTTCTTCTTCTTTTGATATATTTGCTACTTCACCAAATGGATGTGAAGTGATATCTTATTGTGGTTTTGATTTGCATTTTTTAAATGCTTAGTAATATTGAACATCTTTTCATGTGCATGTTGGTAATTTGTATATCTTTTTCGGAGGAAAGTCTATTCAATATATTTTTTATTTGCCCTGTTTTTAATCAGGTTTTGTTGTTGTTGTTGTTGAGGAGTTCTTTGTATATTTTGAATTTTAATTCCATTTACAGATATAGTATTCAAAATTCTTTTTCCCATCCTTTTCACTTGGTTGATGGTGAACCTTGATGCATAATCATTAATTTTGGTGAAGCACAATTTATATATTTCTTTCTTTTGTAACCCATGGTTTTGACATTATATTTAATAAATCATTGCCAAATCCAATATTATGACACTTTTCTCTATATTCTCTTCTAAAAGTTTTCTAGCTTTCATTCTTATGTTTAAGTCTTCGATCCACTTTGAGACCATTTTTTCACACGGTATAATGTAAGGGTTGAACTTCATTCATTTGCATGTGGATATTCAGTTTTGCCAATACCATTTGTTGAAAATACTATCCTTTCCCTAAAAGTAAAGGTCATGACACACCCTTGTCATTTGACCATATATGTGAAGATTTATTTCTGGGTCTTACTGTTTTTGAATCTAATGCTTTCTCATCGTACAATATTTAAGTAAATGTCACATTTCTATAAAATGTTCTCTAGTTCTCTTCTTTGGGGTCATTTGATATCCCTTGAATTATGTTTTTCTTAAATGTTGAATATAGAGTTTGTTTGGTTTTTTTTTCTATTCAGTGTCTTTACCTTCCGGACTAGCAATATGTTCTATGTTTAGCCACCTGTGATGTTCAGTTTTAGGTGTCAATATAGATGATTGGAATAAGGGTT
Source organism: Leontopithecus rosalia (assembly GCA_028533165.1). Taxonomy (NCBI): domain Eukaryota; kingdom Metazoa; phylum Chordata; class Mammalia; order Primates; family Cebidae; genus Leontopithecus; species Leontopithecus rosalia. Next base: position 135,416,086 of record CM052654.1, on the reverse strand, counting down.
ATCCATATAGCTGGCAAATTATTATTCTGGATGTATGTGTGAGGATGTTTCTGGAAGAGGTTAACATCAGAATTGGTGGACTGGGTAAAGAAGGTCAACCCTCACCAATGTGGATGGGGATCCTCTAATCTGTTGAAGGCCCAGATAGAACACAAAGGAGGAGGAAGGGAAAATTTGCTGTTCTCTCTCCTGGAACTTATCTCTCTTACCCTCAGACATCAGAGTTTCAGATTTCCAATTTCTCAGGACCTTGGCTTTGGACAGAATTACATCACCAAGGTCCCTGGTTCTGTTTGAAGAGTGCTTATTGTGAGACTTCTCAGCCTCTATAATTGCATAAGCCAATTCCCCTGACAAATCATTATCTATCTATCTATCTATCTATCTATCTATCTATCTATCTATCTATCTATCTGTCTTTCTTTCTTTTTTGTGGATGAGAGTTCTTTTCCTTGAAAAAGTAATGCAATGCATTTTGACCTGTTTCTTTCTTTAAATGAAGCAGCATGTTACAGTTTTCTTTCTTCTCCTTTCCTTCTCTCTCCCTTTCTTTCTTTTAAAGCTATTTCTTTATTCAGTATCATACTAGCTTTTGGCTAGATTCCCACCAACATGTTTGAACAGAATTTTAAAAGCATTTTTGCTTCAAAAGTTTCTATTTTTTAAAGGTCTGTAGGTACATAAGCAAAATATGTGCACAGAAATGTCTCACTATCTTTTTTTTAGCCTCACACCTGACCTTTTATTCAGTCATTTCTGAGCCAAGGTAAGAGACAAAAATGATTGCTTATGACCAATTCAACCCCATAGAAATTAAGAGATATGGAGAATCACTGTCACTCATTTTAACAGAATTCTCACTGAAATAAAATTAAAAATACAACAGGAAATGAATAGAACCAGCCATAACGATTATGAAACCTGGTCTGTGTTTTCGAGCATATCACATACTTGCCTTCCCTTTAATTTTGCCTTTGTCACTCCCTTATCTCCTTACCCCAACTTTCCAATCATCTCAGACCCAGCATGAACCTTTTCTGGCTCTCTCCACAATCCTCCAGACAGTCATATTCTCCCTTCCTGTATGACACCCTTGTATTTTGCATCAGTTAGAATTCTTGGGTGCAAACAAAAGGGAAGCTGAATAGGTATCTGAAGCAAAAACATATACCTACAATGAGAAAGGAATTTATTGAAAGGATTCAGTATCACTCAAAAACTCAACAGACTATCTAGACAGAGAACCAAGCTAAGAAAGTTGGCAACCAAGAGCACAACAGAAAATCCAGCCAAGCTTATCCCACTCTGCACTTCCACAGAGGAGAAAAGCTTTAGGCCTGGATTAAATATAAGACCCACAACTTGTCCATGAATGGGGATCTGTACTTTCTCTGAATCTCATTTTCCTCATGTACAAAATGGGCTAATCCTCGCCTTCCAGAGTTTTTGCAAGGATTAATTATGCTGAACAATAGGCGTCTGTGAAAAATCTAGCTCTGCATCAGTCATGTTACAGGTACTTAAATCTCTGTATCTTCCCTGCAAAGATCTCCAACCCAAGAATGACTGACATCTTGTAACAGGCATCTGCCATCTTAAGGTTGTTCAGTATCTGAAAGGTAGCACAGATACAAATTTTTCTGCACTGTATTGTCTACTACCGTGGGGAGTGATTCTACCTTCACGGGCTCCCACTGAAAATAGACTCAGAATGGGAAGAAACCACATCCCTGGGGAGCAGCACACCGTTTTTGGCAACTCATTGACCATCGGCAGCAACACTGGGATGGTGGCGCCACATGCAATGGTGATGAAAATAGCATGGCCTCACTTTACTACAGGGACATCTCCATCATCACCCTGCCTTATTTCCTAGAAGCAAGGGATCCCTTCTATGGATGCTTCCAGGATGAGGATTTCTAGCTCAGAAACGTAGAGAGATTGTACTGTATCTGCCGTGAATCAGTGGGCGAGGGTGCATAATAACAGTACCATTTTCCTGACTCCAATTTTGATGAATAGAAGAGAGTGACTTTTGAACTAGTTCTGTTATTGTGCTTTAGTGGGTGCTTTTTTATCTTTTTCTTTTTCCTTTTTCTTCTCTGCTCTCTTTCTTTCCTCTCCTTTTGAAACACACATATTATCAGTATTGCTGTTGATTAATAGTCACTAAACACACCATTGCTCTTCACTGGGCTTGGCATTTCACTATAGAAATTTTCAAAAATAAATTCCCGAAAATTTAACAATGATGGAGAAATAAGCCTCAGCTTCTGAGAGTGATGCTAACCAATTTTGTTTCCATTTTTTCCTCTTTGTTTTCATTCTGATGCCAGCACAATTTTCATCTCCTTCTGAGCACTCCCTATTGAAAAGCTAAGTGTTTCAAATAGCATGGGCAAGATGCAATGCACTGCTCTACACCCGAGCAAGTCGAGGACACACCATCTGACCATTAGCACCCCGCTGGGCCTCCAAAGGCCTGTTTTGCCTCAGCCGAATGTCATTTCAGCCAGTAACAATTATTTACTTCTGGAAAAAATTTGCTAAGGGACATGGAGCCAACTGGTGCTTTTGATTTCAAGGCCTGCTTGGTTATTCCTAAATTTCAGCTTGGGAAAGAAATTTGCAATTACCTCTCGAGAACATGCCGTTTCACAGGAATCGTAATGGCATTTCACTGTGAGAAGAGAGTGTGTTTTATTGTAAGATGCGCCGCCAGGTTTCTCATCGAGCAAATGGCTTTTCTTAGACTCAATTTACCTTGGACGGTGCAAAATTCACTAATTTTCCAAAGCTCAGTCTTTTCATCATGTATAAGTTATGCTAAATTTATAGCTCTCTTATCTACACATATTTTAAAAAGAGTCCACGTTTCCCGTCTTCCGTAATGTCAAGAACTCTTCCTGGTAAAACAAAAGTTGCTTCTCCCCTGAAGCCTCAAAGTACTCTATATCTTTGTTACAGTGTTTATCTTGTCTGCACTGCATTTTCATTTATTTGTGAACATATTTTACCTCTCTTACTATCAACAGGATTTTTTTAGGTGCAGGAAGTATTGTTCACCCTACATTATTTTGCACAATGACTTATATCCAATAGATATAATTGTATGTTATATGTAATTATGCATTAATTGTAATTAATGTTAATATTGAATAAATTAATAACATTTATATTAATGAATGTTGGATTATATACATCTATATGCATATAACATATTTTTGTTATACATTTTATTCTATGTTATATGTGTTCTATGTTATATATTTTAAATATTTTATATGTATATATTCTATTAATTCCTACTGAGATTTCTCAATTCACCCTATTAACCCCAAATAAATATAGTGGCAACTGACATATTAAAAGTCATTAAGATGAATTGACTTCTCCCTTTGCCCATCTCACTTTTCGCTTCTTTTCCTGTGGTTTGGTACCTATGACAATTGCCATTTTATATAAGATTTCATCTGAGATTAAGCTTTGGGATTTTTTTGTTTGTTTTAGTAAAGGAATGTGGGAGCCACATAGGTAAAATATATTTGTAAGCCTCAAAAAAAAAGAATTAAAAAATAATTGAATACAGTCATTGGTTATGCTGACCTTATAGAAATGTAGCCTATATTATACTTTATAGGAAAGGCAGGCATTCATCCTGGCTTTTCATCCAGCTTTGGAGTAAGACTTGTTAGGTAGTCACCTTGAGTTAATCACGGTCTGCTGTCCCGCTGACCTGCAGTGGTATCTGAAAGCCAAGGCTTACATGGGAGCACAGCTCTACTTGTTACCTGTAGGCTTTTCTTCCCACCAACTCCTTCCCTTGCTCTGATGTGAATGGCATCCTTAAATGATACAAAAATAAAATTTTGGAATAAATAATCCTAATAAACATGTCTAAGTGTACTTGAAAGTATACATGTGAGTATTTCTATACAACAAAATATTACTTACATAGTATGAGGTACTGGTTATTGCCAGAGTATTTCACATACATTTAAGGCTGTTCATTTAATACGAGCAGGTCAACACTAACAGGATTCAGTAGATTTCAGATAATTTACATAGTTTTTTTTAATACTGGTCTTAGATATTTCTCAACTCATTACTATTAAACATCCCCTGTGAACACATCAATCCCTGTGTCTCACAATTGTCACCAGCAAGGTGAAAATAATACCCACCAATCTGAGGTGCTGTGAGAATGTAATATGAAGTAGAATAGGAGAGTGCTTGGAAAACTCAAAAGCAGTGTATGCGCTAAGATATATTTATGATGATTCCATTGTTCTGGCTAGGAATACCCAATTTTCCTATGGCTGCAGCTCAGCTGTCATGAAATGGGATTATTCTAAAGAAGAAAAGAGAAAACAAAACAGGGACTTGTGTGAAGATAGCAGTAACTGAATAAACTGGAGCCAATGCAGTGACCTGACAACAGAGCAGAGGTGACACCAGGAACAGGTAGGCACATGTGAAAGGTCACTTGAAGGGCTCAAGTTTTACTAACAAAAACAAGCATTCAAGCAGCTTGGAGTCCCATTGATGACTGAGGTATGGGCACCAGAGTGAATCTTGAAACCACGAGTACCATTTCCTAGATTGACTCTGTTTAAACCTGCTTATTTTATAGTATCATAATGAAGGTCCAATAGCCCAATTAATAATAAACTTATTTGGAAACTCTTAGTAGCCAGACAAATATAAGGAGGTTTAAGATCATTACTGCATGAAAGGCTGGTCTGTTTTTACAGCAGCATATGGATAGTATTGATCAATTCAATCTTCCAATACTCAGTGTTTCAGTTTCCCTGGAGTCCAGTTCTTTCTATCAATAGAGCTCTGAGAATAAATCAGCAGCTATGCAGAACTCTGAGGTGGAAGCTGTTGAGATCAGCTATATTTGGGAAAAGCCCCAGTATCAGATCCTTTGATATGATGGGGCCCTTCTTCCCAGGAAATGCCCAATCCAAATCTGTCTGCCTCTGTGAGCTCAGGGGCTTAGAGATTCTTATTAACTCTGTCTTTCAGCATGCGTTTTCTTTTCTGGACATAAGTCTAGACACGTGATCTCAGAGCAACCACCCCTGTGTTTCTACTTTCATGTTATGCTACCGGCAAAATTTGCCAAACCCAGTCTGTGTGGCACCAGCATTATCCTTTGTGGTTTTCATTTTGCAAAGTTTTGATCATGGCTGCCAGATTTGCTGTAGCAATCAGATGTGTCTGTGTCTCATTAATCTCTCTTAGCCAAACATATTTTTTTAAAACTTATTCAACCAGATATAAAAGTATATTTGCAAGTATCCCAAGTGTAAGTTGCCAAGCCTTGGTGAGTGGTTGGTCCATAGTGAGATCTTTGCAGTTGTTACAACTTACAAAAATAAACCCCTAAGGCTTGGAGTAAATTGAAATTATTTTTGATAGTTGAATCTCCACTATGCTATTCAAAATTCTCATTCTAACCCCAAAGCATCCATTGTGTATATAAATATATCTGCTTTGTGTTTCTCTTTCTCTATCACATTTCCAGAAAAGAATAATGTTTCCAAACTGATTTGCCTGTAAATAAAGGATGGCAAACTCAAACAATGCAGATTGCTGCAGTTGCTGGATTTGTGGGCATGATGCACTGTTCAATCAGCAGAAATTGAGAAGTTGTTCATTTCTCTGTGTGGTCACTAATAGGTGAAAAGGTGTTTATTGGCAGACAGGGGCTGAGCTCAGAATGGTCAGATGGGCGCTGCCTAAGGCAGAGTAAAATGCTGTTCGCAAACCAACTGGAGTTTTAGCTCAGTTCAAATATAGGCTATTAGTAATGCAAATTACCTTCACCTTTCCAAAGCTCTACAAAGCATAGTGGTAATCAACAAATTTTCTAACAGGATTGATTCATAAAGCTTGAACTAGGAGCACACAGAAATGATAAAGACTAATTCAAATAAAGAAAATTTTTTTAAAAATCACAGTTTTGTGATGTTAAGCAAGGTTGTTGAAGAAACTATGAATCAGAAAGGGCAAAAAATCAGTGACTTCAAATGGGCACAACTCATTAAAATGAACCTTATAAAGTCATACCACTGTATATAAAGATGATTTTGCAAAACATAGCTTTGTCAAAATGTAGATAAGAGAATATGATTGGGCACAGTGGCTCATGCCCATAATCCCAGCACTTTGGGAGGCCAAGGCACGCGGATTATGAGGTCAGGAGTTCCAGACCATCCTGGCTAACATGGTGAAACTCTGTCTTTACTACAAGTACAAAAAATAGCTGAGTGTGGTGGCATACACCTGTAGTCCCAGCTACTCGGGAGGCTGAGGCAGGAGAATCACTTGAACCCAGGAATCTGAGGTTTCAGTGAGCCAAGATTGCTCCATTGCACTCCAGCCTGGGTGATGGAGCAAGACTGTCTCAAAAAAAAAAAAAAAAAAAAAAGAAAAAGAAAAGAGAGAGAGAATATGTGAATATGTTGCATAGATACAAATTGGAGGCCCATTGGATATTAACTGCATGATTATGTTTCTCCTTAACATATGGGTCTTCGATGTGTGGTCTGTTCTGATCATCTGATGTTTACATTTTTCTTTTAATTACTTAACTTTATATTTTAAATATATAACCCCTGTCCTTATAGACTAACACAACCTCCACCACTGTCAACATTCCATACGATAGTGGTACACTTTATAATCGATGAACCTATATTGACACATCATTATCACTCAGAGTCCATAGTTTATATGGCAGCTTGTGGTGATGTACGTTCATGGGTTTCCACAAATGCATAGAGACACTTGCTGTCATTACAGTATTATACAAAATGGTTTAACTGCCCTAAAATTCCTGTGCTCTGCTTATTCACCTATCCATCCCTCTACTTTGCTCTGCTTGTTCGCCTGTTCATCCCTCTACTTTGCTCTGCTTATTCACCTATCCATCCCTCTACTTTGCTCTGCTTGTTCGCCTATCCATCCCTCTACTTTGCTCTGCTTGTTCGCCTATCCATCCCTCTACTTTGCTCTGCTTATTCGCCTATACATCCCTCTACTTTGCTCTGCTTATTCACCTATCCATCCCTCTACTTTGCTCTGCTTATTCGCCTATCCATCCCTCTACTTTGCTCTGCTTGTTCGCCTGTTCATCCCTCTACTTTGCTCTGCTTATTCACCTATCCATCCGTCTACTTTGCTCTGCTTATTTGCCTGTCCATCCCTCTACTTTGCTCTGCTTGTTTACCTGTTCATTCTTCTACTTTCACCTGCCATACAACGTCACCAACCACTGATTTTTCACTGTCTTCACAGCTGTTCTTTTCCACTTTGTGGGATAGTTGGAATCACACTGTGTTCGCTTTTCAGATTGGATTCTTTACCTTAGTGATATACATTTAAGTTCACTCCATGTCTTTTTGTGGCTTCTAGCTCATCTATTTTAAACATTAAATAATAATTCATTGTCTGCTCGTACCAGAGTTGATCTGTTCATTCACCTACTGAAAGAAATCTTGGTTTCTTGCAAATTTTGGCAGTTATGAATAAAGGTGCTATAAAGGTCTGTGTGCAGGATTTTGTGTGGACATAAGTGTTTGGCTCTTCTGGGTAAATACCGAAGAGCCCGGTTGCTCAATCGTATGGTATGAGCATGTTTAGTTTTTGTGAGAAACTGTGAAACTGTCTTCCAAAGTGGCTTTACCGTCTCATGTTCCCACCAGCAATGAATGAGAGTTCCTGTTGCTCCACATCCTTGTCAGCACGTAGTGTTGTCAGTGTTCTGGATTTTAGCCATTCTAATATGTGTGCTGTGATATCTTCTTGTTGTTTAATTTGTTGTCAGAAACCACCTCCCAGAAGTGGTATGACATTCTCTTGTCATCCACATTGGTGTCATGGTCTCCTTTTGCTTTAGAAAAGAATCCATCTGTTCTGTTCTGAGTGCAATATGTAATACTTTACTTTTTGGGAAAAGATATTCGTGACTCTCCAATAGATTTTTTAAAGAGAAACGTCAAATATAAGTAAAAAAGACAAAATCTCAAGTGAAATAAAGTGGATTTGACTGTCTGACACTGTGTTCAACATGACAAACCAAACACATTTTTAGTCAATTTTTTATTAGACCAAGATGTAGTACTTGAACTAGCGATATTTTTTATATTACAGTATAACAACAGCCATGGCCTCTGTTTATTTTACTGAGAAAAAAATTAATGGTGCTTAAGGGTGTCTTTTGTTTCCATACCTAGAAACCAAGAAGTGCAGGCTGAAGATATTGTTGCTGTTGCTGCTGATGATGCCACTGTTGTTATTACTATTTTGGCAACTTCTCATAAAATGCTTTGTCAGGTTCTCCTAATTAACTTGTTTCGACTTCAGTTTCTCATTATTAAAATGGGGATGTTTCCAACTATGCGGGCTGCTGTAGAAATCCAATTAGATGATACAAATACAAGCATGCATCACATTGTTTGGAAATATCAGATGCATTTTTGAATACACAAAAACAAAGGATTTTCTTCAGTGCCATTGCCATAGATGATTATCCTAAAAAAATGAAGGTATTTAAATGTCTTACATGTTTTGAAATACAAAGTGATTGTAAATTGAAAAGAATTGGCAATTTTCTGTCTGAATCAACATGTCAATTATTTGCATAATTTTAATTTTCTCTGTTTCAGAAAGGAGTTGCTTAGATTGTATTTTTCTCTAAAAGTAAATTTTTCTTTAGGTGCAATCTCCATGAGTGTCAGTGAAGCTCAGGTTTAGATTCAATATTGACTAGGAAAGGAAGAAAAAGAAATATAGCAGATAATAGCCAGGTAAGTGAGGTTGATTTTGCTGCAAGTAAAAACAAACTTTAATAAAAATGTATGAAACAATATGGACATTTATTATCTCACATGCCAAGGAATTTGGAGGTAGGACAGAAATATAGATGCTTAGTTCATTGACTCAAAAATATCATCAGTGTACCAGAACTCTCAAAATTTCTTTGATGCTCTTAGAATATTGGCTCTTGCCTTTAAATTTGTTTACATATAGATCCAAAAATTCGTCAAAGTCATCTAACTATATCACAAAGCTGGGCATGGGTTAATTTATTCTCAAATATCTCTTTGCATCAGTAAAGAAAAGTTTACTCACAAAATCATATGTTTGTGTATATATATTTTCTTCTAATTTAAAAACTAGTGGTCAGACAGCGGGCTTTTATTATATATTTTTTAAACTACATTGAGATTTTATTTTTTATTTTTGTACTTAAAAACATTTTATATGGGCTTGAGTAGAATATATATTCTGTAGGTTGAGGGTATGCACATTCACTTATATGCATACATTAGACCACATTTATTAATTATACTGTTCAAATGCTTTCATTCTTGCTATTTATTTTCCCAGCTTGAGCTTTATCAAGCTGACACATCTGAGAAAAGATGATTAAAACATTTTTCTATAATTTATACTTTACTGTTCATTCTTAAAATTTGGTCATATAATTTTCTTTAGAATATTGCAGCATAAAAAATTATATGACATATAAATATATATTTGTACTTATGTTTTAATCCATGTATGAGTAGCTTGTTTATATAAAATGTCTTAATTGTAATTATATAACCCAAGGATATTTACTTTGTATTTGAACTATTCTAACCAAAAGTCTACATCATGAGAATACAAAATGGCACAGCCACTTTAAAAGGCAGTTTGGCAGTTTCTTATAAAACTAAACATACCCTTACTGTATAATCAGCCAATTTGGCTTCTTTGAATTTACTCTATTGATGTGAAAACTAGTTCCTCTCACAAACCTGCTTGTGGATATTTATATCAGCTCTATTCATAATTGCTAAAACTTGAAAGCAACCAAGATGTCCTTCAGTAGGAGGATGTATAAATAAATTGTGGTACACCCAGAAAATTAAATATTATTTGGCACTTAAGTGAAATGGGCTATCAAGCCATAGAAAGACCTGGAGGAACCTTAAATACATATGGTAAATGAAAGAAGTGAGTCTGAAAATGGTACCTACTCTCTTTTCAAACTATCTGACATTCTGGAGAAGAAAGCACTATGAAGACAGTGAAAACATTAGTGGTTGTCAGGGGTTACAGGAGGAGGAGGGATGAAAAGGCAAAACACAGAAGAATTTTAGGGCAATGACACTCTGAGGTATATTACTATCATGGTGGAGATGTGTCATTATACATTTGTCAGAGCCCAGGGAGTGCACAGCTATGGATTTTGGGTAATAATGATATGTCAAGGCAGGTTCATTGATTGTAGCAAACCATCATGGCAAGAGATACCAATAGTTGGGGAGGTTGTATGTGTGTGGAGGAGTGGGAGCAGGGACTATGTGGGAACTCTGCATTTAATGCTAACTTCTTCTGTGAACCTAAAACTTCTCTAAAAAATAAATCATGTCGTTTTCTTAAAAAAAAAAGCCAACATCAAAGTCGTTACTGTAAGTGGATTGAATTGGGTTCAAGGTGTACAGATTGTCCTGGAATTATACAGGCCCTTCTACCCTGGCATGAAGGGTACTCTTTTGTTATATGAATCTAGCAAGCCCTGTAACCTATATTCTTTTTTTTACTATTATATTTTAAGTTCTGGAGTACATGTGCAGAATGTGCAGTTTTGTTACATACGTATGCAGGTGCCATGGTGGTCTGCTGCATCCATCACCTTGTCATTTACATTAGGTATTTCTTCTAATGTTATCCCTCCCCTATCCTCTACCTCCTGCTATCCCATATTTTTTTTTTTTTTTTTTTTTTTTTTTTTGAGACGGAGTTTCGCTCTTGTCACCCAGGCTGGAGTGCAATGGTGCAATCTCGGCTCACTGCAACCTCCGCCTCCTGGGTTCAGGCAGTTCTCTTGCCTCAGCCTCCTGAGTAGCTGGGATTACAGGCATGTGCCAGCATGCCCAGCGAATTTATTGTATTTTTAGTAGAGACGGGGTTTCACCGTGTTGACCAGGATGGTCTCGATCTCTTAACCTTGTGATCCACCAGCCTCGGCCTCCCAAAGTGCTATGATTACAGGCGTGAGCCACGGCGCCCAGCTCCCATGTTCTTTTTTTTTTTTAAATTTTTATTGCATTTTAGGTTTTGGGGTACATGTGCAGAACATGCAAGATAGTTGCATAGGTACACACGTGGCAGTGTGTTTTGCTGCCTTCTGCCCCTTCACCCATATTTGGCATTTCTCCCCATGCCATCCCTCCCCCCCCGCTGACCCTCCCCTATTTCCCCCAATAGACCTCAGTGTGTGGTACTCCCTTCCCTGTGTCCATGTGTTCTCACTGTTCATCACCCGCCTATGAGTGAGTATATACGGTGTTTCCTTTTCTGTTCTTGTGTCAATTTGCTGAGAATGATGTTCTCCAGATTCATCCATGTCCCTACAAAGGACATGAACTCATTATTTTTGATTGCTGCATAATATTCCATGGTGGAGTGTCCCTCCATCTTCCCACTTATAGATTAGTTTTATCACTTGGCTCTAATAGGTTGGCTGAATTCTGACATTAAGTGTGTTACTTCCATTTCCTGTGAACTTCATCTTCAAGATGTTGTCAGTGCACTTAAGGAACAGAAAGGTTACAGGGCAGATTTTATAATTTACTACTATTTTTTTCAAGATGAAGTTTTGATCTTGTCACCCAGGATGGAGTGCAGGGGTGCCATCTCTGCTCACTGCAACCTCCGCCTCCCGGGTTCGAGCAATTCTCCTGCCTCAGCCTCCTGAGTTGCTGAAATTACAGATGCCCACCACCACATCCTGCTAATTTTTGTATTTTTAGTAGAGATGGGGTTTTACTGTGTTGGTCAGCCTGGTCTCAAACTCCTGACCTCAGGTGACCCACCAGCCTTGGCCTCCTAATGTACTGGGATTACAGGCATGAGCCATCACGCTCATCTGTTACCTTCTTGTTAATAACGATGGAACAACTGGAAGAATTTGGTTGAGACTATTTTTCATTGCAATGTCCCACCTGGTGGAAAGTACACCAGAAAAGAAGCTTGCAGTACTCACCTTCCTCTAAGTTTTGGAGACTACCAATATTTATCTCAGAAAAGCAAATCATGTGAATAATCATATTTCCTTTGGTCAGACTGCAAAATGTGAACTGTATTTAATTTATTATAATGTTATTAGGTTATCAAAGTTGATGATTTTAAAAATCATCTTGATTAATCTTTTATGATCTAATTGTGTTTTTCCTAATATCAATACTTTCTGCCTCAAATTCTATTTTCTTCAATATCAATATAATCACTTCCACAATTTTTTCTGCTTATTGGTTGTCTGGCAAAACATTTTTATACTGTGTTTTCAATCTTTCCATATGTTTTATTTTCCCCATCTCTGGTAAGCTCTATATAGTTGATTTTGAAAAGTTCTTTAATTGGTATAGCTAGATTTACTTCTACCATATTCTTTTGTAATTCTTCAGTGTACCTATAATTTTTATTGTTTTTTTTCTTTATATTCTTTCCTGTACTCCTTTGGATGAATATATATATACATGTGAATATATATATTATATATACATGTGAATATATATATTATATATACATATATAAAATCCCCTCATGCAAATCTCATCCCCACTTCTCAGAAGCTTTATGTAATATTTCTATTGCAGTAATTATACTTGAATATTTAAAAATACCAATTATGTTTTTTGCTAACAAGATCAAGTTACTCGTTATTTATGTCCTCCTGTCAAATCATATAAGGACTTCTGCTGATAGTCACCAATTATCTTCATTGTGAACATTGCCATCTTCCTTAATTATTAAAGATTTGTTCAATCTCTTTATAACCTACTATTAATTACAATCAGTGTATAACTAAATTTGTCAACATATTTACCAGTTTCTGTGCTCATTTTGGAGATTGTTCTCTCTCCTTCCCCTGGCCATTTTTCATTTGTTGTTTTTTTTGCTCTGGTATGTACTCAAATGCTTCTTTCACAGAGGCTCACTGTTGAAAGAGCAAACTTTGTACCACTGAGAAAGGTTTTTTTTTCATGTATCCTTGAATGATGATTTATCTGAATATATAATTTCAGGTTTACTTTCATTATGTAGTAAACTCAGCCATCAAAATATATTGTATTATTATATTCTGGAATGTACTGATCTTCTAAAGAAGTCTGGTGTCAGTATAATTTTCTTGTTCTTTTATTTGAAGAAGTGTGTTCTTTGACATTTTAAAGATTGTGTCTTTATTCTTAATTTTATATAATTTTAATATAATGTTATATAATTTTAATATAGTGTGTCCAGATATTTATTTATTAATATATTTATCCTGCTACATACTAGTTGTATCTTTAATTGGAACATTTGTGCAATATTTTAACTTACCTTTAAAATTGTTTTTTACTAGTTGCCCCTGAACTCTTTCCTGTACAGAGCTCCTAAATATGTCTTTGGTCTTAAATGAATTTATATTTTTGTAGTTTTGTATTTGTCATGCTTCTTGCTGACTCAATTCCTCAGCCTTCAGATTTACAAATCATATCTTCAAATGTATCCAATCTAAAGTTTATTCTATTTGCTGAGGATTTTTCCTATATTTTAAATAATTCATTTTTTAAGAAAAAGGCCTGTCTTCTTTATTAATATATTTACTTATTTTTATTAATATTATTCTTTACTTTAGCTTATGATCACTGTAAGTACAATCATGTAATTTATATTCTAGTTTCTTCCTTAATTTTACTCCATTGGAAGTAAATTCACATTAAATAATGAATATGGGGTGCTTTACTGAGTTTTATATGTGGATTTCAGAATTTTGATTTGTAGAATCATCTTGATCTTGAATCTCTATTAGCATCTCTGTGTGTGTGCTTCTTTCTCTCTTTCTCAGTGTTCTTGTTCCCACAGGCTATACCTTCTACCTCCCTCTCCCCCAATTTTGAGCTTGAGTCTCTCCAATAACAAGTCCTCTGAGTTTATTCAATCACAGGTCCTCTGTTTAGAACCAGGACACATAACTCCTCTACTCTTTATTAAAGTATTTGTTTAACATAGCAAACAACTTATACTTTAGAAGGAGGTGAGCTACAAATAGTTAAAATTATTTTTTAAATACGTCTCACATATTCCTTTTCTGCTCTTTTCTGCACTGGATGTAACTTACCCAGAATCTAGTGAGCGTAAGAAGCTAAAACAAATTAAAAATTAGTCAGCATGGAGGTATATTGAAAGGAAAGGAAAATGAATAACAGCAGAAACAATTAAGAAGTGTAGGCCGGGCACGGTGGCTCAAGCCTGTAATCCCAGCACTTTGGGAGGCCGAGGAGGGTGGATCATGAGGTCAAGAGATCGAGATCATCCTGGTCAACATGGTGAAACCCCGTTTCTACTAAAAATACAAAAAATTAGCTGGGCATGGTGGTGCGTGCCTGTAATCCCAGCTACTCGGGAGGCTGAGGCAGGAGAATTGCCCGAACCCAGGAGGCGGAGGTTGCGGTGAGCCGAGATCGAGCCATTGCACTCCAGCCTGGGGAACAAGAGCAAAACTCC
>CM052654.1:135326996-135401030 GCA_028533165.1 Leontopithecus rosalia | reverse complement strand
TGTTGAGAGCTAATTGTATCACATAATGGGCAACATTCCTAAGACCCTCACAATAAATGCTGAGATGTGTTTCACAGGTTAACGTTTAATCATATCCTTCAATTATTCATTGTATGTAAAAGAACAAAAACAGAATTGGAAAAAGCAACCTATGGGATATTGATATGGAGTCAAATATGATGTCACTCAGGCAAGTGACTCTTCATGTCTGGCTTTAAACTGTGACAGATTTCAGAGTACCTGTGGCAGAGATCACTGGCAATTTACGGGCTGCATTTGACACACAGATTAGGTTTGTTTACTCTACGCTATCGGTTCCCATCATGTCTGGTTTAAAAAACAGTAGTTGCCATCATGTAAAAAATAGACGAGTTCACACAAAAATCCAGATTGTCAGTCATCCTTGGGAAGTGATTTCATTTTCACAGGGCAACCCCTGGCTGGAGAGTCCCCTGTGACTGTCAGCTGGTGTGCATGATCCCTTCACCCAGCTTTCAGTACTCTGCACCCTATTCCATAACACTTCCATTCCACTCACCCATGTCAATGACCTAGATTTCTATGCTGGGAAACTTCCTCCAGAGGCAAAATGAGACTGACCACTCATTCTTCAAGCCCTCCCATTAATATCACTTCTTCCTACCCAGCTTTGTGAAGGTTTTAAGTGGCAGTGGGTTTAAGATCATTCCCGTGGCACCTCAGGGGCAAATTCCAGCTAAATGCAAAGCTCTATTGTCTACCATTCAGTTGAGCTGATAGTGGGATCCAGTCCTTGCCATAGATAGTGTTGAATTGGCTAACACTGATGCTCCAAACCTGCTTGGGAAAAATGGCTAATTCTCACCAGTATCAGCAAGTCATCAATAAGGCCCTGGTTTCTAATGAAAATGTGATTTGTGGGTTGCTGGCATTTAACGTCACTTTGGAGATGTATATTTGAATTTTTTTCCTGGGTTTGGGGTGAGTGGTGGTAGGTAGTCATTCTGTATTTTGAAAAGTCCCTAAGACATTATTCTTCCCAATTCTTCCAGCCTAGAAATGCTGCCTCTCTTTGAGAAGCACTGCTTTAGTGTATAATGAGTTAATATATAAGGTAAAAAATGCTAATTTAAAATGTGTCCACAAGCAATTATGTTTTAAAACTAATCTTCTGTTTATTAAGACCATGCATTAGCCAAAAAATCCCTCAGAGAACGGGATTTTCAAACTGAAAGAATGAGAAAGACACAAAGTCCAAGAATTTTTACCCTTGACTCAATCTAGTTAATTCTTTACACAATTTAAGTTTCACATCTTACAGAAGTAAGTGTTGCCTATTTTTTCTCTAATTAGTAAATTACCATATGTCAATATTCTATACATCCTTTAGAACAGATTTTTGTCAAGTTTTATATCAGTTTAAAATAATCTACTTCAAATCACTCAAGAATCGTGAATATGAATTGAGTATATCAGATCGGATCTGAGTTTTCTTCAAAAGATAATTTTTTTAAGCACTGCCCAATCCATTGTGATTAAAGCTCCAGACGTAGCCAAGACCTTTATAAAAAAACCCACAAACTGCTTCAGACTCTGCCTCTCACTTTTCTCCATTAGCAACGTACAAAATGGAATGAAAGAAATCTCTTGGAATTATTATAATTCAACACTTTCAGAGAATGTATTTGTGCCATATTTTTTACAAATGTTTTTGTTGTTAAAATGTGTGTATTCTGTTTTATCCTCCCACCAGCCTCCTGGAGGCCATGATCTTTCCATTAGTGAACTCTCAGTACGCCTCTTCCATTGGCCTTTGACCTGCCACATACCTTTATTCATTCTTCTCAGTGGTGTTTTGGGTCCTACAGAACCTCCCTCCCCATCTCCCCACACACTTGAGATTTGTAAGGACATTTCTGACTGCCTACTGTATGCACAAGGGTCTCTTTATTGATGGAAGATAGAACAAGGGTTCACACTGCCTTGGTGCTCTTTGCTACCAGGACAACTCTCAGTTTTATTCCATTTTATGTAAATTGGGTCACAGATGTTTTATTGCTGCAAAATGCTTCAAAACTTTTTCATATGTTCAGTGGGAAAAGAAGCCTCTCAAAATTCATGCTGAAATAATTAAGCTTTTTAATTTCACTGTCAATTTATCAGAATAAGTGATAAATCTCTCTTTATACTGCCTGCTTCTACAGACATGACTTTTCAGTCCATTTCCTCCCTCGGATTGTCTGAGGGTGCCTTCCTAGAGCAGCTCAGCATGCCGTATGGAAATATCAACACTTTGCCAAAATATTAGGCAGGCCAGGTAATCCCAGGAGGTGCTGGTTCACACTCCCAGGAACCTGGGGGAGCTGGGCCCTGGCTGCTCTGTAGATTTGCACTGTGGCAAAAGAACTTAATGAACCTTCTTCTGACTCTGTTCCTTTCATGCTCAGAATTTCTAGACATATCAACTCACCCAAGAGACAGATTTCTCGCCTTTGCAGATGTGGCTAATCCAGTTTTACGGCATATAATTCAGTAAATGCAGCATGGCAGGGTGGAAGTAAAGGTCTTGGCTGGATCCATATCGGAGTCCCCAGCTCTGCTCCTGCTTCCATAAGACCTTGGACAGCTCCTTTGTGTTTAAGATCCACATTTCTTTGTGTCAAACATGAGGAGGTAATCCCATCCTCAAAGAACTCTCTGGCTTCCTATATGTATAGCTTCTCTCTGAGTGCCTGGCACATGCTGAATGGCCAATGAATATCAACCCCTTTTTCATCCATAGCTTTCACAACGTTTTTAATCTGTTAACTTGGAAGTTGATGAACCACGACATGTTGCTAATCTATTCAAAAAGATCCTGAGGGCTTATAAGAGTTAGTACTTATGCGTTCTCCTGTTTTATTGCTTTTAGTTGACCTATAATTTCTATGATGAATGGTAGCTTTCTGGAGTTTAAGTAGAAGAGTCTGATCTTAGAGACTCAGATAATGTTGCTTTAGAGCTTGAGAAATAAACTTGTGATCATGATGTTCTCAGGAAAAAGCTGGCCTGCCACCTGACATCTGTGCATTGGTCTTTGTGTCAGAAAAACAACAACAACTCATTTTTTCCCAGAGACCAACCTACTCTATGGTTCTCTACCTCCCCTCCCTCCTTCCTTTTTCAAACACTGAGTTCCTTCCATGTGCTGGACCAGAAGTTGGGAGACACTATCTGTAAAGAGGCAGAGAGTAAATATTTTAGACATGAAAAGGCAGACAGTCTCTGTTACAACTTCTAAACTTCACTGCTTTTGCACAAATAACAGACAATAGTGAAATGAACAAACATGGTTGTGTTTTAACACAAAGGCAGTTCTCACCAGGGAGTGATTTTGCCTTCCAGGGCCACGGCAGTATATACAGATGGCTTTGATTGTCAGGAAGGGAGAAGGGGTGCTGCTGGCCCCTATTGGGTAGTCACCAAGGATGCGGCTCAACATCAATGCACAGAGCCTCCTTCCCCACAGGAAAGAATCATGGAACCCAAAATGTCAATGGTGCTGAGTTGAACAATAAAACTTTACTTAAGGACACTGAAGTTTGGATTTTATAAAATGTCATACATAATAAATATCAATCTTTTAATTTTTTTTGTCTACTATTTAAAAACGTAAGACCACTTAGCTCACAGTCCATACAAAAACTGGCAGTGGGTCATCCTTTTTCTATTCCTCCACAAGAATCTGGGGAAACAAAGAGAAATAAGGAAAAATAGGTGTCCTTAAGATCCCCTCTCAGAGCCATAAAAGCAAGACGGACCTCCTGAACTGTCTTAAGGGATCATGTACTTCCGTAGAACATTCACCAGAAAAATTACAGAGCATTTCCTTGGCAAAACCCACCAATCACTAAGTGAGGGTCCTTGGGTTAAGCCTCCCTTTTTCTATATTTTCTGCACAGTGCTTTGTGTTCTCCATCCTCCATCACAGTAGCTTCTTTGGTTTCCTTCTGGGAGCATTCATCACGGTGCTGTCTGTCTGGTTATGAACACAGCTGGCCCAAATTGAACACCTTGCATCCTAATATATATCTCCAGCCTGTGAAAAATCACCCGACATAACAGGTGGGCAGTAGCTGCACTGAGAACTTAACAGGATTTATCAGTCTCACCTGCAATGCTGTGCTTAGCGCTGCTTGGCAATCTCAGCAGCAATCCATACAATTGATTCTACCCTAGAGTGTGTGAAGATCCGAATGCACTTCCTGGTCTTTGAAGCCATGACGTCTCTAGCGCACCCTGAAAAGTCCTAAAATCTTAATGGTTTATTATTTTTTACTAGGGCAAGTGACACACATTTTGTTTCTCTAAAAATGTTATCTATTTCCAAATATATGCTTCTGGTCTTTAGAGCTTCTCAGATATCTCACAGTTCTTCCACGTGTCTCCTGCTATGTTGAAAACTTGTGGATCAATCATGCCTCCAGCTGTCCCCAGCACAGAGGGCCTGAGGAGGAGTGAAGGAATGTTTCCTTCCTCTGCCTTCATGAAACACAAGCACACGAATTATATGAGCCTCTTTTAGATTCAGTGACCTGGTTACTACTTGGGCTCCAACCGGATTGTCTTGCTGGTTTCATGTATAAAAGTTTGATGAAAGGAACTCATGCAGTTACACAAACACACACACAGGAACAGACACACTTCTCAAAATGTTCAAATGTTCAAAGCTCAGCTGTAAGCTGTTTTGGATGCAAAAACTGTTGCTACACTGAGTGCTTTTGTAGATGGCTGATAGATTCTTAGATTGTCCCCTAAAGCCTGACTAATCCAGAGTATGAGTGGAATCTCCTGTTAGCCAAACCTCCATGTATAACAATGGTTTTATAAAGCCTCATCTATTCTTAGACATACAGATTTACAGACAGGTTGCTGAGGGAATCATTTCTTATTTTTCCTGCTTCCAGGTTGGAAGAAGTCTAAGCTTCTATGAGTGGCCTGCACAGCTTGCCAGGGTCTGACAGTTTCTGCCTCCAGTGTCATCTCTGGTCATTCTGTGTCATGAGTACCTCTGCCACATCCAAGCTTTTCCCCAGTGGAGATTGTCCTGGTTCACATTCCAGCTATGGGATTGAATATGTCATTTAATTTCTCTGTGTTTTGGGTCCTCCATGTGTAAACTTGATAATAGTATCTACCTCTTAGAGTTATTATAAAGATCGAGTATATAGAGATATGGCATCTCTCTCTATACACATACACAAACGCACACAAACACACACACATACATACTCCGTATCTGAGTATACAGAGTACTCAGATACAGAGATAAGGCATCTTTGTATCTTTGTATATGTCTTTAGTACCCTGGACCATAGTAAGTGTTCCATAAATACTTGTTTCTCTTTTGTAATAAATGATTCATTGAATCTAACAATCAGCACTACTAAATTTTCTTCCCCTACCCATGTACTGTTTTATATCAATTCAATGGGTCAGTAGAGCACATAATTTTAATGTCACAGAAGTAGAATGTGAGGTGCGGAGAAATTAAGTGACTTGCACAAGATCACACAGCTAGTGAGAGATAGGATTTTAATTTAAATCCATGTCTGTCTTTCCCCAAGTGTAGAAATATGCTTTCTTCTGGATTTCACTGCATCCCCTTTCTTTTGAGACACAGTAACATAAATATTTTATATCAGACAGTCTTCCAGTTTCATTGGAACTGTTTCATTGTATTGGTGTTCTGATGCTATATAACAAATGATCACAGGTGAGTGGTTCAAAACAGCACATGGCTTAACTGTGTCCTCTGCTTTGAGCCTCATAGGCTGCAATCAAGGAGTTGACCAAGGCTGAGTTCTCATCTGGAGGCTCAGCTGAGGAAGGGTCTTCATGGGTCACATGGTTGTTTATGACCTTATTTCCTTATGGTTGTAGGGTACAGAGCTTCATTCTTGTTTTTGTTTCTGTTAGGTGTCGGTCAAAAGTCACTTCCATATCTAGAGGCTGCCTGAAGTTCCTAGAAGATTTTCACAATTTTTTTCCATATGAGATTCTAAAACATGGTTATTATATCATCAAGATGGTCAAAGGGTCTCTAGAATGAGCCCTACAAGCAAGACAGAGTCTTACAAAATGTAACTGGGTCTCATCTAGAGTATGATCATGGCAGTGTCACCTACAGCACTGCTGATTGTATGGCACAGCTTTGTGCATATACACTGGCAGAGTAGAGGGGATAAGATTGGACACTCATGACTTCATGACTAGCTGATGATTCCTATAGCTTTTCTTGAATAGCTGTGCTGTAGAAGAAAATTAATATTCTGTGTGTTTTATTATATCTCATAAGCTTGTAAAGTTTTTTTGTCTTCCATGTGGACTCTGAACTACCTTGAAAAATAAATTCTCCCCCCCCCATGGATCCAGGTTGGCACCTGAGAAGAGTTCATTTCTGAATTGATTTCTAGGGCACACATCTCTGGGAACTACTTAAGAAAAGCCAGGCAAACCTATTATACCTCTACTGGGCAAAAATCTCCAGAATCTCATCACCTGCAGCATCCCTTGTGCTCTCTTCTATGTGTCCTACTCTGTTTGTGCCCCTCCCTCACACCTTGGCTCTTCCTTATGCTTGTCTTCATCCACATACCCCCTGCCCATTGCTCTAGCACCCTGTTGTTGTCTTTGTGGGTGGGCCTCATGCACATAGCAGCACATCTTGCTCTCTCTTGCAGCCCCTCAGTCTCTATTTGGTGACACAAGGCTGCCATTGCTGCATGAATGCATCAGTGATCCTGCCAGAAAGAGATTTTCATATTAATAGGGCCTTCTGGAGATGAGTTCAGTCTCAGAGAGTATTCCATTTATCAGAACCCCCTAGGAGACTCATAGAAGAAAAAATTCTGGGAAGTTAAGCCTCACAGCATCTTTAGCTGTAGGAGAAGGCTGGGACACCTCCTTTACAGACTTCATATTTCTTCATCTGTAACCTCTGAGCAGAACAGTTGCTGACAAAACCTTAGACTCCCATGGACATGAAAACATTAGCTTTCTCTGGTTATGGATGCTAGAGCAGAATTTCTGGCTCTTGATGAGAGGCTGATGCTAGGTTGTGAATAATGTTATGCTTGATTCTGCTTATCTTAAACCATAATGCTTCAGAAAATCTCTTTGAGTTTTCTGACATTTAATTTTTCCACATGTTTTTGCTCATTTACTCACTTATTTATCCAACAAACATAATTGAGTACCTGTGATATAGAAGACAGGATAGTAAGAAATGAGTTTCTCCTCCAGAGAAGTTTATATTTCAATGAGCTATATTAAAAATTGTATATCCCATTAAGATGTATGTGATTCTTATGATAAACATAAAGGGGAAAGTATGTTTTTATATATAATGTTATATATGTAACATCTTTTTTTTTGAGATGGAGTTTCGCTCCTGTTACCCAGGCTGGAGGGCAATGGCGTGATCTTGACTCACCGCAACCTCCGCCTCCTGGGTTCAGGCAATTCTCCTGCCTCAGCCTCCCTAGTAGATGGGATTACAGGCACGCACCACCATGCCCAGCTAATTTTTTGTATTTTTAGTAGAAACGAGGTTTCACCATGTTGACTAGGATGGTCTTGATCTCTTGACCTCGTGATCCATCCGCCTCGGCCTCTGAACCCTTTCTTTAGGGGAATAGCCAGGTACATGCTGAACTGCTGAGTTAAGATGTCACATATACTTCCCAGTTTCATATTACAAAACCAAATTTTGTACTAGACATTTTCTACTAGACATTTTGAATGCCCAATAGCTGTTGAGAAACTACATTTTGATGAGAGGTATAAATGATGCAGAAACATATGGATGCATTTTTCTTTAAAATAAATACAGACATTAAATGAAAAGGGACAATTGGACTGATACAATTTAGTCTGTCCAAAAAGACAAAGTGTTTGTTCACTAAAGTAGAAACACACTCACTTCTTTTCTATTGAATATGGGAAAGACTGTTGACCATCCAGTGAAGCTCCTTCCTCTTCTTTCATAATACAGGGTTATTATAGCCTGAGTGGAACTATTAGCTCAAGTGCATTTCACAGGCTCCCTTGGCGTTGCATTGCCAATGACTAAAGTTTCCTCCTGGTTAAAAGAAGCAGAAGTGGCATGTGTTGTTTCTAGGCCTGGCCCCAATGAGAGTGCCTTTTCCATGTTCCTTTTACCAGATAGAGTGGTGAGTCCAGATGTAGCGATAACCCAGGTTCAACCATGCAGACCATGACAGTATCCTAGGGCAGAATTCAGCACATCTTTTCTGTAAAAAGTCAGAGATAATAAATGTTTGAGTCTGTGTGTGGTGGCTCACGTTTGTAATTTTAGGACTTTGGGAGGCTGAAGTGAACAGATAACTTGAGTCCAGGTGTTCAAGCAGTGTGGGCCATATAGAGAAACCCAGCTGATAGGGTTTGGCTGTGTCCCCACCCAAATCTCAACTTGAATTGTATTTCCCAAAATTCCCACATGTTGTGGGAGGGACCCAGGGGAGGTAATTTAGTCATGGAGTCCGGTCTTTCCAATGCTATTCTTGTGATAGTGAAAAAGTCTCATGAGATCTGATGGGTTTATCAGGAGTTTCTGCTTTTGCTTTTTCCTCATTTTTCTCTTGACACTACCATGTAAGAAGTGCCTTTTACCTCCCGTCATGATTCTGAGGCCTCCCCAGCCATGTGGAACTGTTAAGTCTGATTAAAGCTCATTTCTTTCCAGTCTCAGGTATGTCTTGATTAGCAGCCTGAAAATGGACTAATACACTGGTATCTACAAAAAATACACACACACACACACACACACACACACATGCACACGCACATGCACACATGCACGCACATGCACACACGCCTGTGCGCCCACACACACACACATATAGCCAGGCATGGTAACATACACCTATAGTCTTAGCTACTCAGGAGTCTGAGGTGGGAGGATCACCAGAGCCTGGGAGGTGGAGGCTACAGTGAGCTGTGATTATACCACTGTATGACAGAGTGAGATCTGTCTCAAATAAATAAATAAATAAATAAAATATAAAATAAATAAATAAAATACAATATAAAATAAATGTTTTAGGCTTTGTGGACAATAAGGCTTCTATGTTAGTACTTACTTCTGCCACTGGTACATAAAAGCAGTCGTAGACATTACATGATGAATAGAGTGTTCTCATAAAACTTTATTTACAGAAACCCAGTAAGGGTCTGGGTATGCTGCCCCATGAGTGTGGTGGTAGTAGGGAGGAAGACGAATGAGCAATGGTTTGGAAAGAATCTAGTTCCATGAAGTGCCATAAGAAATAAAACTGCCTTAACACCGGGCTCTGTTAACGGTAAGACTGCTATGTATGAGACAAGTAACTTTTCTACATTTTCTATTCTTTAAGCTATGGAAGTCTTTGTTACAGAAACCTATCCTTATCAAATATGTGGAAAACTAAAAAGTAAAATAAAAAAATCACCTTTTAGAAAAACTTCATGCATAACTACATTGATTAATGAAATTTGTGCAATAAAATCTCTAAGACAGAACCTTATCTAGACCTGTTTGCATCCCCTATTGCTATGGTTTGAATGTCTCTACCAAAGTTCATACATTGAAAACTTAATCCCCAGTGCAACAGTAATGAGGGGAATCCTTTAAGAGATGATTATGTCATCAGGGCTCTGCCCTTATGCATGGGTTAGTGTCATTATTATGAAAGCAGGTTAGTTATCAAGGGAATTGATTCCTGATAGAAGGGTGCATTCAGCCTTTCTCTGTCTCTGTCCCTGTCTTCCTCTTTCTTCTTCTTTCCCTCTCTCTCTCTCACACACACATACACATACACACTCTTTCTTGCTTTTCCTCTTTTTGCCATGGGCTGATGCAACACAAAGGCCAGTACACAAGTCAAGTACTGGTGCCACACTCTTAAACTTCCCAGCCACCAGAATCATTAATGAAATAAATTTCTGTTAATTGTAAACTGTTCAGTCTGTGGTATTATTAGAGAAACACTAAATAGATTAAGACATCAATAATATCAAGAATAAGCTGGGCACATAGTGTTTAAATAATGTGTTATACCTACTTTATTGTTTTATATTTTCTTCAAAAGTATTATTAATATCAGAAGAGCTGCTGCTCCAAGCTGCATTCATCAAACTACTGGAAGAAAACTAATAGCTTGGACCATTTTTTGAATTGCAGATGATAATAATTTGTTATACATCCTATGGAAAATGTGTACAAATTATAGTGTACCTAGACCAGTAGATTACGGATATGCCAGATCCAATATGATACAATTGGGATTGTACTCTAGAAAATAAAAATACACTATTTCTATTTTAGTCAGTGTATTAGTTCGTTTTAATGCTGCTATGAAGAAATAACCAATACTGAGTAACTTATAAAGAAAAGAGGTTTAATTGACTCAAAGTTTCACATGGCTGGGAGGCCTCAGGAAACGTACAATGATGGTGAGAGGGGAAACAAACACATCCTTCTTCACATGGTGGCAGGGGAAAGAAGGGCTGAGCAAAGAGGGAGGCCTCTCATAAAACCACTGGATCTCATAAGAACTCACTATTACCAGAACAGCATGGGGTGAGGGGAACTATCCCCATTATTTAATGACATTCCACCAGGTTCCTTCTCATGACATGTGGAGATTATGGAATTATAATTCAAGATGAGATTAAGGTGGAGACACAAAGGCAAACCAAATTAGTTAATTTGAGCTGCTATAACAAATTACCATAAACTGGTGGCTTAAACAGCAAACATTTATTTCCCATGTCTCTGGAGGCTGGGAGCCCAGGATCAAGGGGGGATTGCTACCTGAATTGCAGATGGTCATCTTCTTGCCTGTGTCCACACATGGAGAACAGAGAGAGAAAAAGCAAGTTCTCACGTGTCCTTTTATGGGGGCACTAATCCCATCCATGGGAATTCCACCCTTATGACCTAATCACCTCCCAATGGCTCCACCTCCTAATCTGTCACCTTGGTGATTAGGGTTTCAATATATGAATTGGGGGAGGAATGTGTAAACATTTAGTACCTAGCAATCTCTATCCTTGGTTACCCAAGAGAAAACATACCAAAGAAATATTTTACTTTGAGAATAAAAAGAAAAGCACACAAAATAAAAATTTACTTTGCTCCTAACAGATAGGAAAAGGCAAAAACTGTAGAGAAATAGATTTTGCTTTCTGAATGAGTATTGGAATAAGTGGTAGTCTATACTCTTAGGCACGCAAAGATGCCATCTTCCTTTGTTCTGATAATGTAATTTAATTTTATTTCAGCATTCCCTCCCCAAGTTCAGCGGTGGAAATGCATTCTCAGGCTACTCAGCATCATCACCTTTTAGGAGATGTGTACACATTTGGTGCAGAGTTTTCCTGTTTCCAAGATGAGCATATATGGATAGGGTCGTCTGGCCTTCAGTGCCACTACCTAGCCACACTGACCAGTTTTAATGTCCCAACTCTATTGACTATGTGGTCACCAGCCCACAGGGAACACCGCTTGTTCTATGTCCACTCTCATTCCAGTGGGGAGCTTTCCAGGACAGCTCTCTGTACCTAAGGCAGGCTGATTGCCAGTCCTGGAAAAATGACACTCCGGCTCCTCTTGATTTCCTTAAATGTTCGCCCTCAGCCTGGAAGTAGAATGGAGTTGGAATATTAAAAAAATGGTCCTCTCCTCAGCAAGCATTTCCCCCTCTTTTTTTCTTTCTCACATCATACCCTATATTTTTGAAAGATAACATTGAGTGTTATTCCCCTTTCCACAAATTATGCTGAGTCACACTTTTTCATTTAGAATAAGCCACGCAAGCCTGGCAGCTTTCTGAATGGGGCAGTTTTCTGTATAGAGGGAAGCTGTTTAAGATTTCAGAATATCCTGCTTCCAGAAGGACTATCCTACTGCCAAAGCTGCAAAGTTGCCTTGCAGGGTAGTGAGTCACTTATCACTAGATGTGACCAGTCAAAGGCTCATCAGGCACTTGGCTGGTAGCTTGTTGGAGACTTCAAGCAATACATCAGAGTCTGGCTCTGTGGAAAGTGGGATGAAGCCAATGATAATAACCTCCTGTGTTTGTTAAAACATTCACTGATTTTCTTACCTTACTTTTTGATACACGAAATTAAAATCTATACGGGAAAGAGATGTTTGGTATTTTAAATAGAATCACCAACTTATTTTTATCTAGTCGTATCTTACGTGCACTGGCCTTCCACTTGATCCTGAGATATTCAGAAAAAGACTTATTCTAATTAATACAAACAAAGGCTTACTGAATTCGGCATGTTACATTGTTCCTGAAAGCAACATACAACCAGTGAAGACTCCTTTTGTTTATGTTGTTAATAACAGATGTCGCAAAGAGACATCACACATGCTTGGTTAATATTATCAAAACAATTATTCATTTATTCATCTCAGCTCAGTGTACTGGTGCAAGCTGGCTCTATAGATCTTGCAGACGTGGCCTTTATGAGTGCATAAACAGAAACCTGTGTCACATGTAATAAATCATCTCCAAACCCTCATGACTCAGTGAGTATGATGGGAGATACGGGGAGCCTAACGTCTGATAGACGCTGCAGAAAACTGAGATTCTAATCATCTAGGAAGCAGTGATATGAAAGTCTGATCCAATTACTTACATTTTCCAGAATACTCAGAGTGGAGGCAGAGTCTTGACTTTTGTTGAACGGCAGTCTAACACGCACCAACACACCAACATGCAGGAACTGCAAAGACGAAACTGAGATGCTTTAATTGGAATTGTTTTTATCCAATTAAGCAGTGAAGCTAACCTATGTAAAAACATGGCATGATGTTCACATCTAATTCATTTTCTAGGGTTTAATGAAGAAGTAAAAATGTTATAAGAGAGAACCTTAGTTCTATATTTAATTTTTAAAGAGCTTTGTTAAAAATCAAATAATTTAACTAAGAGACTATTTAATTTCATTGAGAGCCTGTATTTTGCAATCAGTCCCCTAGCAGCCACTTTGGTGAGTGGCCATGGAGTGTTACTTAAACAGTTCTGTACTGCAGAAACTGTAGTACACCATGTGGGAAGCAGGAGGTGCTCAGCCAACACTCATCCCATGCTGTTCCTGTGACCTGCAGCTGCCGTTAGAATCATGAGTGGCTCCACCTCAGCATTGTAGGAACATGCAATAGTGCCTACCTCCTAGGGTTGTTGACAGGATTAAAGGATTAAAATGTAATGTATTTAGAATATCCTCTGGCACTTGGTAAACCCTGTGTTATTACCTACCTTTTCTTTTAACAAACATTTATTAAGTGATTATCACATGTCAGGTAACAGAAAATTAACAATAAATCAAATATACTTCTTTCTTCCATTCAAGAAGATAACTATTTAAAAGGTAGAGTCAAGTATATGTTAATTAAATGTTCCTACAATGCTGAGGTGGAGCCATTCATTATTCTAACGGGAGTGATGGCAGCTGTAGGTCAAAGGGATGACATGGGATGAGTGTTGGTTGAGCACCTCCTGCTTCCCACATGGTGTACTACAGTTTCTATCCTGTGAATTCTCAAAGCTTTGTAGAAGATACTGTCTCTTTTTATGAGAGAAACGAAGATGGGGAAAGCAAGGTAGAAAGGGAGGAAGAAAGGGAGGAAGGGAGGAAGGAAAACAGGAAGGAAGGAAAACAAAATTCATGTAAATTTTATGTTACATGACCATTAAGTAGAAAAAGGCTGAGTATGTAGTTTTAAAATTTATGTTTTTTACTTTTTCTCCTTGAATCTTTTAGAACAAATACACTTTGTATGGCTGACTAACCTATATGATTTTTCAAACTATTGGTGAACTATAAGATTGCTTTGTGCCATGGACTTGAATTTTACTTTTCTTAGGCAAGACTGATTTCATAATTAATTTAATTAATGAAACCAAGCAGCTAATTTTAATAACTTTTTTTTTTTGCATTTTAGGTTTTGGGCTGCATGTGAAGAAAATGCAAGATTGTTGCATAGGCACACACATGGCAGTGTAATTTGCTGCCTTCCTCCCCATCACCTATATCTAGCATTTCTCCCCATGCTACCTCTCCCCAACTCCCCACCCCCCACTGTCCCTCCCCATTTCCCCCCGACAGACCCCAGTGTATGATGCTCCCCTCCTTGTGTCCATGTGTTCTCATTGTTCATCACCCACCTATGAGTGAGAACATGCGGTGTTTGATTTTCTGTTCTTGTGTTAGTTTGCTGAGAATGATGGTTTCCAGATTCATCCATGTTCCTACAAAGGACACGAACTCATCATTTTTGATGGCTGCATAATATTCCATGGTGTATATGTGCCACATTTTCCCTGTTGAGTCTATCATCAGTGGGCATTTGGGTTGGTTCCAGGTCTTTGCTATTGTAAACAGTGCTGCAATGAGCATTCGTGTGCATGTGTCCTTATAGTAGAACGATTTATAATCCTTTGGAAATATACCCAGTAATGGGATTTCTGGGTCAAATAGAATTTCTGTGTCTATGTCCTTGAGGAATTGCCACACTGTCTTCTACAATGGTTGAACTAATTTATGCTTCCACAAACAGTGTAAAAGTGTTCCTATTTCTCCACATTCTCTCCAGCATCTGTTGTCTCCAGATTTTTTAATGATCGCCATTCTAACTGGCGTGAGATGGTATCTCAATGTAGTTTTGATTTGCATTCCTCTAATGACCAGTGATCATAAGCATTTTTTCATATGTTTGTTGGCCTCATGTATGTCTTCTTTTGTAAAATGTCTGTTCATATCCTTCACCCACTTGTGAATGGGCTTGTTTTTTTTCTTGTAAATCTGTTTTAGTTCTTTGTAGATTCTGGTTATCATCCCTTTGTCAAATGGGTAGACTGCAAAATTTTTTTTCCCATTCTGTTGGTTGCTGATTCTAATAACTGTTTCTTCTGCTGTGCAGAAGCTGTGGAGTTGATTAGGTCCCATTTGTCTATTTTGGCTTTTGTTGCCAATGCTTTTGGTATTTTGGCCATGAAGTCCTTGCCTACGCCTTTGTCCTGAATGGTTTTGCCTAGATTTTCTTCTAGGGTTTTTATGGTGTTAGGTCTTATGTTTAAGTCTTTAATCCATCTGGAGTTAATTTTAGTGTAAGGTGTCAGGAAGGGGTCCAGTTTCTGCTTTCTGCACATGGCTAGCCATTTTTCCCAACACCATTTATTACACAGGGAATCCTTTTCCCATTGCTTGTTTTTGTCAGGTTTGTCAAAGTCCAGATGGTTGTAGATGTGTTGTGTTGCCTCCAAGGCCTCTGCTCTGTTCCATTGGTCTATATCTCTGTTTTGGTACCAGTACCATGCTGTTTTGATTATTGTAGCCTTGTAGTATAGCTTCTTCACAGAACTAGAAAAAACCACCTTAAACTTCATATGGAACCAAAAGAGAGCCTGCGTAGCCAAATCAGTTCTAAGCAAAAAGAACAAAGTGGGAGGCATCACACTATTGAAATTTTAGGAACATTTAAAGATATAGAATAGTTTTAAGAAGCCAAGGAATATAGGTGGATATAAACC
This sequence comes from Leontopithecus rosalia, assembly GCA_028533165.1. Lineage (NCBI taxonomy): Eukaryota > Metazoa > Chordata > Mammalia > Primates > Cebidae > Leontopithecus > Leontopithecus rosalia. Next base: position 135,385,461 of record CM052654.1, on the reverse strand, counting down.
CAGTTCCTTCCACTAAACCCTTGCTTCTAAAGTGCCTTACATGGCCTATTGAGAATCCATTCCACACACAATGCTGGCTGGGCATCTGCTCCTGCTGAGACTCAAAGATGTAAAAATAAATTATAAATTATCCTTGTCCTCCAGGAATGTATGGCAAGAGTATATAAAAGAGGGTCTTGAAAACCCTGGGCATTCGGTATTTGAGGCAGTCTTCCGTGCCTAAGTTTAAAAAACATTGCAGGATTTAGCAAGATGAAAAATAAATAAATAGGGGAAAATGGCAACCTAGGCAGAGAGAAAACATTGTGAGCAAAGGCACGTGTTGGGACAGGTTTAAACAAACAAAAAAGCAAACAGACATGGAATTGGCGGTGGTGATGGGGATGCTAGGCAGTTCTGGACGTGATGAATGAGACAAAGGCAGCAGCCATGAAGATTCTGGGTGTGTCTGAGTCAAGAAACAGAACTTTTGCTTTGTCTTCCAGATGATAGAAAGCCACCTATGAACTTTTAGCTAGAGTAGCATGGCTGGATGGCAAGTTGCTGGATCCTTCTGGAAAAGGGAGGCATCTTAGGAAGCCAGTCCAGGAGAGACAGGGCTCTTCCTACAGAAGTTCAAGGGAAAGGTGGAAGTGTGTAAAGGAGGAGAGGGGTCATGGGAATGGGGAGGTGAGGAGTCATTTGAGAAGGATTTCAGAGGCAAACTTGGGAGGACCTGGCAGGTGATCATAGGGAATGAAGACTATAATGAAGGGGCCCACGAGGCAATGTCAGTTTTCTAGCCTGGGTGGCTGGGGTGGTGGTCACGTCCACTGAAACAGAAAACATCAGAGGCATAGGCTGTTTTTTTTAAGGTTAGCAGGTTTTTTTAAGTAGAAATTTTTTAAATAAAAAAATACATGTTATTCTTAAACATAAAGAACTAAAATAAAACATGTACATTAAAAGGTTTAAAGATAATTTTGAAAAGCACTCACACTATCTCTGAGTAAAATATTTATTTCATTCTGAATACATACATATGTATATACATATATAACAGATATAGATAAGGTATAAATGTCATATATGTATATATGTATGTATTTATCTATAGAAAGAGAATATAAGAATATTACACCTAACTTTTTAAGTCAATTATATTTTAAAGAATTACTTGAAACTAACAAATGACAGAAGAATTAAAGAAAAATGAAATATAAACATCTCAAGTAAACATTTCTTTACAAGAGTTATGTTTCTACAAGAAGTCTCCAATATTTAGAAAAAACATGTGGGCCGTTAGGAATGTGAAGTTATTAATGTTTATTTTTAATTGCATGCTTCATTATTTTCTTACCTCTATTGACTTCCTGCTATGAAAAGTTTGAAAAATGAACACACTTCTTTTTACCTTCCCTGTGAGAGTAAGATTTTGAGTTCATTTCTGGATAAATTAAGTTTGTAGTGGCTGTGAAATTTTTCAAACAAGATTGAGAGCAGACAGTTGCATAATTTTGAAATACGGTTTTGTGAGGAGAGGCCCAGGGAAAGTAAGGAACAATCAAGGAAAAAGAAGGAGATCCTGAAGAGCGAGCGCTTACAGAACTCCATGGTTTCTTTTTCGTTTTTATTTTATTTTTTATTTTTTATTGTATTTTAGGTTTGGGGGTACATGTGAAGAACATGCAAGATTGTTGCATAGGTACACACACGGCAAAAGAAGTACTGTCTACCAATCCAAAAGAAAGCCAATGGAAATTCTCCCATTAGATTTGGCAGTGGGAAGGTACAAATTGCCCCTGTGAAGAACTGTGCAGATCAGTGTCCAGGGGCAGGAAGCAGCAGGTGGGGTTTGAATGGAAGGAAGAGAGCATCACCAGCTGTGTGGACACATCATTCACGAAGTAGTGTTACAGATGGTGGGATAACAGAAGCCCATACAAATGGCAAGTGCAAAAGCATATTCAGGAGTTTGGAAAATGCTTTAATATTGATTGTTAAATTAAAAACAATAAATTATGAATGTTTTGTAGAGAATAAAATATACTACCCTGATCACTAGCTATGACAATTCTTCTCTATTATTATCATCTTTTTAAACATTATTTTCTCAATATATAAATTTTTTAAAATATCTTTATACAAGGAAGACTTGTGTGGACTCTGAGAGTGTGTGTCTTTATGGAGTGACAGGAGAGAAGGCTCACTATATAAACCCTTTGTAGGTCACTGTTAAAATACATTTTTCTAGTTTTACTTTTCTTTTTATTTTTTGTGAGTAAATAGCAGATGTATATATTTATGGGGTCTATGCGATGTTTTGATATGGGTATGCAATATATAATAATCACTTCATGGAGAATGGGATATTCATCCTCTTAAGCATTTATCTTTTGTGTTACAAACAACCCAATTATACTTTTAGTTATTTTTTAAATGTACAATAAAATTATTGTTGAGTATAGTCACCCTGTTTAGCTGTTAAATAGCAGGCTTTATTCATTCTTTGCCTCCATGTATTTTTAGACCCAGTAACCATCCTCACCTCCTCTCCCCAGTCAAAATCCATCCCAGCTTCTGGCTACCATCCTTCTACTCTCTTTTACTATGAGTTCAACTGTTTTAATTAAAATGCATTTTTCTATAAGAAAGATAGAACAGGTAGTCACTCAACGAGTGACATTGAATAGGGCATCATCATGATTTATTATTCAAGTAAACTCAGTTGGTAGAGTGAAAAGGAGAATCAACCCACGGGGTCTCTGAGCAGGCCTAAGCTGACAGGCTCCTGTGAGCCTGCAGGACATCTGGTCCCCCCAGGCACGAAGGACACAAATTGGAAGTCCTCATTCCACACTTCTTTAATGTTCTGAGGGCTTGAAATTGCCACAGATGATGATCGTTTTGGATGGAAGGCTTGAAGCTTTCTTTAAAAGGAAAGTATGAGATAGGCACCTCTAAAAAAGATTAAATACAATCGTCTTACCAGATCAGCCAAATTCCCTGAAGGTGTTTGAGAAATGAGACATTGTGTTAGGCAATACTAGGCTATGCTAATGAATGAATTAAAGTAGTCAGGGCCCAATGCGAGAAAACTTTCTCTCTTACTCACTGTTTTAGTTTCCTAGGATTGCTCTAAAAAAATACCATGAGATGAGTGGCTTTGAGCAAGGGAAATTTATTCTCTCAGTATTCTCGAGGACAGAGACCCAAAATCAAGGTGTCCTTAGGGCCATGCTCTTTCCCGGGGCTCTAGGGGAGAACCCATCCCATGCTATGCTCTGAGTTTCCAGTGCTGCCTTCAGTGCTTGGTGTTCCTTAGCTTTTGAACATGTTACTCCAGTCTCTGCTTCTGTCACCACCCGGACTTCCCTCTGTGTTCTCATCTTATAAAGACACCAGTCATGTGGATTGAGCCACCGTAGGTCCTCCATCTTAACTGGATAATACCTACAGAGACCTTATTTGAAAATAAGGTCACACTTGCGGGCACCAGAGGTTGACACTGTTTAGGAGGACATCCTTCAACCTAAACCAGAACTTCAGATCAAGACAGCAAAATAATTTGAGAGATAGAATAAGATGGTACCTAATGCCGCAGTGACGTGGGTTTAAAAGTGACAAGAAGATGACCAAGCAGAGTGTGTGTGAACAAGGTCTTGAGAAATTTATCTCTGAAAGGAAGGAAGCTGGAAGGAGGTGAAGGATTAAAAGGAGATTTAAATATGCATAAAAGACAGTAGTAAGAATCCAGTTGAGAAGGTAAGTTTTAATATTACATAAAAGAAAAAAAATTGTATGAACATCACATGCCTAATGCCTAGGCAGAAATAAATCCAAACCATTGGCAGGGGCCTCAGCTTTGGGGAAGAGAAACAGCCCTTCTAGCAAAAGTGGAAGAACAGGACAGGATCCTGACAGGTTTATACTGCAATGTACCAAGATTAGAAATATATAGGAGTTTAAGCAAGAGACTCGCTCACTGGGGTGGGCTGGGGAGGAGGCGCTGGTTGGAGAGAGGAGCTTGAGGTAGGAGGAAGGATGGTTATGGTGGGCCCTGAGTGAGTGAGTGGCCAGGGAAATGGAGTTGCCAGGTGGTGTGGTTTTGCTGTGTCCCCACCCAAATCTCATCTTGAATTGTAGTTCCGATAATCCCCACATACCATAAGCGGGACCCAGTGGGAGGTAACTGAATCATGGGGGTGGTTACCCCCATGCTGTTCTCCTGAGAGTGAGTGAGTTCTCATGAGATCTGATTAGCCACCGTGCCTGGCCAATCTGATGATTTTATAAGGGAATTTCCCCCTTCTTCATTCTCATTCTTCTCTCTTTTGCCACCTTGTGAAGAAAGACATGTTTGCCTCTTCTTCCACCATGCCTGTAAATTTTCTGAGGCCTCCCAGCTCTGCGGAACTGTTAAACTGCTTTCCTTTATAAATTATCCCAGTCTTGACTATGTCCTTATAGCAGTGTGAGAATGGACTAATACACCAGGGCTGCTGAAGGCCAACTCGAAGTGGTTCCTGAGATCAGAACTGAAGACTGACATGTGGCATGGTCTTGCAAATGCCAAACCTAGAAGGTGGAGGCTTGAAAAGAAAATAATAAATTAATTGATTAATGAAAAAAAAATCAAATGAAAAAAACAAGTAATGCCTGGGTTTGTGAGTTGAGGGGCCTGGGGTCCAGTGAGGTGAAAGCAGAAAAATTGTTTCCTGGTGATCCCTCACCCTCAGCAGTCAGGACTCTCAGGGTGCTTGGTTCACCCAGCTCTGCTGCTTGACAAGCTCATTCCTACCTCCGTGATGGGTTTCTTCTCCCCACATTAACCATAAGGTCCACCAACATAAGAATCACGACTTTCGATTGCTTTTGGCAGCACTTAGGATGATATTGTATGTTATATATATAGGCATTGATCCATACGCATTGCTAGATGGATTTTTGGACCCTATTTACATATGTGTAAATATATATGTAGATTATGTATAATATGAAAATACTCATTCTATTCTTAATTGGCAGAAGTGTATCTTAATTATTTACACATTCTACCAAAGTTATACAAGTGAATTCTAGTTAGAATTCTAGTTAAGAGATACAATGATTTCCCAACAATTTTGCTTTTGTGTTTTTTAACTTAGACTTTGCTGATGATTTTGATAAATCAATCAATGAAAATTAATTCAACAACCTTTTCTAACAATTGTTGATGTCCTAATTTTGCCTAGCATTTGGTGTCATTTTCAATCTTTCTGTTCCCTAACAAAAAGTCTTCATTTCTGACTATGCAGTAAAATTTCTTAATGCACAGGCATTAAATGTGGAGGTGATGTAGTGGCCGGATTCTTGTAAACATCACTGTAAATTCTCTCTATGAAAAATATAATCAATAGTCTTTCATCATTTGAAATAACTTTACATAAATACTCCTGTGAAGTATAACTCACACACATACAAATCTTTTCATAATATAATCATCCTTCAGTTTGAAATATTCCTATTGATTAAATTTCAATATGTAGAATTTCCCTAAAGAAAGTTTCACCTTAATGGGCAAAGACTGAGTATCAATCTCTGTATCCCCCATAGTTCCTGAGGCACAACGAGCATGATTATTGCTTAATTAAGTTTGATTCTGACAAGGCTGAGCTAAGCTTACCTTTGCTTTAAAAACAAAAGATAGTTTGCTATGAAAGTTAATGACGTCAGCCAAGTAACCGTTCAGTGTAGCACATTGAACAGAGTGCTTTCAGATACTTGAGAGACTGCTAGTATGATACAAATATTGATCCACTAATTGCCAACCATTCATTGGAATTTATTAAAGAAGGGCCAAGGGGACCCTTCCTAGGAATCGCCTACCACTGGATATAGGACATGAAGTCAACCAACGTCTTTTCTTAGGAAAAAAGTCACCCTTCCTCCCCTACTGCCACCACCACCACATAAACGCAAGAATAATACTGCTCAGCAAGGTTTCCTAAGGCTAGTTGCTTTTTCTTTCCTTTCCCTCCCCATGCTTTGTCTGAATCTAAGGTCCTTTTGCACTTTCTTGCAATAATACTCAAGAACCAAACTGCCTTGACAAAGATGCTTTTTCTCTTCCATGTCCTTGTCTCCCCAAAGCATCAAACTTGGCGCTAACAAATGTTTTGATTGATTTTATAGGACAAGATATTCCAGCATTGCTTTAAACAATGGCCTCTTTTCAGTCCCCACGGATTCCCTTTGCACCAAGATGCCAGATTTCGAAACTCTGTGCAGACTCAGAGCAGGTTTAAATACTGCCTGCTCCCCCACCACTAGGAATGGCAATGGCTGGGCAAACATTGAAAATAACACACAAAAAAGGCAGTAAATTAACTCACTCACTCTTAACAAAGGTACCACTCCAAGACCTTCCTCCAGGCACCCCTACAAAAGGGGTCAAAGGACCATTCTAACTGAGAGTGCTGCACTGTTCTGAAAGAGCATGAGTGTGACATTCCCTGGCCCTGCCATGCAGCAGATCTGTCCCTACTCATTCACCAGCTCAGCGCCTCCTTCATGGGTGCAGTAAACAGAGGTGAACTGAGAACACTAAGGGTCTCAAAGAAGGTCATGCAACCTGTCTCAGTTTGCAAAACTGTAAAATGGAAATAGAAATATCCCTCCTAGAATTTATTCCAGTACCAAATAAGAAAACCTGTAGAAAATATGGCATTCATTTTTAAGTGCTATGCAAATACAGGAGTTTTTTTTTTTTTTTTTTTTAGACAGTCTTGCTATGTTGCCCAGGCTGGAGCACAGTGGCATGATCTTGGCCCACTGCAACTTCCACCTCCCAGATTCAAGTGATTATCTCACCTCAGCCTCTGGAGTAGCTGGGATTACAGGTGCATGCCACCACACCCAGGAAATTTTTATAAGTTTACTAGAGATGGGATTTCACCATGTTGCTCAGTCTGGTCTCGAACTCTTGACCTCAGGTGATCCACTCACCTCGGCCTCCCAAAGTGCTGGGATTACATGTGTGAGCCACCGCATCTGGCCACAAATACAAATATTTTAACATTACTCTTAGTAAGGGACCTTGGCCTGCCTTCATTACAGGGGCTTGTTGACTTTCAGTGATCAGGAGCCCAGTGACACTCCTTCCTTTAGGGAAACATTTGGTTAGTCTTGTGAGTTGCTGCCTTCTAAAGGCGGACTCTTTGGAGGGAATTGTCTCTGTAACCACCATTTCTGATGGTGGTCTTCATGTCTTTCTTTGTGCATACCATCCAGGGTTTCCCCACTGTTATTCACAGAGCACGTCAGTATCTACAGACAGAGCTCAGCTATGGAGTCCTCAGCATAGGTTGAAGTGGCAATTTCATTGCACCCAACATTTCCATTGTGTCTCAAGTTTTGTTTTAAAGCTTCATGTGAAATTGACATTATGTCCATAGCATGTTCATGTTTTTTCAATATAAAAACATGTTATACATTTTTTACTCATTACTTATTTAAGTATCTTTTCCTTACCTTCTAGGACTACTGAAACTCCAGGAAGATTCTTTTATTCATTCCATAAAGTATTTGTTGAAAATCTCTGTGCTTTGGATCAATGATCTCTAGTAGCTCCCAAAATATGCAATTTCAAATTTTGTAAGTTTTCTGGTAACCGCAGTTAAAACATAAGATGAAATTAATTTTACTAATCCATTTTAACTAAGCATATCTGAAATATTGTATCAATATGTAATAAGCACAAAAATTGATAATGCAATTGTTTTCTTTTCATCAGAAGTCTTCACGTTTCAGTATGTACTTGTACCTCCACCACCTCTCAATTTAGACTAGCCACACTGCAACCACCAAATACCCAAATGTGCTGCCTAGGGGCACCCTATCAGACACAGTTCTCGGTACTGTGTATGTACACAAAAATATAAATATTTAATCTTACATCGCCATATATGTTACAAAGGACAAGCACATTTTTTCCAGAGAAAACCATTTTTAAGATGTAATATGAAGACTATCATCTGAAAAGTGAGGAGAAGAGGAAGAACATAACAGGCAGAGCAGATGTTATCTGTGAGAATTCTAATATTGGAAAGAGCCATGTGCATTCAGGAAATTGAAAGAGGCGAGTGTGTCCCAAGCTGAGAGTGTAGGAAGGAGTGATACAAAGTGAGGTTGGAGAAATAGAAAGGGGTTTGATTATGCAGGGCCATTATAAAACGTTTGGGTTTAATTTTAAATGCATTGGGAGGCAGGGGATGACACGATCTGATTTTTACCTTAAAAAATTATTCTGGCTATACTAATGAGATTGAGAACAGGAATTCTGCTAGGAGAGAATGGTGTCTTGGATAAAGTATTGGAAGTGGTGATGAATAAAGGATTAGAATTGGGAGGACCCAGCATGGCAGGGGTGAAGGTCAGATGCCAAGATGACTTCCCATCTTTTTCTTATGCAACTGGAGGGATAGAAGGAAGGATGCATGGATAGATGGATGGTGGAGAAATTTACTATGACAGAAAATTCTGAGGCAGTGTAGGGAATATTGAAATGATATTATTTGCACAGACTCTTCTAAATGCTTCACATAGGTAAATTTGTTTAATTTTACCACCATCCTATGAGCTGATCTGCTATTATTGTCACCTTTATATTACTGATGAAACAATTGCCAGAGTTTATGGTTAATAAGTGTAGAGTTAGGATGTGTACAGGTCAGTCTGACCTCAGGTCTGGTTTCTTCACCCCTAGACTCCACTGCCAATTCAGTTCAAGTGGCCTCTGAGATACTCTGTAAGTGGAAACTTAATGTAGATTGCCCAGATGGGACTTATGGGGAATTCAGTGGAGAAATCCTCAGCATTCTGGATGAGAGGAAACCCTTGCATTATGTTGTTCCTGTGCCCTAGTGTAGTTCCAGGTACACTGATAAGGATGTTTGCCCATGGGTACAGGGAGTACTTCCCATTCTTCTCATTTAAATTTGAAAACAATGAGGTCCATAGTGTTTCAGAGACTTGCCCCATGCCACCCCGTAAAGGGCAGGTCCAGAGAAGCTCCTGGTTTTCCTGGCACTTGCTCTCACATTCTTTCAGATGCACCTGAGGACATTTCTGTACAGCACGTTGGAAAAAACATGAGAAAGTTTTTGAAGATTTTCCTAGATAGCCTCAATTGGGCAATTACATTTTCTCAAGTTGATCACAGCTAGTGTTCCAAAGAAGTAACTAAAAAATGATGAAACGTAGGCATGTTTTGTTCTTTTTTTTTTTGAGAAAATGTGTGCAATGGAATTTATGTTTCTATTTATTCAAGGAGAAGCACTCAGCCTGATACTTGTTGAGTGAAAAGGACAAAAAAGACTCTAGTATTCACCCTGCCTAAATGTGACCCCAGAAATAGGGTCGGTTTGCTTTCTGGCAGAGGCTCAGCCACAGAGCCATGGTATCAGCTACAGGTTCTAGAGAAAGAGCGGCCAGGATGAGCCAAGCCGGGTGACAGTCCTCACTTCTGCAGCTGCCCGCTCTGTCACTTAAGAAGGTCATTTAGCCTGTTAAGCCACAGTTTCCTCATCCGTTAAAAGGGAGAATCCTTGTACTGCCTGTCTAGTGGGCTTGTCATGAAGCTCAGATGAAACAAGGGAAATAAGGGCCGTGGCAAAGCCCTATAAACCACAGAGTCCACTGGAGACAGATGGGCACCCTGTGCTTCTGATAATGGAGGGACCTGTCGTCATCACTGTGGTCATCTTTGTCTTCAGCATCCTGGTTACAGCAGCTACAATTTCCAGGATTTTATGTGGGGGACTTTACACATGGTTTTATTCCATTCTCACAGCAATCTTTCAGGCTAGGCATTATATCCATTTCATAGATGTAGGAGGTGAGCTAAGGGAATTATAACTTGCCTTGAGTCCCTAAGTTAAGGGGTTCAAGTGAAGGTTCTGGTCCAAGCCCTGCCTCTCTAAGCCTGTGCATTCATACTGCAGCACACTGGTTTCTTCTTCCCAGATTACTCTCCCCAGAAGCAAACACCACCTGCAGAGGCACTTCTCATTTTGCCTCCACTGGGTCTTGCTTGCTCAGATTTCAGCCAGTCCGTGGAAACTGGGCAGCCTGGCAGTGGAAATCACCCTGTTCTAGCTGACTCACTGTCCTGAGGGCATCTGCTGACTCAATGCCCTATGACCTGCAGTCGCTCTCAGCAGCAGACCCCTGGGTCAGACTTCCGAGGTGAAGCGCCCCCAGGCCTGGAAATTCTCCTCTCTACCTCTGAAAAGGCCAATGTTGGAAGCCACATTGACTGCAGTGGGATGTTCTGTCTAGAGCTGTTGAGGGCCTGGAGTCTATCCAGCTGAGATTCAGTGAGAGCACTTTTCGCTCCCATCTCCTCCTTACCCATAGGCAAAGCAGGGCCAGGGTGACATGCACCATGACTTCCCAGGGCTTATTTACCCCAGGCCTGTCCCCACGCCCCTAGAGCTCTTCTTCCAGGAAGTGGATAGAGCATGGTATTCGTCACAGACCTCCATCCCATCCATTCATTTCTTTCTGCTCCACAAACATCTGTGGAAAAGCCAAGAGGGATGGCTAAGCCCATTTTTCACAAAGGAAATTACTGTCTGCTGAGTGTGGACTTGGGGGTCACCCTGACCTGGATAACACCCTACATTATTAATTAACGACCTTCACAATTTAGGCAAGTTACTTAAGCTCTGAGCTTTAGTATCTTTCTCTGTAAAATAGGAAGAGTAGCACCTGCCTCTCGGGGCATGTGAGGAAAAAATGAGGAAATGTGGCAACTTTTGGACTTGAACTATATTTAGTAAACTCTGGTCTCTTCCCCCCACTTACCAGATGAAAATGAGCTTTCTAGAAATGAAGCCCCTGCAGGAGCCTGTGGCCCTGGGAGGTAGCAGAGTGGGCACCCATCCAGGTCTTCTGACCCCACGTCTAGGACGTCCTAGGAGCCCACATTGCCATCCTGGTACCAACAGGACTTGCAGAATTAGACAGCTGGTTAAGAGGAAGGGCAACCTTTGTACTTGGATCCACTAACCTTTCTCTTCTATCTGAGACCCAGCTTTCTTCAGCCTGGGATTAAAAAGCAACCTCAGTGGCACTTGGGTTAACCTCAGTGCCCTTTTCCATGGTTAACTCAGGCAGCTTCCTGATGTAGTTTTACTTCTCCATGGTTGTGTCTGGTTTTGTGACTTTATGTCACGCAGCTTTCCATGGCGATGAGGCATCGTTAGCTGCACAGTGCTGGTGAAGTCTGCTGTCCCTGCTGATGGTGAAGCTGGGGAGCTAGAGTAGGGGGCTTTGGTCTATGCTCCGCACTTGCCTGTGACTCTGTGTAATGTGTATATCAGAGATGTGTGCACCCAGCACAGAACTTTTAATCAAACGCATTTTGTCTTCTTAGACACTTGTGTATAAAAGATGATGAAACTGAGGACTGTATTAAAATTTTTAAAGGAGAAATTCTACTTTCAAAGGCAATGGTTCAAAGCCTACTAGCAGCATCATTCTCATTTCTGAAGCTTTCCTTTACAGTTGTGACCACCCCAGCCTGTGGCTGAGGATAGCCTTGTCCCAGCTCTGTCTTTTTGCCCATCAGAATCCACCTTTCAGATTAGGCACATGTGGCTGAAATTTCTCTGTTTCATTTTCTTAGTCTTTTAACCTATATCTTAGAGTCATTTCTTCTTTATTGAATTCCTGGAACACTTTTTGCCTGTGCATTTAATAAATATTATTTTGCCTTTATTTTATCTTTTACTCCATGCTTGCCTTTCCTCTCAAAAGGGACCAGATTCTGAGATTTACTCGTCACTGTATTCTTCATGATATAATTGCTTGGAATGTAGTAGGAGCTCCATGAAATGCAGTCACGCCCTTTTTTTCAGAAGCCATCCTTGTGCCTCTCTCATTAGAAACTGGGGTGCTTCTCACTGCCCTTAGGATTCAGTATAAACTCTCTGGCACAGCCATAAATTCCACTGATGGTTGCGTCTGCTAACCTGCCCACCCTGGCCTCTCCTCTGGCCAGTTCCTTGACCTCATCTGATGGTCCAGCCTCAAGGGAGCCACTCGTGGTCCTTAGACTTCTCCAAATCCCCTGTGGTCTACAGAATAAATTGCAGTCTGCTGAGCACTGCAAAAATTCACAGCAAAGCCTCTTTGAATTATGCAATTTTGTCTTCTATCTGGATAAATATATGGGGTCTGCTGGTTTTACCCTGTGAATCCAGACTTGTTAGATAAGCATGGAGGGGGCAGTTGTATATTAAGTGAGAACATTTTGTTAATGACATTTGGTGGCACAAACATGAATTGGCTACTGAGTGGGACTCTTCTCATCTCTTAGACACAACAGCACTACATGGCTTAGTGAACATATGGTCCTCAGGGTTCCAAAGCCTGAAGAACCACATCAGCTGCCTGGAAACAGGATGCCACATGGGGCCTCATTCTCCTCCCCAAGATGAACAGCCTGTGGACACTGCACACAGCAGAGATGCTTAGGAGCCTGACAATCACATGTCAGATGTGTGATGATTTTGACTCTAAGGACACACAGTTAATTATCATCAAGAACTGTTTGAACTGGATTCAGCTCCATGAGGAATAGGGACTTCGTCATTTCATTATTGATTTATTTACTTCTTATCCCAGTAGGCCTCTGAGCCACAGTTTTCTCATTTTTGAAATGTGGGTATTTCAACTTAATTTATGCAATCATTATACAGAATAAATCAAATCAAAAAGATATATAACAGAAAAGGACACCGCTTATAGTAGATGCTCAATACATGCAGAGTATTTATGTAATCAGATTTTCAGTTTGTGAAAGTCTCCCTAAACCTCCAACTTTCTGGAGCCATATTTTTTTTATTGAGATATAATCACATATCAGACAATCACCCTTTCAGTGGTTTTTAGCATAGCCACAAAGCTGTGCAACCTTTACCACTATCAAACTCCTGAAGATGTTTATCACCCATGAAAGAAACCCCATATTCATTAGCAGCTTCTTTCTAGTCTCCCTCCATCCCCAGTCCCTGGAAACCACTAATTTCACTTTCTGGCATAGGCAAATGCCTATTCGGAATGTTTTGTATAAATGGTATAATATACAATGTGACCTTAGGTTTCTTTTTTTTTTTCACTTAATATGATGTTTTCAGAATTCATCCATATTCTAACATGTATCCGTATTTCATTCCTTTTTATAGTTGAATAATATTTTGCCGTATGGATATACCACATTTATTCATTTATCAGTTAATGAACAACTGAATTGTTTCCATCTTTGACTATTATGAATAATGCTGCAATGAACATTTGTGTACAAGTTTTTGTGTGGACATATATTTTCTTTTGAAAAAAAATATTTTAAGTTCCAGGATACAGGTGCAGGATGCTCAGGCTTTTTGTATAGGTAAATATGTGCCTCGGTGGTTTGCTGCACCTGTCAACCCATCATCTGGGTATCAAGCCCAGAATGCATTAGCTATTTATCCTGATGTTCTCCCTCCCTACAACCCCTCAGCAGGCCCCTGTGTATGTTGTTCCCTCCTGTATCCATGTGTTCTCATTGTTTAGCTCCCACTTAAGAGGACTTGCAGTATTTGATTTCTGTTCCTGTGTTACTTTGCTGAGGATAATGTCTTCCAGCTCCATCCATGTCCTTGCAAAGGACATGATCTCATTCCTTTTTATGGCTGCGTAGTATTCCATGGTGTATACGTACCATGTTTTCTTTATCCAGTCTGTCATTGATGGGCATGTCAGTTTATTCCAGAACATACATTTTCAATTCTTTTAGGTATATACCTAGGATTGAATTACTGGATCATATGGTGTTTCTGTGTAACTTTTGAAGAATGGCCAAATTGCTTTTACAAAGTGAATACATCATTTCACATCCCCACCAGCACTGTTTAAGGATTCTGATTTCTCCATCTCACCAACACTTGGTATTGTTTGCCTTCTGAGTGTTGTAAGTGGTATCTTATTGTGATTTTGGTTTGCACTTTCCTAATGACTAATAAGGTTGGATACCTTTCCTGTGTTATCTGTGCGTCATCTTTGGAGAAGTGTCTATTCATCTTTTGCTCACTTTTAAATTGTGTATATATTCTGGATACAAGTCTCCAGTCAAATATATCATTTGCAAATATTTCCTCCTTTTCTTCAGGTAGCTGTCTCTCACTTTCTAACAGTAGACTTTTAGGTCCAAAAGTCTATAGTTTTGATGACATCCCGTTTGTCAGATTTTTCTGTGTTGTTTGTGCTTTCCTTGTCATATCTGTGAAATCATTGTCTGATCCAAGGACATGAATATTTATGCCCCTCTTTTCTTCTAAGTGTTTTACAATTGAGTTCTTCATAAATATTGTTCTTATATTTATGTCTTTCATAAGTTTTGAATTACCATTTGTATGATGTGAGATACAGGTCCAACTTCATCCATCTGCATGTGGCTATCCAGTTGTTATAGCATCATTTGTTGAAAAGACAATTCTTTCTCCAATAAATTGTGTTAGCACTTGTGCAAAAATTAATTGGCAATAACATCTTCTTAAACATTTAAAATTTGAGAGATGCTTTCATCCCATAAATGGTAGGAGGCTTAACTCAAATCTCCAGCTCCATATCATCCTGTATTCTCATAAACTTTATGTTCCTCCTACTAATAGAAATAGTACTTCTATTTCTTATTTGCTACTTCCACTTAATTATTGACAGCCTTGTATCTCGGTTTTCAGCTGTTCTCTGCTATCTTCCTAAATGTGGCAAAGGTGAACCATAATGTCCTCTTGCCTTTTTTTTTTTTTTTGGAATCCCTATAAAATGCTACCAAAAACCTTATCCCAACGTATATTTTTGTTGAAATTTGGGGATAATGATGTGGATGATGATATGGATAATGAGATAGGCAAGGATCACTTTCAGCATAGCTTGGAAAACGACTGGCATTTTCATATTACATGATATGATTCTTAAGAGTCCTTTCCGCTTCAGCGCTCCACATCCTGAGCTGCTTTTTGCTATAGACTCAGTGAGGCACCACATGCCCTTGTCTTTCAGATACCAGCTAGCTTGCTTGCTACTGATGACATACTCATAGAACACAGCATCTACCAATTATTTATTGATGGAGCCTGCAAGATTCTTGTAGGTGAAATCAGTCCTCAAGTCCTTGAGTGGGGGGAGTCCGCTCTACTATCACTCAAGCTGGGCTAGGAACTCCTCCTTCTCTGCTCCTCTGGCACCTGCCGTGCTGTATTACACCTGCTGGTTTCCTCACCAAGCCCCCATCAGTCACTACCACCCTGACCCCATTTCCCCTGTAACTAGTGCCCAGTTCCTGGAACTCCAAGAAGGCTCAGAAAATTGACCAGAGACTGTTAAAAATTTGCTATATTACAGGTTGAAACCTTGTCGTCTCAACTCACTGACATGAAAATCACTGCATAGAAAAACACCAGTTATTCAATAAAGTTTATGAGAATGTTTAAGGACCTTGTTCTGGGTTAAAACAAATCAAAGTACAAGGTCAGGCCCAGTGCATGATTGCATGAAACAGTTGACTCAATTCCTTCTTTCCTTGTTGGCTGATAAATTTGCTGATCAGAGTCTCACAAAAATCCTTCCCATGTCTGCTCCCCTCACTGTGACACTGAGGTATTTCGACACCTGGAGTCATATCAAAGGTGGAAGATTTAGAATGTCACACCATTTTCCCCATAAGTTACAGGATTACTAGTCTTTGATTAAAATATGCCATGGAATTTAATGGGAACCACATAGGTGAGCCAAAAGTATGATTTTAAATTTTCTTGTAGTCAATTAAAAATATAAAATTCATTGTAATTACGTATTTTATTTAAACAAACTTATCTGAAATTTAAAAGTGTTGCCAATATAAAAATTATTTATGATATTTTATATGCTTTTTTCCAACTAAGTCTTCAAAACCTGGTTTGGATTTCACATGTACAGCACTTCTCAATTCAAATTAGCCACATTTCAGTGCTCAGTAGCCCATGTGTCTGGCGGCTGCCTCATTGGACAACACAGACTGGAAGCTTCATCGTATGGAGTCACTGTGGGAAACAATTTTACAAAACCAGTAGCAGTAGTTGTACTCCTGCCATGCCATTAGAAAATTGGAAGCAAGCAAAGGGTGTATATTTTCACCCAATATGGCAACTCTGTTCACAGTTTTGGACAAGGTCACTTCTCTGGCCTAAAGAAGACATTCTTTTGGCAGAGCAGTAACTCAATTCTGTGTTCAAGTTAGAGGTAACTTTTAGGAATTTATATCAAAGTGCAAAACATTGCTAAAACAAGGTTCCTTTACATATTTGCAGAATTTCCAGATAACTATTCTGTTTTCTTTGAAGAGATTTTTTAGAGCTTCTGGCAGTTTTTATTTTTTTTCTTCCAGCTCTTGTTGAGATTTTTTTATAGACCCTAAGTTGTTCATAATAAGCCACCCACTTTCAAATAGGTTCTCTCTGGTGCATCTGTTCCTAGCTGGTAGCAGTGAGCAAATTCGAGTTTAGAAACACTGTGAGAAATGTTAAACACTAGCATTTGGTGGAAGCAGGTGCCACGAGACCGACGTGAATGTCAGTAGTTGCAATTGATCGGGGATTCTGGGGAAACATTCATTTGGCCTCTGCTTAAAATTCTGGGAAGGGTGGCATAATATCCATGTGATTTCCCTTCAAGTTTAAGCTTTGGAAATATATCCCAAAAGCTGTGTGAATCTCTCATGAAGGCCAAGACCATATTGGCTGTTTTTTTCTTCTTCTTTTTTTTAAATTTAAGTCTTCTCCACCCTTTTCTCTCTTTTCTCCATGTACAGCATTTATGATTTCATTGTGCAAAATCTTACTCTCTGAGGTTAATTCTACTTTACTTGACTCTAGTGTGGACTACCAAATTAAGAATATAGAGAGGAAGGCAGTCATGTCTCTCCTAACCTACCACTTGGGAAAGAGGAAGGAATGACCCAAACTACGGATCTACTGGAACCAAATTATAAGGTGCTCATCTCTGTTGACACACTTAGCCTCCCCAGCGTCTCAGTTAAATGTCAATTTCAGACAAAAAAAATAAACATTTAAGAATATAAATATGCCCCAAATATTGCATGGGACATCTTATGCTAATGTATGTATGTTATATATATATATTTTAATACTGTAGCTTATCTGAAACTCAAATTGAACTAGGCATCTTTTTTTTTGAGATGGAGTCTTGCTCTTTCATAGTATGATCTCAGCTCACTGCAACCTCTGCCTCCCAGGTTCAAGTGATTCTCCTGCCTCAGCCTCCCAAGTAGCTGGGATTACAGCTGACTGCCACCATGCCTGGCTAATTTTTGGATTTTTAGTAGAGACAGGGGTTCACCATGTTGACCAGGCTGATCTTGAACTCCTGACCTCAGGTGATCCACCCGCCTTGGCATCTTTATTTTTAGTTGCTAAATTTAGCAACTCTACATGAAAGGCCAATCTGTTTTTCAAGCCTTGACTCTGAGCACTCTACATGCTCACCACTGAACAAGTGCCTGCCTTTTTATTCACAGGCAACTCTGGTGTCTTTGCACGTCCATTTAGCGAACACACGTGTTGAGCATCTACTAAGAATTCTGGTGATACCAACCTAAGTAAATTATGGTTGCTATTATGAAAATACTTACAATCTAATAAAGTGAGTCAGATATGCAAGTAAATCAGAGAAAACAATGTTACATACAGGCTAACAATGAGTATCTGCCCAAACTGTAATGTGGACCAAAGAGGCAGTGGTTCATTCCATTTGGGGATGTCTGGGAAGATGCCATAGTAGAGGTGACCTTAAGGAAGAATCAGAGAAATACAGAGCTACTTATTAGGGGGATGAGTTTATCTGCAGAAGAAGTATCCCAAGAAAAGGCCAAGGCATGGGAAATTTTAGGGTGTCTGACCAATTGCAGGCAGTCCAAGGGGGCTGTGTGGTGGGATGCTGAGTGTGAAGATCAGTAGCAAGAAATAGGAGTGGCTCAGAAAGTAGAGGCCCAACCATTGAGAGTCTTTTAAGCCTTGCTAAGGAATTTATTTATTTATTTATTTTGTGGTAGTCAGTAGAACTCTTTTAAGGATTTCCACCTGAAATTCCTTTAACATCTTCTGTCACTGGCAATTCCTCCCCATTTGTTAGAAAACAACACACAGTCATGTTCTGTGAATCTTTTCAACATGTCCAGACCAACTGGCCATTCTTCCTCTGGCTGACCACATTATGGCCTCATTGCCCCTCCCTAACCCTAACCCTCACCCTAACCACACTGGTGTGTAAGGCCCTAGTCACAGCTTCCGTTCTAGACTGCTGTCCTCCTTAAGGGTTGCCAGGGACTAATTCCATCTCTGTCATCCCAGAGCCCAGCAGAAGACTCGGAAGTGGTCAACACTTATAGAATGAAGAAATTTGAATAGCACATTTCAAAATAATTCAAGCACTGTGTACTTCTCTAAAATTCCATAGTTTAATGTAACAGAGATCTATTAACCATGACGGTGAGCCAGTGTATTAGTCTGGTAAGCTACCATAACAAAATACCCCAGGTCGGGGGTTATAAACAACAGAAATTGATTTTCTGACAGTTCTGAGGGCTGGAGGTCCGAGACCAGGGCAGTGGCTGGTTTGTCTTCTCCGGAAGCCTGACTCTTTGGCTTCCAGAATGGCCATGTTCTTGGCATGTCCTCACATGGTCATCCCTCCATGTGTGTCTGTGCTCTCATATGCCCTTTTAATAAGAACACCCATCATATTATAATAGGGTCCCACCCATATTACATCATTTTTACCCCAATTACCTCTTTAAAGGTGTTTTCTTAAATACAGTCACATTTCTAAGGTGCTAGGAGTTAGAACTTCAACACACTATTTTTCAAGTTTTAATTCCTAGTACATTGGGAACCTAAGGCTCCTGCTGCAACTCCTGGAGTGACCTCCTCCCTGGTGCTTCAGGTAATGGAGACCGCCATGCTCAAGATGTTTCAGTACCTGATTCATTCCATAACATCTAGTTAATGTGAAAGTTAAACATGTGGGTCCCAGTCCCTGTCCTCAAGTTTCTTACATTCCAGTTGAGTTAAAAATTCACAGCTCACAGATCCTTTAGAAGTGTATCTGGCATCCAATCTCAGAGGAGGGGATGAGTAATTGTTAAGCACTCTGAATCCTCATTTGTAAATGAGATTATAGCATTCACTCCACAAGAGTCATTGAAAAATTAAATGAGAATAAACATATCAGTGGTTTGTGAATGGTCCTGTATTGTAAAATACTAACCAGGATATGATTTTGAAATATTAATTGATGTTTTTCCTTGTTTATTTTTCTTCTGTTATGTATTTCCCACTTTTCTCTGCAGGCAACATTTAGGCAGCAAAGACTAATTTCTGGTGGTTGTTTCAAGGATGGGACTTATACTGAAGGACAGCAGGGGGCAAGTGTTTTATCCTAGTTCTTTGGTTTCAAACATAAGGCCTTTAATAGAATGAAAATGATTCACAATAGCAAACTTTAGGCAACAATATGCCAAGTGTGAGGGCTCCCTCATCCCACTCTCCTTCAGGGGTGGCCCCTAAAAGTGGGGTCATGAGGGAAGAGAATTATAGGGAAGTCAACAGAGTGACTTTCCAAAAGACTCTTTTTCATGCTGAAACAGAAAACAAATGCTCGTTGTTGTTTTTCTTTCTGTTTTCTGGAGGGATACTGAAGCAGCAAACCCTAGACTCCTATGGCCCCATGGGCAGGGGTGCCTCGTGCTTCCTGGCCTGAGCCTGAAGAGGTAGGAAGGCCGGAACAGGGCTGGCTCTGTGTGGGGCAGGTGGGCCCCGCAGGGATCCCTGCACTTGTACAGTGGAATGGAGCCCAGGCCTGCAGGGCTGCTCCAAATCAGCAGAGCAAAGCTGGCTCTGAGCAGGTTCTTCAGATGGGGTTGCAAATATCATTTCAGCATCGAAGTGGACCGTTTCTCAGGACTCTGTGGCACAGGTTGCTGGGAGAGCACACGGCAGCCTTTGGGGCCTGCCTGGTGCCCCGACCCCCTGGTTGCTACAGAAATCATGAGTTCTGAGAACTTAGACACAGCCTGTGAGCAAAGCTGAGAGGTATACATTTTGAATTAAATTAGATGTCTTTCTGCCTGCCTTTCTCTCAGTTCCAGGAATTAAAATACTGAGTCCTGGAGGAATTAAACAGATACTTCACCCATGCTGTTTCTGTGGAATGAGATCAATGATATTTTAATATTATAGATGAAGCCAATTTAATTGGTAGGAAACTTCTCTACTACATCCTCAAAATGAAACTAAGCTCTAGTGGTTTCTATTGCTTTTATCAAATCAGCTCTAACTTTTCTACACGTATCCTAATTGAGACTCCAGGAGTTGCATGTAGTTCCTAAGAATGGTCAGGGCCCACACGTGGCAAGAAGGTCCGTGGGCTCCTGGGCTCATGCAGGAAGCTCCATGCACAGAGGCAGGGGCCAAGGAGAGCAGGCAGGTTCCAGACGGCCTGAACGCAGGGCTTACCTAAGACTGCTGGAGGCAGTTCAAGGACACAGGATGAAAGCACCTTAGAAAACCTCCAGTGCCGAGTGAAATGGAAATGGGAGAGAATGGCGCTGCCCCTTAACTTCTTGACTCAAGTGTGCCTCTGGTGTCCTCTTTATACTGTGCGTCTGGCTGTGCACATGGAAGGGTCTCTCTCTCCATGCTGGGGGTGGGGGATTCGCTGCCTTGAGTCTGTTGGCCCCAGCTCCACCTGCCCGCGTCTGTGGACTGCAGGAGGCCTCTGTAGCATGTGAGGGGACTTCCACCACTGAGGGACAATGTGCCCTCTGTGTGGTCTGGAGAATGTTGGGCCACACCCTCCCGTCTCAGTCTCTGGTTCAGGGTGGCTAGAGTGCGGGCTGCGGGCTCAGGATCCCTGCAGTCTGTACTGACTTTCCCTCACTGACCTTGGCCGCCACCAGGTGGACTGAACTCCCTGGCAGGTGACCTCCCTGTGTGTGTGCAGCAGGTGACCCTGGGAGCAGGGAATAAAGGAGTTCTGTTTGTGACTCTTAAAGAGACGAAGCTGACAGGGCCAACTCTGTTCAGGGACTTTGCTTTCCCTGCTTTAAGCTTCCAGGGTAGCTGATTATTAACTGAGAACCCAACCTTGTGACTTGTACTCAGGGCAGGCTGGCCGGAGCCCATGGGAAGCAGGTGTTCTCCCCTGAGACCAGCAGGGAACATAACGGGGCTGCAGACACAGTCACAGACTGCAATGATGGGTCCAGGCTGGAGTCCAGCACCTTCCTAGATTCTCCCGCTCCTGTTCTCTAGTAAACCGTGGAACAGAACGGCTCAAAAACACAGCCTGAGGCCACTTTGTACATTCTGAGCTGCAGACACCCTGCACCTCCTGTAGCCGTCGCCCCCCTGGTGCTTCAGGTGACTGAGACCACCAGGCTCAAGGGCCGCCTCCTCCCCGTGGCCTGTGGGCATCTGAAAGCATCCGGGGTGGACACTGGTCTCCGCCCCCACTGCATTGGGCCTGACCTAGCTGCTCAGTGGAGAAGCAGGCGACATTCCAGGGCCTTCGCACAGCCTTAGCCCTCAGCCATTCCTTCCTAACTTGAGGGCGTTACCTGCCTTTTTCTCTCCTCGAATTGGACAGGAATCATTTGTATCAAATTGTCCAGGCCTTGAACCTCTCCTCTCCCCGTTTTTGCCTCCAGGTTTTCCCTTGGTTCCCCTGGAAGCTGCCTCCAGTTTTGGCCAGGTTTCTGGAGTTTGATGGCCAGATTCTGCCTAGTCCAATTTCTCAGGTTTTGTTTGTTTGATTTCACTGTCTCTTCTGAGATATCACTGGCATACCATACGATTCACTCATTTTAAGTCTACAGTTCTATTTTATCATTTATTCCTAAAGTTGTACAACCATCACCACAACATAATTCCAGAACATTTCATCACCCAAAATAAATCTGGTACCTCTTTATTAGTGGTCACCTACAATCACTCCAACCCCTAGCAGCTTATTCTGGAGGTAATATCTAAATATAATCACATAATAAGTAGTACTTTCTGTCTGGCTTCTTTTGCTGAACAAAATGTTGTCAAGGTTCATCCATATTGTGTCGTATATAAATACTTCACTTTTTATTACTAAATAGTGTTCTATTGTATGGATATGCCACATTTGATTTTTTTTATTTATTGACAGACACTCACATAAAAGTTTGCCTGAACATATGTTTTTATGTTTTCTGGACGTATATCTAGGAGTTGATTTGCTGTGTCATGTACTATCTCTGCATTTAACATTTTGAGGATTGCAGTTATTAATATGTAAGTTAAACAAAATAAAGGTATTTTTAGAAAAAAAGGTAGTCTTCCTTTTTCTATATGGAAGCCATCATGAATTAGCATTTCCTGGGAAGGAATCTTGATGTTTCTGAGCCTGTAACAGTGAACAGGTAGTTGAGAGAGACGGGCCTCCTTTCTGCCTCCCATCTGCCTGTGGACTGAGAGCCTTGGGCCCAGGGGCAGGGCAGAGGCAATAATTAGGGTTTCCTCACAAAGGCTGGGATACTGGGGTTAGCCTCAAATAGTGTTTTTCTCACTTATGAGATAAACATCTCTCTTTCACACTTTTTTTTTTTTTGGTGGGAGAGTAGTGGTATTTGAGAATGCAATAGATTGATTTTGGCATGTCTGATCTTTGCCGAGTGAAAAATCACTGTCCTTCCAGAATAGGCTTGAGCAGGTTTACTTCCCTTCTCATCAAGGCTGACGTGAGCAATAAGGAAAGTGGGCCTGGTTTTTGTTCTTATTTCCACGTCTGCCCTCATGGCTCTTCTTCCAGGGCTGCTGCCCCCACTGGTGACCACAGCCCTGCCCCTGTTTTCTGTGCTGGTGGTGTTGCTGTGACTAGGCGAGAGCCTGGGTCTAAGTAAGTGATGATACATTTTTATTTGTGTGAACCGGTGACCCTTGTCACTCATGCTGCAGGAGGCGGCTGACTTTGGATGTTCTGCAGGATTCTTCAACCATTATTAGGACTCCATTGAAAAAAAAGGCAGTGAGTTTCCAGTGGCTCTAATCTGCCATGATATGTGTAGCTGCCATGATTAATAGTCACCACCAGCTTTTGTGAAAACATGAGACTCCCTCTATATTTTTTAAACTGCACTCATTCCAAGCTTCCCTCTAGCTCAACAGCAGGAAAATTAAATTTAGTTCAATCTATTAAACTCAATCCAGTCCAAAAACTTTCTAGTACTTTTCTTTTGAAGTAGAGACTGTATTTCCCACTTTAAAAGAGAGAAACGTGATGTTATTTGTGTCTTATGCCACTATCAGATGACTAAAACCCTTTACTTTAGGGCCAGGTTGGACTCTGCGTTCCTATTGCTAGCACAGAGCTGTGCAGAGTCAGATTGGAGCCTGAGATTATGACGCTTTTTCATGATGATTTTTGCCTTAATTTTGATTAATTGTATTGCAATCAATATTATTCATGATGACTGGGTTTCTAGCATCCCTTTTTATATACCTGAGGAAACTGAGGGACTTGGTTAACCTGGTATCCTTCCTGGCCCAGCATGCAATCAGCACTCAGTAAATATTTGCTTAATTATGGAATGAAGTAAAGAAGAGACTCGTGATCATGGTTTTCGGTTGTTTGTTTGTTTTGCACCCGGACAATCCCTATAGACACTGTATTCTCCAAATTGTCTTCAAAGCCAGTGCACAGAATCCAAAGATACAGGTCATACCACAGGCTTCACCCAGGATAGAAAAGTAGCACTCATGGGATCCATGGAATTCATGGAGTGCAGAGGTAGGGGTTGGGAGCAGGTTGGGGACTAGAATGCTCTGAAGTATACACCTTTAGGAAGCTGGGAGTTTTCACAATTCTGGGTCCCATTCCCTTGGCACAGTGAAGTTAAAAGAAGGGCACATTTAAAGCAAACCATAATTAAGAGCAGTGGAGAAATGAAGCATGGACTTGGCACTAGAAAGAACTGGGCACAAATGCTGACTCCACCTCCTTCTGGCTATGTCACAGGACAAGGGACTTGACCTCCCTGAGTCTTTATTTCCCCATCTGAACAATGGACACAGTCCTCTTAATTTCAGAGAACTGCGTGGAGAATTGCATGACCATAGGGTAAGAGGCAAGTACACATGTGTTATGCAGAAAATCTTCAATAAGGGGTGTCTCATAGCACTGCTCAGTTCAGTGGCCACGTGAGAACTTATCTGAATGATGACTGACGGTTAGCCCGTCAACTAGTGAGATCTACTCTGATGGTTCTGGGGCCGGAAGTTACTAAACTTACCCCAGAGTGTATGTGAACAAAGACTAATTTGTCATTTGTGCAATGTAGTGTTCACGTCCTCCAGAGACATAGCTGAGGTTTGTGCTATGGCTGCCAAGCACTGCCATTTATTCCTGCTGCAGCTAGAGCTGGGGCAGAATCCAATCTCCTCACAAGTACTTTAGATTCCTTGGAAGAAGGGCTCCTGTTGAATATTAATATAAACTGTTATTATAGATACCCGCCAAAGTCGCCTTTTTATTTTGTATCTCATCAGAGGTTGTAAAATAAAACCTTCCAGGAAATATGCAGTTGATTGGCCTCGATTCTTTCCAATAATGATTTGCAACATTGGAACTTCAATCTTTTTGGCTATGTACATTTATATACCTGACACCATACACCAGAGGGAGTTAGGCCAGGTAAGTAGGCTTCCATTTAACCCAGGGTCACCAATGCCTTTCCACCGGCAATGGCACATGAGGAAGGGGTGTGTGGGCTGGAGTCAGGCATAGCTTCCAATACCCAAGGTTGGCCTGGGGATGTCTGGGCATTTGAAGGAAAGTTTGTGCAAAGGGGAAAGTTCTCCTTCCAACTCCTTTCGTTTCCATGGCTGGGGTTACGCTCTTTTACTTCTTTTCCACTGTGTTTGCAACACACTGTCTTTTCCTTGCCGTCTGGCTGTGTTCTCTGCTATTGTTCCCTGGCCTGGAGATTCTCTCGGCTCTGTCGACAGCTCCTTCTTCTTGTTTGCCGTGTGTGTGTTTGTCTTTCTGGGATGAAGTTTGTTTTTCAAGCTCTGACAGACTGGCAAGGCAAACAAAGTTGCCATTTTTGTTTTGTTTTGTTTTTATGAGTATGGCAATTTTTAGCCCTTTGAAAACAATCCGGAGACTTGGGAGGTTATAATTCGGGATGCCATGTGTATAGGCATACATTCAGAGCTTATTGTGGCTGAGGGAACGAACTGAGGAAAGGAGGTGGAAGACAGATTAATGTGGATGATTTATAAATTGTAAAGGGACCAAGCTCCTGACAGAACTAAAAGATGAAACAGCAGAAAGGGGAGGAATTTTAGAGAATATTTTGAAAAGTTAATGTTCAAGAATATGTTTATGCCTGTATATACATATGTATATGAAGTGCAGAAATAAACATTGCATCTCACACATATACTTACCTCCTGCTTATATATATGTCAGGCTGTTGGCAACCTCATTCTTTTAGAATCCACAGGAGTAAAGACAAAAGGTTTCCTGAATGTGATAAATAGTGATCTCGAAGTGATGCAGTAGGCACGGGACATATCTCTGTCTCCATTTTGCAGATAAAAAACCAGAGGGTCAAAGAACTTCCACAGCTTGCTTCAAAAAAAGAGCTGTGAAACAACAGAGCCAAGAGTGCAGCTCTAATCTGATTTCTGAATCCAGGTTGAACCTGCAGGCTTCAGCTTCAGATTGATCTCAGAAGGTGCAGAAGCTGAGATACATCATTGAAATACCACCATTTACTTCTAGATATTAGCAGTTGGGCTTATGAGAAGCAGAATTCTGCTATAGGCAATGATTTTCTTTAAGGATGCTACAGAAGCAGAGGTCCTTTGGGAAAGAAAATTAACAGTATACTTTGGAGCTAATCTTCCTTTATAATAGTCCTCTTTTTCTACTATATATTTCTGTCTCCTTTTAGGCATGACAGCTCTTTGGGAGTATGAGATGTATTTTTTTTTTACAGTAATTTTGATTTAGGTCTTTTTACAAGTCTCATCTTTACCATCAGTTAGCTGTTCTGGCCACTAGGCAATTCACGTTTTAAAGGTGAACATCACTGAATTCTCAGAGCCATATATCTTGCTTGGAATCTGATCACGCCACAGGCTTTCATCTTTAGAAAAAAACAAAGAGGAAACTAGCTGTGAAAGCATATTGGGGATTTAAGAGCTAAACAAGGGAAGATTCGTGTTACTATTATTAATAAATTACTAATTTTTACAAAGCAGTGCCAGTAGCAGATCCAAACCAAGCCTGCCTCGCTGGTTATGCTCTGTGGTTTCCTGAATCCTCAAATGATATAAGAACATGTCTGAGCTTGAATACTCAGTCCCAAGCTTCCTAAGGACCTAGATTTGATCTGAAATTCACTAACTCCAAATGATGAAACAGTCTCCAAACCAACACAGAAAAATTGTGCTAGAGTTATTACCTTTTGTTATGAGTCTACAACATTTCTAGTTGAAACCTATGTTACAAAAACAACAGATTCAAAAGGTAAAAGTGAGTCAACATGTTTGTAAGCTCTTTGAAGGCAGAGGCTGTTGCCTCTCTACCACTTACTCAGCTCACTGGACTTCAGTAGGAGGATCTCATTGCAGGAAGTCTACTGGTTTTGTAGAAAAGTTCCGCATTGGCTTGTGGTGATAGTTCTGGAGAAGGATCTTTTCTTTTCTCCCCTCCTTCCTGTCTTATTCTTTTAAAACTTTCTTTGGTATTAATGAGCAAAGAATAGTTAAACACCATCAGTCAATTTATTGTAACTAACTGTTCCGTCATTCGGTAGTGAATATTGTAAATGACTAGCAGGGGAATAATAGCAGCAGTGAAGACATTATGAAGGACCGTTTATATTCTTGGCCATGTAGCTAAAAAACTGACACTCTGTTGAACACACTTATTTCCTAAAGTGAATACCATCCCAATGATAAAACAGGAAAAAAACTGGGACTGTCAACTGTGTTTTGGAATGTAATCTTGGGAAGAATGCAAGCATAACATGGAGGTGTTAAATGGCAGATCTGTGATAAATATAAATATCAAATGTGTTATTTTGATGTATACGAGTGATAATTGGATTTTAAATTACCCAAATATAAAGAACAGAATTCATAGTGCAAGAAGTTTAGTTATGAAAATAATTATTTAGTAAAGCTTTGTCAGCCTTAGGTGTAATTTAAAAGTATACACACATATATATCGGAAACATCCTGAGTTTCCATTTCTTACTCCCAATTTCTCAATGAAGTTATCGCAACAGGTTCATAAAGCATGAAGTGAAATCCCTCTTAACCTCTACCTGATTTTGAAGAATGAGGATTAAACTGGAGTTTTTAACCTATGAGGCATTCTATAAATTCTTGTTGCTATTGCTTTGGCCATCAGTAGCCTCATTTGCCACAGAGTGGGACTACACAGGCTTCTAGGAGCATGAGAACATTGCCAGAAGAAAAAAGGTTATGTATAAAACATAACAGGGTATAAAAGTATGTCATTCATTTATTCATATTTCATTTATTCAATGGGCAATTGTTGAACCTTGTTGTTTGCCATGTACTCTCTATGATATGGTTTGGATCTGTGTCCCCACCCAAATCTCACCTCAAATTGTAATCCCCAAGTGTCCAGGGAGGGACCTGTAATCCCCACATGTCGAGGAAGGGAGGTGATTGGATCATGGGGAGTTTCCCTCATGCTGTTCTCATGAGAGTGAATGAGTTCTTACGAGATCTGTTGACTTTGTGTTTGACAGTTCTCCTTTCACAAGCTATCTCTACTGCCACCTTGTGAAGAAGAACCTGCGTCCCCTTCCACCATGATCGTAAGTTTCCTGAGCCACACCCCAGCCATGTGGAACTCTGAGTCAATTAAACCTCCTTTGTTTATAAATTACCCAGTCTTGGGTAGTATCTTCATAGCAGTGTGAAAACAGATTAATACACTCTATTTTGCACTTTCAATGAATTATTTTATTTAATCTTTACAATAACTGTCATGGAGTGATACCAGCAGTATGCCCATTTCAGACTTGAGGAAACTGACATACATAATTTAAGAAACTTGGCTAAAGTCATGAAGGCTTCAAATAGTAAACCTGAGATTATCTCCTGTGAGTGGTGTGCATGCCAGGCTGGCTGAAACAGAGAATGGAGGGCCTGGTCATCTCAGGAGCTGATTTCTCCTTCAAAGATTTGGCCTCTGGGTTTGGGTCAGCCTCTGCATTGTTATAGCTGTGATAACAAATGGCTACTGGTAAATGTGGGTGTTATCATCAAGCAAATTAAGATAGAAAGAAGCAATATGGAAATAAATTATTTCTATCAAGATATTCCATATGAATTTCAGAAAGCTTGAATATAGATAGAAGAGTTCTTGACAGTGAGAGGTTTAGAAACTGGCCTTGATCTTTTTCCCTTTCTGATCAACTATGTATTCAATTCTTCCTAATTATGCATTAAGGTTTATTGCCTAATTATACATTAATATATGCATTAAGGTTTAATGCATATATTAAAGATCCCTAATTATGCATTAATGTATGCATTAAGGTTTATTGCATATATTACTAGCAGCATAAAGGTGAATTTAGTAAACATAACCGCTGAATTTTTGTGAAACCAAAGTCAGGGTATCCTAAATGCTAACAGTCTTCCTGTTCAGATATTTTGCAACTAATCAGGCCTTCATAATGGTAATGTTTCCTTCTTGTAAGATTGAAGAAACACACAATCAAACAGCCACATTTCTGTATGGAAAAGCTACCTTCAACTATAGGTAGGTGCAAAAGTAATCGCGTTTTTTCCCATTAAAAGTCTCTTTTGCACCAACCTAATGATTTCAAACAACGGATGGTAACAATTTTATGCAGGATCTCATTAATATGTGAAGATCTTAAATGGAAAATAGATTTTAAAAAACACTACAGGCAGAAAGCCATAAAAGGTTTATCTGATTTTGCACTCATGACATTTAAGATGAGAGAACTGAAATTACAATGTTTAAAAAAAGAAATCGAAAAATACCCACGTCGGGCATGACAACACGTGCCTGTAGTCCCAGCTACTCAGGAGGCTGAGATGGGAGGACCACTTGAGCCCAGGAGTTTGAAGCTGCAGTGAGCTATGATGGCACCACTGTATTTCTAGCCTGATTGACAGAGTGAGAGCCGATCTCTAAAAATAAATAAATAAAAATTAAAAGTTAAAAAATTACAAAAAATATGAGATTGATGTCTGTGTGTAACCTAAATTCTAGAAGAGGATCTTCCTCTAAGACATAGTAGTTTAAGAATGTTGGCACATTCCTAGAATATGGCAGCATGGCACTACAGGGCATAATTAATAAAAGAAAACTGACATAGGGCATGAAATCCCATTCTACGAATATTTTGAGTTTTCTATACTGATATTATATATTAGGCTTATTCTGGCAGCCCCTCTTTAATCTATCATTTTGATACTTTTGGTGACATTGAATAATACAAGTGAATTTAAATATTGACATAATCAATGTGATAATGTGATACAAAAATGGAGAAAAAAGAGATAATTTCAAAGGGAGAGGCTTATATGGGAAATGTGCTGTGGCATGAGAAATACTATGGAGCAGGAAATGTATGTTCCTGGGGATCAGTGTCAAGGACAATAAGATGATGGCCATGGATTTGGGCTGTCTAAAGTTATGAGTTACAGTGGCAAGATCCAATTGCAAAGCAAACTAAAGTATCAGTTATTATATATAACATAATGAGTAGCACAGATTTGTCTAGGACTCTTATCTGAGGAAAGTTAATAACGTATTAATATGAGGAGGATATCATTATTAGTGGTTACTGCCCTAACATAGTACTTGGTAGAGAATAAGGAGAAAATCAGCTATTGCAAAAGAGTAGGAATTGAAATGAAATTATCTGAATCCTAGTGTTTGCTTTATCATTAAGTAGCCATGTGTCATGCCTTAACCTAGAATTAATGAAAGTTCTGAAAGGTAGAATGTGTGAGCAAAAGTCTTTTAAAGAACTAGAAACAAAGCACAAGTATTTTTCACATCAAAGATTTTATACCAAGTATTTTAGCCAAGACATTTCTTTCATCCTACATATATCTCTTTTTTGTTTATTTAGGACATAAAATAGGCACAGCAGTGGGACACTGAAATGCATTAAGCCTTGTGTTGTTGTTTATATACTTTAAAGAAAAAGAATTTGAAGAATTTTTCTAATCTCAATTGCCTCTCAATTCCCCATGACGATTATCAGATTTGGGGTCAGGAGGCAGTTAAAGTTGTTCAGTATTATACCAACCCTTAAGTTAAAGAATAAATCATACATTATAATAAAAATAAAAACTGCACAATGACAAAAATAAAACATATCAAAGTTAGAGGATTTATCTTAATATTTTTAAAAAGGGTTAATAAACTTAAATGATTATATTATTGAAAAATGTTCAAAAATTAATGAGCTAAGCATCAAATGTATAAAGAATGAATTATTAAAAAATAAAAAATAGAAGGAAAGACAGAGAAGACCAGAAATGAATGCAAAAGAAAACAATTATGTTGTAGCACACCAGTAATGCCACAATGTAATTTCCTAATAATAGTAGGAATACTGTTTAAAACAGTAATAAAAAAGGATGGAAATAACAAGCCTAGACAGTTTTATAAGCAATCTCTAACATCCTAGGAACAAATAATTCTAATCATAGGTGAACATTCATGGAGAATAAAAGATAAGGGAATATTTTCCAACTAATTTCATAAAGATAATAAAATTTTGACACCAAAACTAGGCAAAGTTATTACAATAAAAATATTAAAAGTAAATTTAATTTTTGAATATATATGGGAAAAATCTAGAGAATATTAACAAACCAAATCTAATACTGTATATAACTTTGGATTATTCCAGAAATTCACAGTTTAGTTTAACATTTAAAAATCCAACTAATACAACTTAAAATATTAATTAATACAAAAGAATTCAATTAATACAACTTAAAATATTAACACATTCAGGAAGAAAAACAACCTTAGCATACATAGAAAATTTTCTTAACATTTGCTATCCACTTATGACAAAGATGATTAGTAAAATGGAAAGAGAATAAAACTTTCTTAATATATTAGAAAATTCCATTGAGTAGAGAAAGGTTAAATAATTTCCTCTGGTGTATATGTGCCACAGTTCGTGTCCTTTGTAGGGACATGGATGAATCTGGAGAACATCATTCTCAGCAAATTGACACAAGAACAGAAAAGGAAACACCGTATATACTCACTCATAGGCGGGTGATGAACAATGAGAACACATGGACACATGGAAGGGAGCACCACACACTGAGGTCTATTGGGGGAAATAGGGGAGGGACAGCGGGGGGGGAGCGGGGGAGGGATGGCATGGGGAGAAATGCCAAATATGGGTGAGGGGGCAGAAGGCAGCAAAACACACTGCCACGTATGTACCTATGCAACTATCTTGCATGTTCTGCACATGTACCCCAAAACCTAAAATGCAATAAAAATTAAAATAATAATAATAATTTCCTCTGAACTCAGAAAAAGACAAGGACGCTCACCAGGACACTGCTATGAAACACTTTACTAAATATTTTAGCCCAAGAAATAAGACAAGAAAAACATACTGATAGACCAGGAAGTCAAAAACAATACTGTCATTATTTGCTGATGCTGGGATTTTCTATAAAGAAAACACAAATTTCTGTATCATTATATAGAAATAATTACAATTAGTATAAGAGTGTAACAAGACTGATGAATTTGAAATGATTATATAAGGGTCAGTTGTACTTTTCTACCACGGAAATAAACTACCCAAAAGATGGAAGGTAAAATACCTAAAAATAAGTCTGATACTATATAAATGCATCTATTCATGTTAAAAATATTGAAAAGGAGTTAAATTCCCTGAGAGTAAGCTCATTCTAATGTATAAAAATACTGCATTGTAAAGACAACATATGTGCAGAAGGATGCAAATAGATGAATGGAACAGAAAATAACCCAGAAAGAGATCGATGGTCAAAAAATTTTAATAAATGAAGTCAAAAAAGTATACAATTTATGAAAAAATGAATATATATATTTCTATATTTTTTCTACATAAAAATGTATATATATGTGTACTATATATATACTATTTCAGACCATACACACAAATAAATTCCATATAACTTAAGGTTTATATGTGAAAATAATAAAAACACTTTCATATCTGTATGTTTGGTACACAGAATACTCACTACTGTTGAGGTTGTGATGCAAGACAACCTGTGCAGGAATGGAGACAGGTTCAGGAATGTCCACAGCAGAAATGGTCATTGCAGGAGACTGGAAACCACCCAAATGTCCATTGAAGGAACACAGACAATGTTTAGCGAAGAAAAAAAAATACTGTGGTGTAATCATCATATAAAGCAGGAAACATCAATGAATTATAGTTGCCTAAATGAACATGTAGAGAAATGTAGAGTGAAGAAAAATATAAAGAACATATTGTGAAAAACAAATACTACATAATTCCAGTTACATAAGTTTCAAAAGGTAATATGTTGTTTACAGAGTTACACTTTTATGAAATAAGTCATTCTTATTTTAAATAGGAAGGGTTGGTAAACTCACAGTTGAGCAGAGTGGCGAAATCCACACTGCAAGAAGCATGAAATGAGAAGGGCACAGGTGGCTTCATGTGTATTGAGATCATTCTCATTCCCATCTGGAGAGTGCATACATGGGACCCCATTTCAATTGTGTACGCCTATCTATCCATCATCTATCTAAATACTCCATATATGCTAATATATATAGTATATATTACTGTATATATATAGCATATATTAGTGTATATATAGTATATATACTAACATATACTGCCATATATACTATATAATATACCATAGTATACATGCTGTATATAATATAGTATACTATATATTGCATAGTATACTATTACAGTATATATAGTATACTATTATACTATAATAGTATATACAGCATATATTAGTATACATAGTATATACATGCTAATAGATTATAAGTGTGTGTGTGTGTGTGTGTGTGTGTGTGTGTATCACTTTATAATCAAAACAGGAAAGAAAGAAACAGAGTGAGGGGGGAGGGAGGACAGACAGAAGTTTCTCCCAGCTCATCTTTGAATCTAGTGTAAAGAAACTGGGAAGACATTCACAAATTAAAAGATCACAGGGTATCTGAGTGGAGTAAAGGAGCTGAGAGACAAAGCCTCTGGACCCTGTTCTGCAGAATCAGGAGGTGACCCTGGAGGTAGAGAGCTGAAGAGACAGCAGGACCTGAAGTGGGCCGGGCAGGAATATGAGAGTTTTGGGTCTACAGCAATGAATGTGTCTATTCCAATAGCAGTGGACTTTGAGTGAATTTTGCAGGAGCTGGATCAGGAGGAAGCTGCCTTCTGCAGTGCCTGGATGAGCCTCCTGGGCAATTGATGATAGGGACTTTGGGCCTCAGATAGCTCCCCCTAGGGTCTGCACCTCTGGCAGGACTGGGGGCAATCAGTCAGCAGGAATTCCTTGGTTTGTAAGCTCTGCTGGGAAGAGGGGTCCCTTCGATTGCGAGATTATTCTCAGGACCCCCACCCAGCTGGCTTTTGCCTTCACCTGGAAGCCTTCCAATCTACTTCCCACAGGTTCCTGATTGTACTTTCTGGCTCAGATATCTGAATGCCTAATTTTTCCCACCCCCCATAACACACACATACACACACTTCAATGCTTTCAGGAGCACCCTCAGCCTTAAGAATAAAATCTAGACTCAAGGTGTGGGATGTGGACTTTCCCATCTGTATGGCTCATGACATCACTTCTGACCCTACGTTCTTTATTACCAGAAAATTGGAACTCCTTGATTTTCCAAGCACATGCCATCCTCTCAGATGCCTCTGATCATGGGTGCTTGTTGTTACCCTGACCTTAGTGCCTTCCTGTCAAAGCTCGTTTCTCCTTTAGGGCTCAGCCCAAGCACCAGAGCATCCTTCCCTGGATCCTTCAGATGGATTGGTCTTCCTTCTCACTGCCCCACTGTCCCTGAGGCAAATCTCCAGCAGAGTAGTGATTACCTGGTGCTATGCTTCTCACTGCTAGCATAGAAACCTGGTGCATTCCAAGGATTTAACCTTGAATTCATGCATAAGTTTTACCACGAAGTCACCTCTGAAATACAAGAGAAACAGTCTTGCTTTCCCTGTCCCTCTGTTTCCATTACCTAAGGAATCAGATTTTTGGCAATCAGGGAGACCCACAGGACATCCTGGTAAAGTTGGCACATAAAAAACCTGGTCAATGACTTTGAACTTGAACCATTCATAAACCCAATATCCAGATCTTAGATTTCTTAATAGCAAAATGGTCAAGGACAAAAAGTCCCAGGAATACAAGGAGCCTCCCAGTAAGCCCACACTTGAGGGCCTTATAATGTGAAGACTCACTTTTCAAGAGTCACTAACCTATACAAACTTCTAACTCTTTGCCATGAAACCCCAATAGCTACAATAAGCTACCGCAGGCTCCATCTATTATGATGAAGTAAAAAGCCCATTTGATTAATGAACGACGCGTGTATGTGAGGCAGAAAAGACAATTATGGGTAAAAAACAATGCAAGTGAAACCCAATGTTTCTGGGTTCCAAGGAGAAATAGATCAATAGAGTTTCATATAGATAAGGAGCACAAGCTAGAGACGTGGAGTGATTAATGCATTCCATAGTGCTCCATAGGAGAGTAGCTTGTGGCCAAACTCAGAGAATTTGATTAGTGGAAGCAGGAGGAAGTGGAATGCGCAGTGCACAAACCGTAAGAGGATTGATGGAAAATGGGTGGGGGCTTAGAGTCAGAATGAAAGTTAAGTAAATGTGTCAGCAGCAATTGCACAATACTTTGACACCTTGGTCGTTCTTTCCAGTTAAAATAATGCAGGTTACAATGAGATTGTCATATTCCTGACAGTTTTTTTAAAAGAAGACTTTGTTCTCAGGTTTGCAAAAGCATTATTTGATGCTGCATTTATTCATTCGTGTATCAAACATTTTAAAACACCTTCTCTGGGCTTGAAGCGACACAGAGTACTATGTGTACGAAGATGAGTGAAACATGGAGATACAACAACAAGTAGTAGTGTCCACACATTGTGATGAGCAGTGTCAGAGAGTACACAGAACTGCTCTAATGCCAAAACAAGCACCAGAGCCAGCAGAGTCCACTGAGTGGACAGAATCACAGAAGAACTATCCTTGGGCAAGAAGCCAGACCCTGGTCTCACCTCCACCACTGATGAGCTCATCAATTGATGCAAACCATTTCCCACTGTGGGAAGTCAAATGGAGACTGGAAATGGGTGGAATAACTTAAGGTTCATCCTGGTCAAGGCCACAGAAGGTCACAATTTGTAGTGCTTCGGAGTTGCAAAGAACCGACAACACTTCCTTGTTTACCTTTCTACAGAAATTCAGAGCTCCTGGAGCCAGATGGTGGGGCTCAGGGGTTTGTGCAGACTTTCTTGGTCTACTCCTGGGCCTCACAGAATACCCAAGGCCCCTCAAGTGTGCAGATAGGTCTTGATCACGCCAGGGTTTTGCTCCTGTGTTGCCTCTGTCTGCAACGTTGCTTCTGCCACTGCACCTTCTTCTGAAAACAGCCCTGTTTCCGCCGTAAAGCTCCTTTTACCTGCTAAGTGGTGTTACAATGATCTGTTTCATGCAATTTTCTGTACTAACTTCTATGACTTTTCAAGGCAGGGGCTCTGTCTTTTTCATCTCTGGATTGTAATAATGTGGTACGGTGCCTGGAACCGTGTGTGTGTGTGTGTGTGTGTGTGTGTGTGTGTGTGTGTCATTTGAGAACACATGAAATGACTACTCTATACAGCCTAAATAAATCTATGTTTTCTTTTATTACAACCATAAAGTAGTTGTAAAATGAAGACGAGGAGATGGCCTGGGTGCTTTGGCACAGTGGGTGGATGTCTGAAGGTGAAGGTGGGGCTGATTTTAGAGGAGGTGTCTATGGGAGACTCCAGGTACCCTAAAATCCCACTGGCTCTGCCAGTGTTTGGCCTCCAGGTCTGTGGACTTGGTTCCTGAGGACCCAGGTTTAATCAGATGCAGGGATGCTGATTAAGACAAACTAATCCCCCAGAGACCAGTGGCCATAGCCAGAATCATGATTTATTAATGTCTAGGGGCAGCTGCATCTGTTAGAAAGACCAGATACAGACACTCCTGTGAGACTATCACAATCCTTCCCTAGTGAAAAGCCCCATGGGAGCCAAATCATAATCACAGGGCTGCTTGTGGAGAATACAACCCAAGCAGAGAGATGTAGTAAAAAAATAAATTGTCCTTGGCATTGGGGTGAGACAACTGGGGGCTTCTACCTTGCAACTGGCCTCTATCTAGGCAGGGGCTGCATAGTCCTCATCTTGGATGGACACCAGCAACCCAGACATGTGAAACCATGACCATAGGAAGCCAACCCGGCTTGAGATTAAGTCCCCCTACCAGTGTGGTCTCCACATACTTAACTCCATCTGTGCGGCTCAGCTCCTCACCTGTGAAATGAAAATAGCGGTAATACCCACCTCTAGAGTGTGTGAAGATTAGTCATGGTCTGAAGAAAGCAGCTGGCTCAGAGCCTGGCACATGGCCGGTCCTCTACAAATGGAAGGTTCTCACATTCACCCCTGGGAGTCTCCCATCACAGATTCCCCTTATCCAGGCTTGTGCTATAAATAAGCTTCCATCAAGTTTAGATGACTTGGGAGCTCTGTAGTCCCTTCAACCTGGCTTAGCCTATTGTTATACAGGAATGGCTTCCAGGAGAAGGGTTTTCCTAGCCTCTGGGTCTCACTCCTCCCTTTTATTTCCCTGCTCCTGGGAGGATGGCTTGGCACTGCTCTCCCTGGTATGGGGAGGCCATGACCCATGCTTCTGTGAGGAATGGTGGTTAGATGTGAACCTGGCATTACACTTCCTAGCAGGACCCTTGGGCTCTCATACCGCCTATGTCTGTCAACACAGACACCACAGTAATCCAGGGCCTATCTTGGCTTCTACCTGCCATTCTTTTATTTTAGTTCTCAACTTGTTCTGAACCATGGTGAAGAAAAATTTCCCTCTCTACATGGAGATCCTTCAGAAACTCAACACCGACCTAAAGTCTTTACTATTCTGCTCGTTCTAAGCATTGAGTTCTTAGACTATAAATACATTTTCTTACTCTAAATTTCTAGAGAGAACATTCTAGAATTACCTCTAGCTGCCCCCACTTCCTACCTTGTTAGAGCAAGTTCAAAGTATGCACTAAGGGTGATGGGGACCACAGCACCTGCAGCTGTAGAGGAGGCCACCACCATGCCTTTGCCACACTGCCACCCAGACCATGGTCCGCCGGGTTAACCCCTGAAAACACAAACGGGGCCATAGGAAAGCACTGGCATTGCCTTGTGGCAGTAACCAGCAGGAGACCTGGGAGGTAACCACAGTTCCTGTGCATGTGACCATCATCTCTACTGCTGGCCAGCTAAATGGCCTGGATAAAGCAAAAGCATTAGATGTTTTAGTTTTCTACTCTGTAAAAATCTACTTTGTAAAAATCACCTGTTATTTCTGGTAAATATGAAATTAAATAGTTCCTATAAAGCGTTTACCACAGTGCCTTACACACGGCTAGTGCTTTAGTACATAGTAGTTTATTATTATTATTTCTCATTCTACACGAACCCTGAACCCTTTAAGGACCAGTGTTCAACTTCATATTCCTGTGACCTGGATTCTCCAGACCTCACCTGTCTTTCGTGCCCCCAGCTATCTGCTGGACTCTAGAATGAGAAGAATGGCCATATCCAGGGTATAATATCCCGCTTTCTCAGCAGATTCCCGAGGACTCAGGTGGCCCAGCCCAGAAGTTCAGGGGAGCTGACATCCTGCAAGATGAACTGTGACTCATGGGGCCCCAAAGACAGGGGAGAGCCAGGAGGTTCACCTTTCTCTATTCTTAGTGTTGAGTGCCTTCCAGTTGTGTTGTTACTGTACATTTTGCCCAGATGTGTCCTGTGGGATGCCCCAAACCATGAGGAGGCTTTGGGAAGCAGTGGCCAGCTGGGTAATGCCCACCTTGTATTTGCCCTTCTCTTATCAATGCCCTGTTGCTGCATCCTGGCTTCTCTGGGATTAAAATAGTATATAAATGTTGCCTCAGACTCTG
This sequence comes from Leontopithecus rosalia, assembly GCA_028533165.1. NCBI lineage: Eukaryota > Metazoa > Chordata > Mammalia > Primates > Cebidae > Leontopithecus > Leontopithecus rosalia. The sequence goes on along the minus strand of CM052654.1, from coordinate 135,347,083 downwards.
TTTTCTAGAGGCTAGCCTGAGCAAAGCCCTACTCCCTTTTGTATCGCTGGTTCTTAGAGCAACAGTTTATACAGAGGTAGTTCTCAGTACCTGTTTATTGACTTGAAGAATAAAAGAATAACAGATCCTCTGAATACCAAACTGCATTAATGAATGAGTCTTACGTTCACACCTGTATTTCCACTAGACAGAACTCTGAATTTCTGAAGAGCCTCAGTCCCTCTGATCGTAACAAACTGAAGGAAAGAAACACAGAGAAAGAAGAGAGGAAGAGAAGGTGGCAGGAAGAGAAAGAATCCAAGAGAAAAACTGCCTTGCAATTCCAATCTGTTCCAATTGCATTATTTGCCGAGTTTCACTCTGGGCCAAAACAGTGCTAGTTTAGCAAAAGGGAGACCAAGGCTGGAATCACTTTTGAGAACTGAGGGCACCTGGAAGATCTCTGATACAATGAATGGTGGATTATTTTAAATCTGGACAAATGTCAAAAGCATGAGCTGTTCAATGCCAACCATCCAACTTCATGCAAAACTTTAATTAGTTATAATACTTGGAAGCCTTTCCTGGGATGCTGTTTCATTGCCAGTGAACTCACCATGCTCAGTACCTGGCAACCATCTGGTGCTGAAGTCACTGGGTTGAGAGCCTAAGCCAGGTCTCGAGTCCCTGCCTTGCTTCCCATTCCCTGCATGACCCTGGTACGTCCCTTCCCTTCAAGACCTCTGCTGCCCATTGTGCAAAGTGAGGACAAGAAGCTCTAACCTTCCACCGGTTTATGGCTGGTAGTGAAGCATCCACATCACCCACATGTTGGTCTGTAGAACACAGTCACCATTTTGGGAGACAGTAATATGATGGGATTTTGGTTTCCTTAACAGTCTCGAAAGGGCTTTCTAAACAGCCCTGCTGTGCCCACACACAAAGGGAAGAGACAAAAGAAGTCCAACACAAAGACCGGTGGTCAACAGGGCTTGAGGCTCCAGAGTGTGTCAGAGACTAGAGACATCTGAGCCTCTGGATTATACTCTCGTTGCCCTGGAATAAATGGAGTGGCCCTAGCTGCCATCCAAGGCAGCCAGTATATGTATCTTGTTCAATGTCAGGTTCATCGAAGCTGGCCTTGGAGTGAGCACTTCTCCATTTTCTCTATGAAACTGGAGTTGGTTGAAGCATTCAGGGCTTGGGTCTCTGCGCTGTACACATGAGGCTTTCCCTGTTGTTCCCAGAATCTGCTACAACCTTTAATATGACAACATTCAAAATGTTTTTGCCCCTTACACTGCCTTTTTTGACATCTCAATGATTTTCTTTTAGCTGAAAGACAGAATGGTGGTTTTGGAGTGTTCTCATTACAGAAGTGGTACAACCTCTGAAGACTCACATCATTTAATAATCTGAGCCTCAAGTGTTCTTCCCTATCAGTGGAGAAGATGCTGCTGGAAGCTGACATACTTCTTTATCTCCAGCACTTTTTACTCCTGCAAAGTGGCTTCCTTAGGTTGTAATCAGAAATGATCATCCTCAATTTTTTCTGGCCATTCTCTTCAACTGGAATGTCTTCCATGATGGGCCAAGAGATTTATCCCAAATCACCAAAAACTGTCATCAGAATCAGGAATGGCTTTCAGTCAAAGACCCATCTGGCAGGACACCCTGCCTCTACTCCAGGCTCCCACTCCACCACCTGGATGACATCTACCCACAACTGATCACTCTACCACCCTGGCCTTGAGATTTGCGGGAATCAGGCCCTGCCCTTGGAGGCTGCTATGCTGACTTTGTACTCTGTTTCTCAGAGGTTATTTGGTGACTGATGGCATCAACTTCACTTCCACAGGCTTGTTGAGTTCACACCTAGGATGCCTGGGTCTCATTGTGTTTGCTGTAACAAATAATCTCTAGCTTCTTACTGTATCCAGCCCTGTTTTGGGAAATGAGGGTACAGATCATTCTAAGACTGGGCCATATCTTCAAGGAGCTCAGAGTCCATGACACCTGTATATACAGTGGGGGGTGCATAGAAGAAAGAGAAATACTCTATAAGGACGTAGAAAATAATTTCATTAAGGCACTGAAGATTTTGATCTCTCAAATAAAAACACTCCTTTCAATCAAGGTGTAATTATTTGGAGTCTAGAAGAATTTTATATCATAGAGAAATGTTATGCAGCAAAGACGTGCAGCCTCGCAGAGGAATGCACACAGATGTGTACCAAGAAATGTCGCACGTGTTTACTGCATGTGGCACAATATTTTAATCAAGTCAAAGACTTTATTTTCCATCTGTGCATTTATTTGGCCATCGAAGCCACTCTGTGCTTGGGATTTCATGTTAAAATTGAGACAGAGGCACTGAAGGGGCAAGCTATGGAACATGATCCCACCGTCACCCCATGGGAGAACAAGAATTTAAATCTAAATCCACTGACACCCAGCTCAGTTACATTTCTACAGGTCCACACTGTCCTTACTGCTATGGGTTCCCCCAGATTCAGTAAAAAGAATGATCATAGTTTATTATTTAAAGTAAAATGGATCTAGAAAATGTGTTGTTACCTGTGTTGTGCTGTTTAAACTGACTCTCTAACCCCTTAAGGAAAACAACATGAGAGGAAGTTGTGCTTGTCATTCGTTTACCAAATGGCTAGTGTAGAAATCACCTAAAGGCCTGAGGATGCCCTCATCTGCAGAGACAAAGCTGGTGAGTTCTCATTCCTTCCAAAATCATGCAGGGTGACAGGAGAGCTGGGAGGAAAAGAGGGACTCTTATGCTTGGGTTAGAGTCTGTTGACATCCACGCCTGTGAACATGACTTGCCATGGTCTCCACTGAAAAAAGAGACCCAGTCCTGTCCGGAGATGCACTTTTTGGGTGATGGTAAATGTGCTTTCCGTGCGTACAGATGGCAGCCTTGCCCTCTGCATGTTTGTACCTCAGACTTCTCTCCCCAGAGGACTGGAAATTGCGAGGCAAGAGAAGACCCAGGCTCGAGAGCACCACCATCTGTCCTGGGCTCCGAGCACAGAGAAGCAGGCTCAGGATACATTCCAGGGCCTCCACCCTCTCTGCTTCTGGCAGGGCGCAGTCCTACCTTTCAAACACACACACACTCAACTGCAGGTGAGGGAATGGACATTGCCCTGGGAGTTTCTGTCTTTGCAGAGGAATATTTTGAAAATATCCACTCTTGCTTTCTCCACACTCCCATCCAGCGTGCCTGGCCTCTTCTACACTGTGTATATTCTGGCTCTTTGCCAGAGGCCTGGAAAATCCTGCCAGGCAGCCGTTCACGTAGCTGCCCCCAGGGGCAATAACTGACCAGGAGTGAGACACACCACTCCCAGCCCAGCTGTCTGCTCAGCACAGCTCAAAGCACTCGTACCTTGAGGGAGAGAAACCCAAGCCACGCGTTCTGACAGCCTGTCACCTGAGTCCCTTGGAAAACACAATCAAGAGCTTCCTGCCCACTCTTGTCCTGAGCTGGCCGGGCTCAGTAGACACCGTGCCGCCAGCTCCTGGCTTAGCCGGCCTCCCTGGTGCGTCTGCCCTCAACTCTTTGTGCAGCTGGAGTCCCAGAAGGGAGTAATAATTAAAGAAAACTTTGTAAATGTTCAAACTGAATAAAACTGTTGTTGTTGCTCATGGTTCCTTTTCTTCCTTTTTTGCCATCTGGAGCCACAACCTGTCCAGTTTGCAAGCCCAGATCCACGTCCTGCTTCCTCCCGTCACTTGTCTGTCGATCCTCTTCACTGGTGGTTCTCCGCAGAGAAGGGATTTGCTGGCTATTTTTGTCCCCTCCCCTGCACGCCAGAGCCCTGCGAAGCTCGTCACTGTCCTGGCTCCAGCGCACCTCCTCATCTCCCTGCTTTCCATATGCTTTGAAGATATTCCTGCCTCTACCGCTCGTTTGCAAAGCCATGTGGCATGTGTGTGCGTGCGGCTGCCTGGGTTTCTTGTCATTGCCGCTGAGAAACTGCCCATCTGAAGGGCCAGGGGGCCATCAGAATTAGGCTCTGCCCACAGCTCTGGCTGCAGTCTCAACTTTAAAATATGTATTTTTTAAAGCAACACAGGAAAATGAGTAGATGAAAAGAAAGTAACAAAGTAAAATCATACTAATCTTAATGAATTAAAGCTTCACGTTACGTAGACACTGCAAGCAAGTACAAATCACCCTGTTCATACCAGGGTAAAGCCGGTGTGATGGGCTACATTGCGTCTTTCAAAAATATTTGTGGAAGTCCTAACCCCAGAAACTCAAAATACAACCTTATCTGGAAACTGAGTCGTGTTACAGATGAAATTAGTCAAGTTAAAATGAAGTCACCCTGGAGTGAGATGGACTCCGAATCCAATAGAACAAGTGTCTTTAGAAGAAGAAGAAAGTGTGAAGGCAGGTGGCCACAGAGGGAACACTACGTGAAGACAGCTACGTGGCAGTGGAGGCTGAGATTGGAGTTGTGTGTCACGAGCCAAGGGAAGCCTAGGGCTACCAGAAGCTGCAAGAGACAAGGAAGAAGATTGCCTTAGAGACTTCAGAGGGAGTATGGTCCTGCCAGCGTGCTGACTTAACTTCTAGCTTCCAAGGCTATGAGAGGAGTCACTCCTGCTGTTTTATGCTACGCAGGATGTAGGAGTTTGTTATGGCAGGCCTTGGGAAATAAATGCAATGAGAGTACAAGCAGAGCACAATAGCCTCTACGTAAATAGTGGTGAAACGTATCCTCATGAATAAAATTACATGGTTCACCCAAAACTTACTTACTCAGCATCTAGTCTTCCAGAGTGGCTCTACCCTTTTCTCTATCCATGCTGGTTTTTTTATTAGATGCTGGTCATTGCAGGCATAGAACAATGAATCAAGCATCTGTATTTATTCTCAAAGATTGCAGTCAGGCAGTGGAGTGAATATAAGCCGCTATATAAACTCTCCTCCATGTGGGAATATGGACACCTCTCACAAGAGGAGCATGGGGGAGAAGTGCAGCAGGGGTGCCATCTGGGGACACTGCAGAGGCTTCAGGAAAGCTACGACGTTGGAGCTGCCCGTGGTAGTGGTGGTGGTTCTGTGGAGACTGGGGAACGTAGGTGAAGAACACCTGTGAAAGTAAATATCCCAAGACTACCTAGAGGAGTGAGGGGCGGCTTTGTACATGGGGTGAGGCTTGAGCCAGTGCTGGAGAAGACATGACACTCGTAAGGAGAAAAGACTTTGGTAGTGGTGGTATTGGCTGACGTTTCCTTTCAGATAGCTCAAAAACCATGTGCAAAGGCAAAGGCAGTGAGAGAAAGCATTCAGTCCCCAAGGAAAGTAGGCCAAGGCCAGACCAAAAAGGTCTTCAGAATCGCCATGAAAGGTCCCAACCTTCTTTCAGCAGATGGTGAGTAGATCTAACACAAGGGATACCTCGGTGAAGACCATCTTCTGAATCACATACCGTCTTGACTTTCTTAGATTCAAAATATTTTTACATCTGTTTTTGATTATGTATCCAACACATTTCATTGAATAGTTTTATTTTATGCCTACTTCATGAATACTTGACTTCTAAGAAATAATTGTTCTTTATCTAGCCTATTTAATTTACCCTACGGCCTAGCATAGATACATGCCTGAAAATATTTTTTCTTGATTCAGGTTGGGAGTGAGGTTTAGAAGGCAATTTGTTCCTGCCTCCAGCTTATTAAAGAAACTCCCCAACCCTCTACCCTCCCCTTCATCCATTTTGATAAGAGTCATCCAGATCCAGTGATTCAGGGAAAAAACAATCACCACCGCAAGGGGTTCATTCAGTCCTAAGGACTAGAGCTCCAGAAAGACTGAACAGAGACACTCAGGAGCTTTCCTCACTGACAGCACTCCTTACCTGTCACCACACATTGATGCCAGGTGGGTGAGGTAAACCACTTCAAGGGGAGAGGGCCATGGAAGCTTCTGTTTGAAACCCTCTCAGACTCTGCTCTAAGCATGTCTTCCTCTGGCTGATTTTAATCTGTATCCTTTGCCTGCAATAAACCATAGCCATGGGTGTGTTTTGTGAGCCCTGCTGGTAAATTTTCAAAACTGAGGGTAGTTTATGGATCCTCCCTACAACCCTGACGTTGATGTCAGAAGTAAGAGAGGTCTTGGGAACTGTGTCCTCCTACTATCTCTTAGGCAAACTCTATTCCCCTAAATTCTTTTTTTTTTTAACTTTTTATACTGGTATTCTAGATTGTATCTCAAACGATAAAGCAAACCTGATAAAGAAGTTCTAAGAGTCAGGCCCTTTGTACCATATATAGTGGAGGTTGTATGTTGTTCTGGTTCTTAGAATACAAGCTATTTCCTCTGAATTCCACAAGGCAGGATTCATCTCAGTACCCCCTAGCACAGTGGCTAACAGAGAGCAGGTGCTCAGAGGTGCCTGTGACTAGAGCCACATGTAAGACAGAGTCTGTTCTCAGGAGCTCAACATGCACATGTGGAAACTTCTCAGGAAAATGCTCGGACTTTCACATTGGCGGCATCTGGTTTCGCAGAGAATGGTGACTGTCTCAGTCAGCTAGGGCTGCCATAGTAAAATTCTACACTTCTGTTGGCTTAAGCAACAGAAATGTATTTTCTCACAGTTCTGGAGACTGGAAGTCCAAGATCATGGTGCCAGCATGGTCAGACTCTGGTGAAGCATCTCTTCCTGTCTTGTAAACAGATATCATATTGTCTGTGTTCACAAGGCCTTTGCATTTGCAGAGAAAGAGAGAGAGAGAGAGAGAAAGAGAGAGAGAGAGAGAGAGAGAGAGAGAGAGAGAGAGAGAGAGAGAGAAAGAGACTGAGTGGAGAGAGAGCTTTTTCTTATAAGGGGACTAATCCCATCATGAGAGCCCTAGCCTCATGACCTCACCTAAACCTAATGATCCTCCCAAAGCCCAGTCTCTAACTACCATCACATTGGGGGTTAGGGCCTCAACATATGAATTTGGGGGGACAAAATTTTATTTATAGCAGTGACTTAATCTGAGGTGACCCAAACAGCTTTGAGTAGGGTTGGGACTAGTGGACTCAAGAGGAATGGAAAACAGGGTCTGGAGGCGTAGCCTGCAGGGTGACCCCAGGGCCCGGAATGCCCATGTCTTCTACTCCTTAATCTACTTGTCCCAGGAGGTGCAGAAGCAGACATTGCAGACACAGGAAGGCACATGTCTTCATCAGCGGAGGAAATAGCTCAGGAAACCTCCCATGTGTTCTTTGCTTTCCCTCTTTATTAAGACCAACCATAAGAAAAACGAGAAAGGAAAATCCGCTCTTCCGCCTGATATGTGTGTTCTTGTGACTCCCACCTGATGGAGACTGTTGCTAGGAAACTGTGACCACAGTCTGCAGATTCTGTTAAGGAGAAAGGACCCCCTCACCCCTGAGTACGCCCTGAAATTCACAAAGTGCTTAGCTGCAGCCTGTGGTGCAGCATTCAGGAGAGTGAATGCCAGCAATTCACAGAGAAGGGAACTGAAGATTAGGGGCATCAGGTAGGCAGCTGGTCATGGCACCAGCTCTCCTGCTGCCCAGGGAGGTGCTGTCTCTATTCCATTGTGCTGTCTTCAAGTAGAGGGACCCACTTCAAAGCCAGAAAGGTGAGGCTGCCATGGTCTGCCCTTTGAGGGGCACCTCTGGAAGAGGGTGCATCCTCATTAAATGTCTTCCTTTGTGTGTTCTCACAGAATGGCGATCCCAGGTCTGGATTAATGCCTGTGTTTGCTGAAAAATAGAGGGGCAGACAGTGCCGGTTCATGGCTGCCTTCAACGTGCTGCTAAATTTCAATCTGCTTTAAAGTGGAGAGAAAAAGAGTGAAAAACTAAAACGGGAAGGTGATGATAGTTACATTTGCTAACTTAAAATTCATTAGTCTTAGTCATGACATCAGCAAAATGGGGTGGGAGACGATAAGGCTCAGATGTCTGGCTGGGGTGAGTGCTTGGACCCAGTCACCCTGCTTAGAGAGATGGGACAACAAGCAGCAGGTTTAGGGAAAAATTTCCCCCAAATTTCCTGCTTTTCAACTTCTGGTGCGTTGAGTGTTAGCTAACTGTCAGAAAGGAGGGTGGTGACGCCCAGGGCTGGTGGGTGGGGCCCAGGGGATCATGGGAGACACAGAGCTGGAGTGGAGGCTGTGGCTGTATGTGATGGAGGGGAAGAAATGAAAGAAGCAAATAAAAACCATTCTTTTCGTAATTTTGTAAAGAAGAGAAAGATAGGAATGGAATAGTGTATTTTATCAGCAGTGTTGGGATTAAGATGGCCAACTCTCAATCCAGGCTGCCTGGGTTTGAATTTTGGCTTTGCCAACTTGTTACTGTGATCTTGAGCACGTTACATAGTTTCCCAGGGTTATGAAGCAACGATGCTGATGATAACCTATTTCGTATGTTCTTACAAACCATGATTATGTTAATATATGTAAAGTTATTGAAGCATTGCCATGTCCATGACAAACTCGACTAGCGTTTGCTCATTGCAATTATCCAGAAAAATTATGGAGAAGGGAGGAGTTTGGGCGGTAGTTTTGGAGGCAGATGCAATAGCGAGGGAAGATGCTTTTAGGATAAGTGGAGGGAATTGTGAATTCTGACTGCTCTGGCCTGATCCTAACTTTCACTTTTTAGCTAGGTCCACTCATTTGATGAAATCACAGTGGCCAGGGACCCTCACACAAAGCACCAAGATGAGATGAATGACGGGAGACAGGGCAGATTGGCAGAGCACTCTGTGGGGCAGCTGAGCAGTCCCTGGTCCCATGTCTTGCTATTGCCATAATCAGAAGAGCAGGTCTCATATCTCACCTAAGTTCCTCAGCATTTGAGGCAACATGGATCTCTCAAATGTGAGCACCAAGTCTGAAAACCACTAAGGATAATGAGAAGCTGTTTTGGGTCACACATTTTGGTCTCCTCCAATCCACGCTGAAAATAGCCAATTCAATATCATCAGAAGTAAATCTGAAATCCATCTTTTCTGATCCATGTTTATCATTCATGAAAAATTTGCCAGAGGTATCACCTCACACCTGTTAGCTTAGCTACTATTAGAAAAAGAGAGAAAGTAATGAGTGTTGACAAGGACATGGAGAAATGGGAATGCTTGTGTGCTGTTGGTGGGAATGTAAAATGCTGCAGCCTCTACAGAAAATAGGATGGTGGTTCCTCAAAACATTAAAAATAGAATCCAGCAATTCCACTTCTGCAGACATATCCAAAGGAATTGAAATAAGGATTTTGAATAGGTACTTGTACACCCGTGTTCATTACAGCATCATTTATAATAGCCAAAAAATGTCCACTGACTCACAAATGAAAAAACAAAATGTGATATATACATAGAATCGACATTCAGCCTTAAAAGGGAAGAACATTCTGATGCATGCCACAACACAGATGAGACTTGAAGGCATGACTAAGTGAAATAAGCCAGTCACTGAAAGACCAACACGGTAAGATTTCACTTATATGAGGTACCTAGAGATAAAAAAAAAAGTAGGATGATGGTGTCCAGGCACTGCAGGATCGGGGAAATGGAGAGATGTTGTTTCATGGGTGCAGAGTTTCGATTTTGAAAAATTAAACAGATTCTGAGGATTGGTTACTCAACAACCTGAACATACCACTACTGAACTATACACTTGACAATGATTAAGATGATACATTTTACATTTTGTGTATTTGATGTCAATTAAAAATTTTAAAAATCCCAGGGATATCATGCTGGGAGACATTCTCTGGCCTCACGGAGTTCCCCATTGGACGGACACAAAAGCAAGCAAGACACAGGGGAGCGTGACAGCAGCTATGAGAGGTGCCGGAGCTTGCGGCTGGGGTGGGTGTGGTGCCGGAAGGCTTCCTGAAGGGAAGGGCTTCTCCACCAGATCCTAAAAACCAAGTAAGAGATAGTCAAATAAAGGAGACAAAAATATGCTAGGACGTCAAAACCATATGTGCAAATTCATGGTGCTATTCGGAAACTGCACATGTTTCTGCTGGGCTGGCACATTGGGTGGGAGTTGAGGGGTGTAAAACGTGGGGTTTGTCTTGATTTATCCAGCATCTGCTGTGCCCAACCTCAGGAGAAAAAAAACTTGTGGACATAAGGTGACCGCTTTCAGCACATAAAGCAGAAATGTGGCTGTGCCCTGAAGTTTCTTCCCTGGGGAAACTTACCACCAGAAATATTGTCCTGAAAGGCACCAGAATGAACTCTGTTTCCACTCCATAAAGGTTTACATTTGTTTGTTTCAAGCAAATGCCACCAAGTCCACCTCCACCACCACCCCAAACTATCTGTTACTAAGTCTTTCATTTAGTGGTCGAAGAAGCACTTATTAAATTAACCAACCTCTATGACTACACTCCATTTCAGGACTTTAATGAACATGCATGAGGAAGAAACGGCATGCGTTTGGGGTTTCTTGAAACTGCTCCAACTTCAGGGTTTTATGTAAATAATCTTTGCAACTTCTGGATCCATCTATAAGCATTTGCTTTAAATATGCATGTGTTTTTTCTTTAAATGCAGCACTTTGGACTTAAGAAAAAGCTGAAGCTATACAATAGGTAGAGTTTTTGTAAATGGACTATTAATAATAATTGCAAACAATGCATAGAAAAAAGGAACAGCCAACTTGAGAGACTTCACGCTTCACACTTAAACTTTCCAACCTTTTTCTTCAGGCCAGGGGGACACCCTCATTTCTTGGTTTTCTAAGCCACGTTATAACCACAGAAATTGAGGGACTCCTAGATCCAGAGCACTCTGTTAAATGCTGTGGGGCAGGTAGAGTGAGGAAGAGAGAGAAAGAGAGAGCGAGAAAGAGAGAGAGAGAGAGAGAGAGAGAGAGAGAGAGAGAGAGGCAAGCCGAGTGATGGAGAGCAGTTGAGGGAGACAGAGATGGAGAAGAGAGAAATAGAGAGAGGGGAGAGAAAGAAAGTGTAAGGAGGAAGACTGGGGAAGAGAGAGAAAAATAAAGGAGACAAATATGGAGAGAGAGAGAGAGACTACTGGATTCTAGTAGGGAATGAATAGGTACACAATACATGCTTTAAAAGTTTATTATAATAAATTCCATCTTTATCAGAGATCTAAACGGCTGAGTATAGAAATAGGTGAGATAAATTCTCGGTATCAGGGGTGGAAGGTGGAAGTATGAGCTATGATGGGAAGGAGGTGTGGGAGTGGGAGAGGAGCCTTTCCCCCGTGCCTCTGTCCCGCAGGCCTCTTATGCACGTGGCAGAGGCTGGCCCACACTTTTGAGATGGCTGATAGCGTGGAGGGTAGCAGGTGAGGAGCAGGTAGATAAATGAATAAATGGGTGAGCGATTTTGAGGGCCAGACACTATCAGCATGTGAGAATATATTTGGAAATGATTTAAATTTGTACGTACTTGGTATCCTGGTAGCCAAAGTTTCAAGGAGAGGAAGAAAATATTGAGCTCCTATGAGGATGGCAACGTTTTTCTCAGGCCCTTTCTATCATGCATTCTTCACACTCACTCTGTGATGATCAATTTTAGGTGTGCACTTCACCGGGCTGAGGGATTCCAGATAGCTGGGGGAGCATTATTTCTGGGTGTGTCCATGAGGGCATTTCCAGGAGTGACTGAAATTGGAATCAGTGGATGAGGGAAGATGTGCACTCACCCCGGGTGGGTAGGCCTCGGATCAGCTGAGGCCTGGACAGATCAAAATAGCAGAGGAAAGGCTAATCCTCTCTCTCTTCTGGAGCTGGAACACACTTTTTTCTCCTGCTATTGGGCATCAGAAGTCCAAGCTCTCTGGACTTTGGTCTCTAGGACCTGCAACAGTGCCGTGGTTTCCCTCCTGCCCCCAGTGGATCTCTGTCCTGACTGAAAGTTATTCCATCAGCTTCATTGGTTCTGAGGCTTTTGGACATGGACTGAGCCACACTGCCAGCCACCCTGGTTTTCCATAAGCTTGTAAGCCAGTTCCCGTGAGTCCCTTTCTGTGTATCTCTCTATGTATCCTATTGGCTCTGTCTCTCTGGAGAACCCTCGCTAATATATACCCTCTGAGTTGAATATAATTCTGTTTTACAGATGAGAAAACTATGCCTCAGGGAGGCTCAATAAATCGCTCATATTCATTCATCTATTAAGTGGAGAGCCCCGTTTGGAATACAGGCCCACCTGATGTGTACTGTCCACCTGCCCATTGGATGCTGTTTCCAAGGAGCAAGAGTGTTCATGGGTGGCAATGGAATCTCTATCGCAGTTCAGTGGTGCTTAACTTTTGAAGGTTTAGAGGTCTCAGGAATCTGATGTTGGTTGGAAATGTGCCTTTTCCTGCTTGACCCTTGGTTTTTCTCTGTGTCGCTCCCTAAATCTCATGTTTTGTTTTGTTTTGTTTTTTGTTTTGAGACGGAGTTTTGCTCCTGTTACCCAGGCTGGAGTGCAATGGCACGATCTCAGCTCACCGCAACCTCCGCCTCCTGGGTTCAGGCAATTCTCCTGCCTCAGCCTCCTGAGTAGCTGGGATTACAGGCATGCGCCACCATGTCCAGCTAATGTTTTGTATTTTTAATAGAGACGGGGTTTCACCATGTTGACCAGGATGGTCTCGATCTCTTGACCTCGTGATCCACCCACCTCAGCCTTCCAAAGTGCTGGGATTACAGGTGTGAGCCACCGTGCCCAGCCTCCAAATCTCATGTTGAATGGTGATCCTGAGTGTTGGGAGATAAGGCTGAGTGGGAGATGACTGGATCGTGGGGGTGGTTTCTAATGGTTTAGCACCATCCCCCTAGTGCTGTCTCACGATAGAGTTCTCAAGAGATCTGGTTGTTTAAAGTGTGTAACACCCCTACCACCACTGCCACCCCCTCTTTCTCCTGCTGTGACCATGTAAGACGTGTTTGCTCTCCCTTCACCTTCTTCCATAATTATAAGTTTCCTGAGGCCTCCCAGACATGCTTCCTGTACAGCCAGTGGAACTGTGAGTCAATTTAACCTCTTTTCTTTATGAATTACCCAGTCTAGGTAGTTCTTTGTAGCAATCAGAGAATGGACAAATACACCTCTGAAGTCAACAGTTCTTCAAAAACAAGGCAGGTTTGGAAGCTGTCAGCCTGGTGATGGTAGGGGTGGGAAGATGGTGGAGGTTCTGACAGTAACCTGAGGTTTGCCTTCATTTTTATGTCAACCAATTAGGAAAGTCAATGAAGTAAGGAATAAGAGATGGCTGCTACTGTTCTGCCACCTCACAGGGTCACGGGAGTCAATGAGGACCTGCGGGCATTTATGCAGAAGGCTCTGCATCCTACAGACTTCAAGTTCTGACTCTTTCCCTAAGCAGCCCGCCCACTGGGGAGTAAACACTGACACAGCCATAAAGAAAACTGGATGCCACCTGTGACACCACAGAATCTCCTAGTGACCCCTCCTGAGGATCACTGCTTCCTTATGTTGTTTATAAATGTGAACCCAGAATTCCGTATGGTGCCTCTATAGGGTGGATGATTGGCTATGAAATCAATATCATAATTGGCTCAAAACCATGACCCTGACTTCATAGCTACTTCATGAAATAGACAACACAGACAACATTGGTGCACAATTAGTATCAAATGTTACACTAGGACTGCGACTCTCATACTTGAGTATGTGTATTAGTCCATTTTCATGCTGCTGATAGAGGCATACCCGAGACTGGGAAGAAAAAGAAGTTTAATTGGACTTACAATTCCACATGGCTGGAGAGGCATCAGAATCATGGCAGGAGGTGAAAGGCACTTCTTACGTGGCAGCAGCAAGGAGAATAAGGAAGAAGCAAAAGTGGAAACCCTGATAAACCCATCAGATCTCATGAGACTTATTCATTATCATGGGAACAGCATAGGAAAGACCAGCTCCCATGATTCGATTACCTCCCCCCGGGTCCTTCCCACAACACATGGGAATTCTGAGAGATACAATTCAAGTATCTCTTGAGATTTGAATGGGGACACGGCCAAACCGTATCAGTATGCATCAGAATCATTTAGAGATTCTGTCAAATGTATATGTATTTTTTAAACTCCTAGTGGTAGAGTTTATCTTGCCAAATATTGTATTGCTAGGCTCAGCTCCAGAGTTTCTGTGTCAGTAGATCTGGTATGGGGTCCCAGAGTCTGTATTTCTGAAAGATTCCCCAGTGAGGCTTACGCTGCTGGTCCAGGCATCACACCTTGAGAAGCACCGTGTGGGGCGCTGAGCACTGCAAGGGTCCTAGCACCTCTGCAGACTCCATGTCTGTTGGCATTTTTCTGGGAAATACCAAAGTCCAGCTGCCAAGTGGTGGGTTATGGGCAGTGGACAATTGTCCCAGCGGTTTGTTGTCACACCCCATTTTCTCAAGCGTTGGGAAAGCAGAATGCAGCATGTTTGACATTTTCAAGTCAGTTATAGCTGAATCATTTAAATGCCTTTTGATAATTGCTAATTGACAGAAATAGAGTCAAAAAGTCACACCTTTTCCACTATCAAAAGACAAAAAAAGGAAGCATGGACATAGCCTATCTTTATTGATATATATTTATAGTTATATGCCATTATATATAGTGACATTACATACATGAAATATAACTATGTGTTTATATGTTACAGACACATATGAGTGAGAAAGAGAAAATGCTCCATAGCAGCTGAGGATAAAACAGAAAGATACATGCCAAGGCAGCCTCACAATTCAGGACCGAAGACTCAGTAACCCAATGGAGCGGCAGGTGGCAGAACAGGTGCCAGGGTATCAGAGTTAAAGTCAGAGCCTGCAACGTGCCCCAGGTGCACAGAGATAGAGACAGAAGGATCAAGATCAGGACAATGTGGTTAAGGTATGGCAGAGAGTGGCTGGCTGAGGCAGCATTTAACGGCCAAGGCACTCACCTTCACAATTTATTGGTGAAAAATCTTATGAGAAAGGAGACTTAGCACACTGCCTTGCTCATTCTAGGTGTCTGGAGTTGTTTGTGTTTAAGGACTTAGGAGCTGTTTTGTGACATTTCTTTGGATCTTGTTTGCATGATTGTTTAAAGAGTTCAGTAACTGTTTTCAGGGACTTCTCATGTATTCATTCAAGAACTATTTACCGAGTATATACTATGCCATAGTCATTAAGTAGCCAATGGTTAAAAAAAGCCAGGTGTGTTCCATCATGGGGCCTATTATATAATCAGTGGGACAGACATTGATCAAGGAATCTCCCAAATAGGCAATAGGAAAGGTCTGCTATGGAGAATGACTCTCAGTAAGTCTGAATCAGAGTGTAATAGAGGAATGAAACCCACCTGGGCAGCTGGAGCGACTGCCCACAGGATGCACCCCTATGCGCTGAAGCCTCAGCAGTGCATAGAACTTCACTAGAGAGAAACAGTCTTTTGCTTTCACATTTCAGCAGTATTATCTCATGCCATCCTCCCAATGGCCTTGCCAGATGGATGATGCGTCCCCACTTTGGAGGAGGAGGTAGACGCTAAGCCAGGACTGTGGGCTCCACCCATGCCTAGAGTTTCTGGCTCCTCAGGTCAGAGGCAGGCAGACGATTTGTCTTTCTTGATGAATTTCCAGGTGAAGTGGCTGCTGCAGATCTCAAGACTATGCTTGAAGAAACAACCTCTGAGCCAGAGCTGCAGGAATGGCGCATTAGGAATGTGGTTCCCATTTTGAAATCTGTCACATAAGAAAGCATATGGAATACTTGGAGCCTGTCAGATGATGGCCAGGCTTTGTCAGAGCTCCTGCTGCTGTGCATGACTCTCTCATCCTTGATGAACAAGTCCATCCTGGATTCAAATGTCATACATCCTTTCATATCCAGTTCAAATGACGTCTTCTCCTGGAAGCTTTCATCATCCCTTCTTCCCCCAATTTTAGCTACGCTAAACTAGCATGTCAAATAGTTGGTCTCAGCTTTGGTTTTGACCATAGTCTTCCATTATACTTATCAGTTTGCAGAGATTATGTCTAATTTATTTTTGTATCCTTGCATAGTGACTTTTCACAGTGTCTTGCGCAAACAAAGCCTTCAGTGTACATGGATTGAATGAAAATGTTAAGTATGTGAAGTCATTCAACTGTGCATTTTCACATTTTATACACTAATAAGCTCATGAAACAATTTGAGCAGGAATCTTTTCTGCTTAGTTTTAGAAAAGGAAAAGGAAGATTCCATGCACAAGAAACGTACATGGCATACCCAAGTACCATGACTCTGCAATCACGGGTCCTTGCAAAAAAAAAAAAAAAAAACAACAATGGGGGCATTAAAATGTGATATTGAGGAGGCTTAAAAAACTCATTGTTTACAATGACATGCAGTGTTTAGGGAAAAACAACAAAGATGAAGCAGGACCAGCAGTGAGAAGCTATCACCACCCTGCAGCGGAGACCAGGAGAGGGCATTGTGAATAAAGAGTGTCATCCTCTAGAAGTAAGTTAGCACCTACGGTGATCTGCATAAGGAGAGCTGAACATACAATCCTGCCCCCACCCTTGATCTCTTGCAGAAGGCAAAGGAGTCCATGCACACAGGCCTCTGGCGTGCAGCAGAGTGAAGGGGATAGACGGAAGATCTGGAAGGGCAAACAGGACACACAGACGGTGACGCCGGCCTCCAATTTCTGTGCATTTTCTCCTCAGCCCTGCTGCTTCAACAATCTCATAAATCTTCCTGTTAAAAATGTCTACTGTGTGGCATGTAGATGGTTTATTGATAAAGACAAGGCAGTTTAGTTAAATCTTAGATGGAATTGCTTTAGGAAAAGGCTCATTTTAGAATTCACACTTTCAAACAAACTTTCTGCTTTATGGATGTTAGTTTCTTTAAAAAAAAAAAGTCAACAAACCATAACACTGAAAACGTTGTTTCATGCTAGCTTATTACAAACTGCCTCGCTGAGCAGATTGTACATTTATACTCGATGGTAGGACTTCACATGCTCTGGGATAATGATAGAAAAATTAAATGAATTTCAACAAATAATCAAGGATGCAGCTTCAAAAGACTGGTGAAATTCTTGCTATGGTAATCTTTTTTTTTTTTCAAGTCATGTATATTTTATGAGTCTGAAACAACTGATTCCAATAAGTCTTTGGGCTATGGAAGCAGAAAAGGAACACGATGTAATGTAGCATCGCATAATATATGAAGCAATCATTCAAACATAGCTTGCAGTACATACGTCAATAAACTTCTACTGTATTGAAGCCAGTGAAGTATAGAAGATATTCAAGCAGAATGTTTATTCGGTGCATTGTAAAAAATCCATTTTTCTTTGGCTTGCCAAATGTGCCTGAGAGTTATTACTAATTTATCATGAAAAAAAAAAACTGCCTCTGTGATAAAGGCAGAGAAAACTGGATAATGCCTCATCTTGCTCTTTTGAACTTTAATAAGATGCTGTGGAATTGAGACTATAATGATCATAGTTAATTGGATGGAGCCTTGTCTCGACACAGTGGAGGTTGAGATAGTGTCAAGAACACGGGCCTGGGTGTCAGAACACTTGGGTTCTTCTCCCATCTCTTTCAGGAGGTAGCTGTGCCACCAAGAGCCTCTGGGGGCAAGCTGAGAGAACAGATCACGAGCTTGGTGGTCCCTTACAGCGATGGAGTTTGTGATTCTCGGGTATGCTGGAAAATCTCTGCTGTGTTCTGTAGGGTCTCCTCTGGGCTAGAAGCTTTCTCATCTGCTTGTGGGGGAGTGCTTACTCTTCACCAAATTTGACTGATGGTAACTCATTTCCACCTGCCTCTGAACAGCTGAGACAGCAAAGTGTTCTATAGAGAACAGTGACTTGTGAAGCCCCAAATGGTAGGTCGAGGAAAGTTTTCAAGTATAAATAGGAGAATCTAGTGGAATAGTTGTATTTGATTTCCACTGCTTATAAAAAATTATCACAAACTTAGCAATTTGCATTGATTATCTCATGATTTCTGTGGGACAGGAAGCCAGGCATAGCTTAGCCAGGTTCTCTGCTCAGAGTCTTATAAGACTATGCTCAAAATATCAGCCAAGTTGCTTTTTCTTTAGAGGATTCATGGGAAAAGGTCTGCTGCCAAGCTCCTGCAGGTGGTGGGCAGACTTCATTTCCACGTGGCTGCAGAACTCATGGTTGCTTGCTTCTTCAAGGCCAGCAGTGGAGCATCTCTCTTGAGGGAGGGGACAGTCCTTTTGTGAAACACTTTCCCTGATTGTGTCCTGCCTGCCCAGCACAATCTCCCATTTGATTAAGGTCCCATCTGATTTGGGCCCTTAATTACATTTGCAAAATCCCATCACCTTTGCCTTATGACAGAACCCAATCATGGGAATGGCACCCTTTTTAATCAGATCTCCCTCTACACTCAAGGACAGGAGAGTATTCAGGGTGTAGAACTAAAGGGCAGGGTGTTGAGGGGCATCTTAGAATTCCTGTCTACATCCAGAGAAAAGGATGCTTTATATATTTCATTAATCATTCAAGAACAAAAGTTCGAATTCTAATTCCTTGAGAAAGCAGTCGTCACTGATGTTCCCATCCTCTGAACTCTCCTGATACGGCTGGGCCAGCTCTTTGGCCCCCACTACATTCTGAGATTTGCTGACTGTTTATCATTCTTTGTTTGGTTTCTCCAAAATTGCCTGCAAATTACTTAAAAACAGAGATCAGAACTTTTAAATCATTGCATTTATATTGAGCATGCCAACTTATATATGTAGTAGATAGTAATTAATGATTGATTGCTAGTATCATAGAAGTACTTGATATGTATACGGTTCTGCAAAGTTTGTAAGTCACTTTCAAGTGCTTTATTCCATCTGATAACTCTGAAATACCCAGAAAGTACTTACTAAAACATGCTTGGTAGCATGAAAAAGACGCACATCAAATTAGCTGTGTTGTAAAATGTGTAACATATAAGCGAAAAATCAAGAAAAAAATTTTGACTAAATTATACCTGCTCTGCTTATCTTTTTTATAATTACTAGATTACTTCTAGGATAGCAAAACCCCACTTTTTGTTTACTTTTTAAAACTCTCTGTTTTATTAATGTCCTTCAAAAACTGGCACATTTTATTTCAGAAAACAACTTTGGGGAGGGATGGTCAAACGGACTGGTGAATCAATCCGTATAGACCAGACCGTTATCATTTGTGAATGTGTTTCCAGTTCCAGACAGAAGACTTTTTTTTCAGGATCATTTTGTTTTTATTTAATATTTTTGTGGCCACATCAGAATTTACTGACTATAGATTCTGCAATTTTAAGTTTTCTTTAGGGATCATTATTTCTTTTTTTTAACATTTATGTCAAGTTCAGGGACATGAGCAGGTTTGTCATATAGGTAACCTTATTTCATTGGAGTTTGTTGTGTAGACGATTTAATTACCCAGGCATTAAGCCTAGTGCCTATTAGTTATTGTTCCTGATGATACCCTCCTCTTACCCTCCACCCTCCAATAGGCCCCCGTGTGTGTTGTTCCCCTCTATGTGTCCATTTGTTCTCATCATTTAGCTTCCACTTAGAGTGAGAACATGCAGTATTTGGTTTTCTGTTCCTGAGTTAGTTTGCTAAGGATAATAGTCTCTACCTCCATTCATGTTCCTGCAAAGAAACATAATCTCATTCTTTTTAATGGCTGCATAGTATGCCATGGTGTATATTTACCACATTTTCTTTATCCAGTTTACCATTGATGGGCATTTAAGTTGATTTCATGTCCTTGCTGTTTTGAATAGTTCTGCAATTAACATACATATGCATGCATCTTTATGATAGAAAGAATTATATTCCTCTGAGCATACACCTAGCAATGGCATTTCTGTTTTTAGGTCTTTAAGGAATCGTCACACTGTCTTCCACAATTATTGAACATTCCCACCAATAGTGTGTAAAGATTCCTTTTTCTCCACAACCTCGCTAGCATATGTTATTTTTTTTCTTTTTTTTTTTTTGAGAGAGGGAAAGAAAGAAAAAAAAATAAGTAAAGGAGAGGAAGAAAGAGGAAGAGAGAGAGGGAGGGTGAACGAAAATATTGCTTTATTCTGAAAAAAAAATGGGTATTAATAATGACCAATCAATGTT
>CM052654.1:135197636-135318013 GCA_028533165.1 Leontopithecus rosalia | reverse complement strand
TGGTAGAGGCTTGTCAAAAGTCATGAGAAAGACAGAGAAGCAGGGACCACCTGATTCTATGTGCAGCCCTGGGGCTGGACTGGGCAAGAGTGGAAGGAGCGGACTGAGCTTGCTTTTGAGGATTGTCCAGAGGGCAAGGGGACCTAAAGGTCCTAAAAGGAGAAGGAAGTGCATACCCTGACCCGGAGAGGGAGGTGGAGACCCCAGGCGTGTCACAGAGCTGCGTAGGCTGGAGACCAAGTTGGGGTGAAAGGGCTCCATGCGCCCTAGGGGGGAGGTCCCTGAGGGCAGGAGGTGGCGTGGGGTGTATGGAACAGCCAGGCACCAGCACTGAGTCCAACTTTCAGTTCACCCCTGGCAACCCTAGACTTCTCCTGCGTCCTGGGTCCTGGCATGGGCTGCCTGTCGCAGGCCCCCGGGTGACAGGCGCAGCCGGGCTGCAGGAGCGCGGCTGGGGCTGGCGGCTCTCGCTGCCCTCTCTCCGGAACTGTTTTTTTCTGCCCTGGTCTCTGAAAGCCTTATTGATTGCTCAAAGTGAACTTCTCAGCCCACGGTTTCCTCACCCCCGGGGCAGCTTGCACTTCCTCCGCCGCGGCCCCTGTCGCCTCCCCTCCCGCGCGCCTCGGCCTTTTACATTTCAAATACTCGACAGCTGGGCCAACTTCTGCTTCCGCCCAAAGAAGGGCTCTTTGCGGCTCACAATGGCCGGCCAGTGGCGCGGGGGCTCTTTTCTCTCCAGCTGTGAGAGAGGCTTTTTCAAAGGCCGGGGGGAAGCCGCAGTCCAGCTGCGCGCCTGGCCGCGGGGGCCCTGCATGCTGATCAGCCGCGCGCGGCGCTGGCTCCGTGGGTCGCGCAGATGCGCCCTCCCCGCTCGCGGAGCCTTCCGGGCAGGTGAGGCCGCCGGGCGTCCTGGCAGGTGGGCACTCCGCGCGCACCCAGCTCGCCTTGGAGAGTGTCCAGGCTCCCGGGGCCCACCTCTCCTGCGTCCCAGCCCGCAGCTCCGCCCGAGTCTCCGCCCAGGAATGTGGCCCTGGCTCAGGGGGCTGGAAGCCCGGCTTCTGTCTGCGCTGGAGAAACGCCCTTGGCCCTAGGACGGTGACCAAAGAACCTGGACAAACTGGGAGGGGGTGGGGGCGGGGGCGGAATGGAGTCTTGATCCTGGCTACAGCCAGATGATTTCTGGAATAACCCAGTTCCAACTCGTTCATCCCCATTTATTTCCAGTTGAGTGCTTTTGTTCACCCTGGTCTTTGTTTTGGGAGAACCTTCTGCTTTGTACCATGAGCGTCACTGCCTGTGGAAACCCTATCCATCTGTCAAGTCCTCTTTTATATGGCCTGGCTGTCCAGCCCGGCAGGCAGTCCAGACGTCTTCTCTTGGGAGCACCGTGTTATTTCACCGTGGTATTTTGCTTGTCTTTAATAAAAATAGCAACGATTCATAGTTATTGAGGTTTCACTAAGTGCCAGGTGCTAAAATTTCCCACATGCATTCATCTCATCGGGACTGGTACTGTCCCTCAACACTGGGATTGGCGCAATCCTCATTTTATATGGAGGGGACCAGGGCACCGAGGCTGGCAACAATGGCTGAGTGCTGGCTGGTGCATGGCTACCAAGGCTAGATGCCCCACAGACCCCCCACCTCCCACCCCCATGCTGCCTTGTGTAGGTGTCCTATATGTCTGATCACTTTCCTGGGCCTGGAATCTCCTTTAGGACTGGACTCCAGCATCATTCCTCTTGGTGAACTCTAAAGTGCCCGCCTTGCAGACACAAAAGATAAAGGAGATGGAAAAGAGGCATGGAAAAGTCCTGAGCACCTGCACTGCCATTTGCAGTAGGATCATCCCTGTCACATATGTGACTTAACCCGCTTGGCCACCACAACGAGAGTTTTAACTTTGCCATTTTCTTCTTTTTTTTTTTTGAGATGGAGTTTCACTCTTGTTACCCAGGCTGGAGTGCAATGGCGCAATCTCGGCTCACTGCAACATCCGCCTCCTGGGTTCAGGCCATTCTCCTCCCTCAGCCTCCCAAGTAGCTGGGATTACAGGCACGTGCCACCATGCCCAGCTAATTTTTTGTATCTTTAGTAGAGATGGGGTTTCACCATTTTGACCAGGATGGTCTCAATCTTTTGACCTTGTGATCCACCTGCCTGGGCCTCCCAAAGTGCTGCCATTTTCTTTAATGGTAAACAGTAGATTTTGGTTGTACTAGACAGTAGGAAACAAAAATGTATATAACAGCTCCCATTACTTACTATGGCTACTTGTATTGATGTGGCTCATGGCTGCTGCCAGAGTGGATTTCGTCAAGGCATGACGGATGTGAGCTCCATGTTCCCTCTCCCTCCTCCTCTCCCCTCCTCCAGTGTGATGTCTTCATTGGCTAGGAGTCACAGTGAACTTCCTTCCTTTCAGCATTGCTTTAATGTTTATGATACCTATTTACAAACCACAACTCAGTGAGACAATTACAGTTAGCCATAATTTATGAGTGAAGAAATGTAGATAAAAGAGTTAAACTGCCTATTGAAATCAGAGAAGGACATAAACTCATTCTTGTACACTGTAAGTCTCAAACTCATGATCCTTTCTTGGCCTAGAGATGAGTTTTGTTTGGGCCACATGATTTCTTCTTGTATACATTTGAATTTATTAAAAGGTACTTAAAAATAAGAATCTTTTGCATGTTAAATATCCAGATTTCCAGTCTCCCTGGACAAATATCAGACGTCCTGGCCACACTGGGCCTTCATTTTCACATGACAACAGCCGATACCGATTTTCCTCCAAGTACCGTCTATGAAGGCAGCATCTCCCATTCACCCATTTCTGCCCTCAGCCTGTTTCCCTGATTCACTGCATCTGTCTGGCTCCTGGGGGCATTGACTTTGCCTGGCTATGCTTCACAAGCACAACCTCTGTTCATGGAACAGTCTCTCATAGAAAAACAGCTCTCTCGGTGAGATGATCACACAGCCTATTGCCATCAGAATCTGTGGTCTATATCTCCTGAGCTCTGAATTTTGATATAGATTCCAAAAATCAAGAAGCTTATCACAGAGACCTAAGTATGGTTAGACATCAGAATCTCCATAATTATTAGCTATGTCATTTCCATTCATGCAGAACAATAACTTCATAAAATTTAGCTCTTTTTCATGGTAAAAACAATCCTTACCAATGTCCTAGCCATTGCAATACGGAAAGAAAAAAAAGAAAGAAATGAAAGCTATAAACATGTAAGAGATAAAATTTCTATTATATGCAAATAAAAATATGTTTAATAAAAAATTCAAAAGAATTCCCAAACCATTAACTAATGACTATTATATTCAATTCATTTATTCAACAAATATTTATGGAATGCTGTGGCTATTCTGGTTGCAGCAGGTGAAAAATGCAGACAGTTATGCTCACATGGGGCTAGTCTTTTATTTGTTTAAAAATACATTTGTAATGTGTCTTAGGATGGCATGAGTGCTCTGAAAAATAATAAAGAAAATAAATTACTCATGTATATATTTTTAAATAGATGGTGATCAGGGAAGGGCTCATAATAATGAGATGACATCTGAGCAGTGCTTTGAAAGAAGCAAGGGCATTAGTGAATAGCTGGGGGTGGAGGGGGGGTTATTCCAGACTGGAGAACAATGAGTATAAATGGTTCAAGATGAGGATGGAGAAGTGATGCAGGTTTAGATGACATAAGCCCCCATAGCTCCTTAAAGGATTTAAGATGGAGGCCACTGGAGGATTTTGAGCAGAGTGCTATCTGTCTAATAGGATCACTCATCTTCTGTGTTAAGAATAGAAAATGGTAAGCACAAAATCTGAACATCAACTAGGAGGCTATTGCCATAATGTGGGAGATAAATGTTAGTGGCTTGGGCCAGGGGTAATGCTGGGTGGTGAGATATGTTTGGCTTCTGACTTCAACCTGAAGAAAGAACTCACCGCATTTGTGACAGACTCAATGTGTATGTAAGTTTTTAATTATAAACTGGAACAATGGAATTTCTGGTTACTAGGTTCTGAAGACTATGGAAAGGAGTAGGTTTAGAGGAGCAGAGAATCAGGAATTTGGTTTTGCAGATATCAGTTCTGAGATACTGATATAGTTCATTTGGGCCAGGTTTGTGTTGCAGTAAAAGCAAATCTCAGTGGATTAAGTCGTCAATTTTTGTCAATGCCATGCCCATTCGAGATTAAATCAGTCTCCAGGGCAATGACTTTTATGCAATATAGTGACTCAGCAATGTGTCTCTGCCATTTCAATTCATGGTCTTCACGCTCACTGCTGAGAGAAGTACAAGACTGAAATCTGGACAGGCTCCGTTTACCACCTCAGCTTGGGAGTGCTCAGTAAATGTGGTGGTGTGTTGCTCAGAACTCCTCCTGAAGTCTGAGCTTCATTATCTCTGTTGTTAGAGTGTTAGGTGGCCCACCATGATGTCCCTCCCCACGAATTGTCTCAGATAAAGAAAGCCGTCTAGCACAAGGAAACGTCCTCTCCCTAGAAGCAGCCCACTTACAATGATAGCTGACATGGGAGGACAAAGACACAGCTCATGCCTCCATCTGGAACAATTCCGAGAGACAATTTCACCTCCAGGGCCCTTGTGGGATCAGCTAAGGCTCTGCTGTAAATTAATCACAGTTCAAGTCTTCCCTCTGTCCAGAGCTCTACCTCTAACTCCCCTACAGATGAATTTCTTAAGGGCTGCCCAATAACCCCCCATACCAAACGTGTGACTCAATTTCCCAGGGAACCTAAGACAGGAGACACATTTTTATTTTTTCATCACGAAGTAGTCACATTCTCCCACTTCGGTGAGAGTGTGATCAGAAATGCTGTCTGCGTGCCTGGAAGAGAAACCCATTGGTGAGCATTTACAACGTCTAGAATACATTCCTTTAGATATCTACAAAGATATAAGTGAGCAAGTAGATGTATGAATCCAGACTTCAGGAACTATGTCCACACTGGAGATAATAATGCTGGGTGGTATTTAAAGACATGGGACCAGATGACATTACCTGAATGCAGCTAGAGAAGAAAAAAGATGCAAGAACTGAGCTGTTGGACACACCGAAACTTACACATTCGGGAGATAACAAAGAGCCAAAGAAGGAGACTGAAAATTTGAAGATGGGAGAATTTTGTGTTAAAGCTCCTAGGTAAACACCCTAAGACCCCCATGCTTGTACACAAGAAAACATGTACAATGGACATGGCAACATTTCTTTTTTTGTAATACAGAATAATGGAAATGGTCTGAATATTCAGTCACATAAGAAAGGAGAAATCAGTCATGACAAAATCATAAAGTGACTTAGAATATAGCGGTTAGAACCTGTGGATTTTCATGTTGCATGTTGATATGGTTAAATCTCAAAACCATAATATTGAGCAAAAACCCAGGTTTCACCAGCATCCATTTAATATGATACTATTTATAGGAAGCTTATAAAACATTCAAAATACACTATAGGTTGTTTATGGACAAATTTGTATAATAATCTGCACATGGGATGCTGTATTTTCTGCAGTAAGGGAGGGAATGGGAGTGAGCGTGTATCCTTCCTGTCATACATGCTGCTCTCTGCTAGTCTTGTGGGTTTTTGTTTGTTTGTTTTGAGAAAGAGTCTCTCTCTGTTGCCCAGGCTGGAGTTCAGTGGCATGATCTCAGCTCACCAAAACCGCTGCCTCCCAGGTTCAAGCAATCCTCCAGCCTCGCCCTCCCAAGTAGCTGGCATTACAGGCATAAGCCAACACATCTGGCTAATTTTGTATTTTTAGTAGAGATGGGATTTCTCCCTCTTGGTCAGGCTGGCCTTGAACTTCCAACCTCAGGCGATCTGTCCTCCTTGGCCTCCCAAAGTGCTGGGATTACAGGTGTGAGTCACCACACCCAGCCTAGTCTTGCTTTTTACTGTTTTGTTCTGAGACAGAGTTTCACTCCATCACCCAGACCAGAGTGCAGTGGTGCCAATGTTAGCTCACTGCAACCTCCACCTCCTGAGTTCAAGTGATTCTTCTGCCTCAGCCTCCCCTATAGCTGAGACTACAGGCAGGTGCCACCATGCCTGGGTAATTTTTGTATTTTTGTAGAGAAGGGGTTTCATCATGTTGGCCAGGCTGGTCT
Source organism: Leontopithecus rosalia (assembly GCA_028533165.1). NCBI lineage: Eukaryota > Metazoa > Chordata > Mammalia > Primates > Cebidae > Leontopithecus > Leontopithecus rosalia. The sequence goes on along the minus strand of CM052654.1, from coordinate 135,311,857 downwards.
CAAACTCCTGACCACAAGTGATCCACCCAACTTGGCCTCCTAAAGTGCTAGGATTACAGGTGTGAGCCACCGTAATCCCTGGCCCCCTCTGCTATTCTTATAAATGTCTGAAGTATTTTATACAGAAAGACACCTTCCCATCTTACTGTTATAAAGTCCTTCAAATATTAGCAAAGTCAGCCGTGTTAGGTGTCATTTGTAACCACAGATTGGAAATCACTGGTAGCCAGTACCTTTGATTCACTGTGTATTGACAATGCATCATGACGATTATAGTAATAACAATGAAAATGATTGTCGTGATGACACATTACTTATTCAGCCTACATTGTGACGGACACTTTGCCAAGCCTTCGATGCATTATTTTATTTAATCCTCTGTATGATCGTAGAATAGAGAGATGATTATTACCTTTATTGCGCAGATGAGACGACTGTTGAATGAGAGAATGAGTAAACCTTGTCCTTCACTCCTTCACAGCTAGTAAGTAGCAGAGCCAGAATCTATCCCACCATTGTTTTACTCTAAAGAAGATATTCTCTCTTGAGAAGCGTCACCCTGTTCTCTGCACAGTATGAGTCTCGGACCATGTGTTCATTATTGTCTGTTAACTAAAAGTGAACCACCAGAACTGGAGGCAGCAGCAAATGCCAGCAGAAGTAAGAGCATGTGTCTGACACAGGTCCCAGAGATGTTCTGGCTTCTCTTCTGTCTGAAGTGTTGAACCACAGAGTAGTAGCAAAAATACCGTCAAGTCTTCTTTCCCATGTTCCCATGGCAGTGGACCCATTGGTGCTCTGGACTCTTTCCATTCTGCGTATTTCTTCATAATAGAAGGTGTCACAATGTTCCATGCTTCCTCTTCTGGGGAAATTAATTTAATTGAACTGCACTCATAAGTACAGATGGGAATGACATCAGAGAACTTCACTTCAACCCTCTCATTTTACAGATGGAAAGGAAAACCCCCGAATTTCAGTGACCGTCTTGTTCCATGCAGTGCCCTTCCTTACTGGAACCCAGGGGCTCTCAGTTCTATTTGCAAAGGAGAATCACCTGGGGAATTTTAAAACATTCTGCTGCCCTGGCCACATTTCCTCATACTCTGATTTAATTGGTCTGGGGAGGGACTTGGATTTCGAACTGTCTTCATCTCCCAGGGGCTTCCAAAGTGTAGACATGGAGAACCTCTGCTTTTTGCCCCCTTCTCTGGCACATTCACATAAGCACATCTGTAATCTTGCTGGCCCAAGGAGTAATGACTGAAGCCGAGCACTTATTTTGCCAGTAGAAATGGGACTGGTCGGGAACAGATTGGGCCGCGTTTGCTCTCCTAAAAACCCGCCGAGGTTGTTCTTAGGAGACTTTATCCCCTGCTTTCTCTATAGACAGGTCTTCTGATAGGCAAGGTTTTCTTCAGTGCATTTTTTGAGAGGTAAAGAAAAGAAAAAAGCATTGTTTTTAGCATCCACGAGTGGAATATATTTGGGAGTAGTGGCAGCTCAGAAAGTCAAGGATTGGATTTAGTTATATTTCAATAATCTGTAAAAGCCTGGTTCTAGCTAATAGAATGTCTTCTTTATTTAAAACAGGCATTGTCGAACTTGGTCTGTAAAGGGCCAGATAGTAAATATTTTCAGCTCCACAGGCCATATGGTCTCTGTTGCAACTCCTCAACTCTGCCACTGAGGTGTGAAAAGCAGCCACAGATAAGACATAAACAAATGGGTGTGGTTGTGCTCCAATAAAACTGTATTTAGGGAAACAGACAGTGGGTGAATGTGGCCCATGGTCATGATTTGCCAGCCATTAAAGTGTCAGATTAGAAATAGTACCATTTGATGGTGTTCCAACGCTAACAAAGGCCAAAATAGAATTGAAACGCTTTGCCGAGATGATGGGGGGTTTCTGAACTTGAGAAAAATTCCCTAATGTTGTTTTAATATTTAACTCATGTATCCAAAACGTTGCAAGACTTAAGTAGAAATTAAACACAGAGTTTATTTCAGCATCCTTTGAGCATCTTTGTGTCTTTTTAGTACGCCTTACCTTTGGTGCTATTTACAAATGTTTCTCTTTTACATCTTAAAAAAAATTAGCGGAAAAAGGCTGCTAAACCCCAGAGGCGTCAGATAATTATTTGGAAAACAGAAAGGCAGTAAACACTAGTCATTTCATAATTTCAATTTTATGATTGCTTTATTACAGAAAAAACTTTCATAATAGCTGCATCATTCGAATCACAGTTTTCAGTTTCAGCCCAAACCACGGGCACTTATGAAAACCAACCCTTACTTGATTTAGGTCTTCGCGCAAACCTAGAAGAATACTTGCTAGAATGAGAAGAATCCTTAACATGTTCTAATCATTGCTATGAGAGGTTGAAAGGCGGGCAAAAACTTTTCCTTTGCTATTGTTTCAGCTTCTAAAATCCTGTCTAAATTCCAATAGCATTCAAAGATCCCTATACAGGGATCTTTGAGGAATAGCGTGAGGTGGCCTAGAAATTTAGGTGTGACTTTCCACTGCAACTCAGCAATGACCATTCACTTTTGCATTACTAGTGAGACAGTATCCAAAGGTTAGTGAGCAAATGTAGCAGAACCAGCCAGAAGGAGTCATCAGGAGGCATCCCACCTGAAATACACTGTGCAAGCCTGGGAGGCAAGAGGTTCCTCTGAAAGGCACTATCTGGACTCAGGGCTTTTCAGGGAGCCAGTCATTCACTAAACCCCTATAGGCTGGAAAGCAGATAAAGAACTCAGGCTGCAACGTAATCAGATGGGGTTTGGGAACAGAAAGTCAGGTAATGCCATGCCTGTGTAGACCTTAGACCAGAGCTCCAGAGAGTTCTCTGAGTAAAAGGGCAGACTCGGAGACTCCTACAGGACACTTTCAGCTCTCAGCTGCCTTCAACTCCTTGTTGTCACTTATGTTTTGTTTACATTACTGCAGTTTTTATTTACATTTTCTGTCTGTTTTTAACTAGTAGAGGTTGAGGAACCTATTTTTAAAAGTAAAAGTTATTTTTAAATTAAGTCATTTCTTCCATCTCTACAATTAATCATGAGAAATGCTGAAGTAGAAAAGTGAAGTGATTATTTGATCTGTAGAAGAACATGTAAGCCATAGGATCTAGAGTTATTCAGATTTGGTTGTTTCACTTTCTAAGAATGTGACTTTTGGAAATTGGTATAACTCTTGAGTCTTGGTTTTCTCATCTAAAATATGGGACTATTGGTTCATAACTCTTAAAATTATTGTGCAGTAGTCAAGCAATACGGGTACTGTGCTTAGCTCCTGATAATACTGATGATGATGACACTCATAGCATGCGACAATAATCTGTGTGTCAAAGAATTGAGACCATGTTGTCTAGTATAAATGCACAATGATAAGGAAAGCGTAGGTTAGTGAAGACAGAGAATGGCTTACTGAGTTGCCTTTTCACCATATGGTTTCAGAATTGGTTGAGGATGACTTTCAGAATGGCAGGCACAAGCAGGTTGAAAGTAAAGGATGATAAAACCCACCCTAAAGCTAAATATAGGCCATTTCTTAGGTCCATAATCTCAACATGTCCTTACTTCCTGCCCACTTCAAGGTCATTATCAATAATTCAATGTCAAATTAATTTAGTAAATTTTAGGCAGCAAGAGTCCAGATGCAGTGGCTCACACCTGTAATCCCAGTCCTCTGAGAGGCTAAGGTGGGTAGATCACCTAAGGTCAGGAGTCCGAGACCAGCCTGGCCAACATGGTGAAACCCTATCTCTGTTAAAAATACAAAAATTAGCTGGTCATGGTGGTGGACGTCTGTAATACCAGCTACTCAGAAGGCTGAGGCAGGAGAATCATTTGAACCCGGGAGGCAGAAGTTGTGATTTCAAAATACATTTTAGGCAGCAAGAGTAGGAAGTTTGATTATGTGTCTATTGCTTTAGTCCCAGGAGTCTAATCAGCCAGCCATGAACTCATAGTTACAGGGTTATAGTATTCCTATGACTTTTAAAGTTCTATGATTGGTTCAGTCAACAACCAAAAAGACTAATCATAGTGTGAATTATCTGCTTCCTGTGAACTGTACATTGTCATATTTCCACTTCAGTGCTGCTGAGTGCTAAAAAAAATGTTGCTGCTAAAGAAAATGCTTTCTTCTTCATGTCAGCAGGAAAAGTTTGAAAATTAGCCTTGTTTTCTACCAGCAAACTTTATTCATTTGTTCTTTCATTGAATCCTATTATTGAAATTCTGCTGTGTGCCACCACTGTAGTAGGCATGAGGAATACAGTGGTTAGGATGATCCTGTCGCTTTCCAGAAAAGGTCCTAGATAGTTATGGAAGGAAGACAAGAAATAAATAGCTTCCACTATTATGAGCGGCATGGTAAGTGCAGGGTGCTAGGACAATTCATAGCAGTGAGTTTCTCCCAAGTCTAGGAGTCAGGGAAAATTTTCTGGGAAAGTGATATCTATCTCAAGACTAAGAGGGTGAAGATGTCTTTGTTTTACATCTGAACGTATATGTCAATTTTATCAGCTGATTTGAATTTTTGAATGAGAATTACAATTATCATTAGAATAGATTATTGATTTTTATATTACCTCTTTCTCTAATAACGTTGCCATTTTCCAGATTTTTTAATGATGCTGGAGAGGATATGGAGAAATAGGAATACTTTTATACTGTTGGTGGGAGTGTAAATTAGTTTAACCATTGTGGAAGAAGGGTGGCAATTCCTCAAGGATCTAGAAATAGAAATACTTGACCCGGCAATCCCATTACTGGGTATATACCCAAAGGATTATAAATTGATGTATTATAAAGACACATGCACACGTATGTTCATGGTGCACTGTTTACAATAGCAAAGACTTGGAACCAACCCAAATGCCCATCAAAGGTAAACCGGATAAAGAAAATGTGGCACATATACACCTTGGAATACTATGCAGCCATTAAAAAGAATGAATTCATGTCCTTTGCAGGGACATGGATGAAGGTAGAAACCATCATTCTCAGCAAACTAACACAAGAACAGAAAAGCAAACACTGCATGTTCTCACTCATAAGTGGGTGTTGAACAATGAGAACACATGGACACAGGGAGGGGAACATCACACTCTGGGGTATGTTGGGAAGTTGGGGGCTAGGGGAGGGCTAGCATTAGGAGACCTAATGTAGATGATGGGGGTGATGAAGGCAGCAAACCACCAAGGAATGTGTATACCTATGTAACAGTCCTGTAAGATCTGCACATGTACCTCAGAACTTAAAGTAAAATAAAAAATAAAAATAAAACAAAATAAAGTGGCCACATTGACCCATTACAAATAGTGCATATTAAGTACTATTATGTGATTAAAAAAATCAAGTGCATTATACAATTTTTTTTGTTCAAGAAAGTACAAAAAAATAAATGCTGTTGTCAGGGCCACAGGCATTACTGGTGAAACTAAGCATCTGGTTTATGTGATGTCATTAGACACTAGGGCCTACAGATAAGTAAATTATGATGAAGAAATTGCAGAATTTCCCCTTGGTGATGGGAGGCTTGGTCAAAGCCAGGAAGACATGTAAGGACTGTATTGAAAAGAACTTCAAACTCTGACTCACTCACCCACTAACATAAATGCTGCTGACTGCTGGCACCATATTTTAATCAAACTTTTTCGAGATTCATCCATTCATTCATTCAAAATATTTTAAATGAAATAATTAATTAACAACTGAAAGTGAAATGGCCCTTTAAGTGGAAGAGCTCATTTTGTGAGTGAAGCCAACAGGAAACTCATTCCCTTTGGGGCTCAGGACCATTCATGTTGGTATATGTCAAGTGTTGAGACTCAAGGGTGGGCAGAACTAACTCAACCTCAGAAAACAGAGAAAAGTTACAGATTTAGTCAGGTGGAGAAAAGGAAGAAGAGCATTCTATTTAGTCCACTTAGGTCAAGCAAAGTGAAAGGGGGGATATGCTTCAGAAAGAGCTAGCAGCTTGGTTTCTTTAACACATTAACCTTCTGGGAATAAGGATGGAAGGATAATTTGAACAGAATGTGGGGACATTTTTCACTTTTGGGGATTTTAGGCTTTGATCAATTCGGAATTACTAAAGGACTTTGACCAAGGCAGTGATCCAATTAGTTTGTGATGTAGAAGATTCTTCTGGCAGTACATTGGTGAAGAACTGAGCACAAAGACAATAGAGACGAGTGTGTATGCATGTGTTGGGGTGGGTGGAGAATAAATTGCAATTACCCAGTTAAGAAGCAGTGCATTGAAAAGATGCATTGGAGACAGTTTTGGGAACTAAAATGTTCAACATTAGTTGACCAGTGAAATGTAGAAGTGAGCATGAGGAACCAAGAATTATTCCTAGTTTCTCAAAAAATACATACTACTGCTCAGGGAAAGGCAAGAGAAGGATGATATGTCATGAGATACAATAATCTTAGGTGATGGGCTTCTTGATATGCCACAGCTTCCAACAGGTATTTCTTCTTATTTCCTGCACTCGGAAGCTGTAATTTATGTAAACTTCGACTGACTGTAATTTACTTACTGCTGAATGTATATTCCTCTGAATGACCTGTAAAAGCCTATTTTGTCCAATAGATGTGTATAGGACAAGTGTGGTGATGACCAGGAATCTCACTCTGGGCAAATGGATATAAGAAAAAATTTTAAAAGCTGAACACGCCAAATTTCCTATGATAAAATATTTCTTTAAAAAAATACAAGGAAAAGCCTGTAATCCCAGGACTTTGGGAGGCCGAGGCGGGTGGATCACAAGGTCAAAAGATCGAGACCATCCAGGTGAACATGGTGAAACCCCGTCTCTACTAAAGATACAAAAAATTAGCTGGGCACGGTGGCACGTGCCTGTAATCCCAGCTACTTGGGAGGCTGAGGCAGGAGAATGGCCTGAACCCAGGAGGCGGAGGTTGCGGTGAGCCGAGATCGGGCCATTGCACTCCAGCCTGGGTAACAAGAGCGAAACTCCGTCTCAAAAAAAAAAAAAAAATACAAGGAAAAAAAGAGTACAAGGGCTTCAGAATTATCAAGTGAGGGATGTATGAACTGATGAGTCTGTGGCTGTCACTTGCCGGTTATCAAACAGTAAAGTATCAGCAATGCCTCCACACCAAGCTAGACAAAGAGAGCCTGTAGAACCCATTCTGATTACTCTAGAGATACCCACAGAAGGCTGACTCTGCATTCTGTTGATTTATTTGAGTAAACCTATTAAATGGTTCAGACATAGGTTGGAAATATAAGATCAGTCTGGGATTAGCTCACTGCATTGTATTGATTTTCCTGTGTCTAAGGGTCAGTTGAGCCAGTGGAGCTCTGTCTATTAGAAGACCTTTGTGCCTAGGGCTGAAGCATGGGGGAATATAACATGTTCTCCTGTTTTCAGTCATTGCATCCCATCTTAACTTCAGAATGAGTGTTGGAAAGAAATTCTGACTTTGAATTTATCACGAAATATCCTTCAGCATAGAATCCCGAATACTCTCCGCATGATTAAATAAATGAGTGAATTGATGTCTTTCCTCCTGGAATGAAGATGGTATTTAAAGTAGACCTGGGTTTACCTCCCAGCTCTGACTCTGATTAGGTATAAAACCAGGTGCAACCTATTTGACCTTTCTTAACCCCAACCTAAGAAACAGGTAGAGATACCCATTTCACACACTAGTACATAAGGAGCAGGGGTAATAAAAGCAATGGACTTTACCCATTGATTCAAGAGTTGGCTTTCAATACCTGGTAGGTTTTACTAGGGTAATAAAGATTCTTTGTCAAGTGTCTAATTCTCTAAGCTTCTTAGGGTTTGGCTGTGTCCCCACTCAAATCTTACCTGGAGTTGTAATAATCTTCACATATGAAGGGTGGTTGTAGGAAGAGATAATTGAATCATGGGGGAATTTCCCCCATACTGTTCTCATGGTAGTGATTAATTCTCACAAGATCTGATTATTTTATAAATGAGAGTTCCCCTGCACAAGCTTCGTACCTGCCACCATGTAAGACATCCCTTGTTCTACTGACATGTAGAACACACACACACACCGGCCGTGTATGTGTGTGTGTGCACGTGAATGCACGCAGAAATGGAATCACACTCTTCAAATGCTCTGCTGCACATTGTTTTTACCGTATCAGCCCATATAGCTCTATTGCATTATTCTTGCAATTATTCTCTATTGCAAAGCTCTATTGCAATTATTCTCTATTGCATTATTCAGTGGTTGTGTAGTGTTTTAACGGAAGAATGTTTTTGTTTAATTTAACCCTCACAATCTACTGCCATGATTGTGAGGTCTCCCCAACCATGTGGAACTGTGAGTGAATTAAAACTCCTTCCTTTATAAATTACCCAGTCTAGGGTATGTCTTTATTAGCAGCATGAACACAGATGAATACAAAGCTCTATCATATGCCCACCGTGTCAAAAACAGGAGGAGAGGGGAAGAGGGTAAAAAGTCTTCAAGGTAAGAATATTGAAAGAGAACTATGGTTGCGAATATATGCCGAGGAAATCTAGAATATTCAAAAGAGAATTGGCACTGGGGATATGTGTGTCATAGCATTCCTTTTGTGGTTTATCCTGGAAATAAAAGCTCTTTTGGATAAAGGCTTATTTGTACAACCATTGGTGAGGAGAGGAGCTGACAACAGATTGGAACGTAGGTAATGTGACACTTCCTCTTGCCAAACTTTCAACACAGCTTGTCACGGTTCAGCAGCATCAATGGGATTTATTGGTTTGTCAAAAATGACAAAAGTTTTCTCAATAGGCAATGATAAACAAAGGAGATTGTTACAATAAGAATAATTTTGGAGTTCTAAATCAGATATAATTTCACCAGAGGGAATGAATGAAAGTATGGAATTTTACAAGTTGTGTGTGTGTGTATGTGTGTGTGTGTGTGTGTGTGTTTACACCATTACGCTGTGGTCAGGCAGCTGCTTCTCCTTCTTTTTAATTAGCATTTTTAGAAACATTTCACATTTATTGTTTGTTTTGATATCCTCGTGTTCTTTTATTTTTTGTAATTATTAGAGTTTTATGTGTATTTTGCGCGTACACACACACACACACACACACACACACACACTCTTTCAAAATCCCAAAACACTTTTTTATTGCCCTATGCCTGTAAGTTAAAGGAAGCTAGCATTCTCACCTCTTCTTATTTCAGGTAATACCATTTATCAGCCCTGAACTTTTTCCCTTTGTTAAGATGCCTATGTTTCACTGTGAGTCTGATGATCTTTCCCCTACGTGCCTACATAAAACCTGTAATTACAGACCTTTTATGAAAGATACTATAGTAGTCACTAACCTAAAAGACCTTGCTTTAAAATGGTGACGCTGAGGCTCCAAACACTTAAGTTAAAATATTGGTTATGTAGTTGGCACATGTGCTTATCAACTACATGAATTTTTTTGTTTTCTTTTCAATATCAAATATGTAGCATAAAGAAATAAGTGCAAAACGGCAAGCATGTAACATGATCATTATTTTGTCTTATTTCCCTTTTTAATCTTTGAGTTTTGAAGCTCTTAATTCAAAAGTTAAAGGGCACTATGTGCCGCTACTATCCTTGGTCTCACTCCCTCACGGAGCAACTACAGACTTTAATTTCTTTCAGTCAGAGTGAGATAGGTGTATAGCAGGAAAACTTTAATATACATGAAGGCTGAAGTGTGATAGAACCTAATTTCTTACTCACATAAAGTATAAAGGAGGTGTTTCCATTGGTAGGTGTCCCTATTCCAAGCAGGGATACAAGGTGCAGCTGTTTTCATACTGAGCAGAAGCCCAAGTAGAAAAGAAAAACGTGGCGGATGGCTAGATCAGGGTTTATGGGCCAAGCTGGAAATTGTAAAATAGTATACAGCTACTTTTCCTAGAGCTCATCAGCTAGAAGTCTGTTACATGGACACACCTAACTGAAGGGATCCTGGAAAGTGAAGACCGGCCGTGTATGTGTGTGTGTGCACATGAATGCACGCAGAAATGGAATCACACTCCTCGAATGCTCTGCTGCACATTGTTTTTACCGTATCAGCCCAGATAGCTCTATTGCATTATTCATAGTGGTTGTGTAGTGTTTTAACGGAAGAATGTTTTTGTTTAATTTAACCAGTTTATAAGGCCTCATTTTTAAAACACAACAGCTTTCACAGCAGAGTAAAACCTTGCGTAGTGACATGTTTTGGAGATTTGAATTTTGTTGATAATTAAGCCTTTATCATACTGAGCACCACTTTTCATCCAAATTTTAAGGAATGTTTGTGTGAAGCTCTTTCCAAATGTATTGCACAGGTAGGTGACTTCTTAGAAACTGCCCACAGACAATAATTTAACAATTTTATTGATGAGAATGGGGGTCCCCTAAGCACTCAGTTTGTCTCTCTTATTTCTTCTTGACTAGTTAGTTCTTGCCCTGGGCTGTGGATGTAAGCAGTATGCATACTTGGGGCTGACATATACAAGACTGGCTGCAAAATTGCTGTCTTCCCTGTCATGGTGATCAAGGATGCCTCACATTGAAATGGTGGACGCACTAGATCAGAGAAATAAGAATCATTAAATTACTACATGGAGGACTACCCTGAAAAACTGCCAAGAATTGCAGTGGAATTGTTATGACTCAAAAATGCAAACCTTTATTGCATCAACCTTTGAAGACATAGGTGTTATTACCAGAGCATGGTCTATCCTGAGAAAATGCCCATGCAATATTATTTATAATATTAATACTATTACTTTATATTATTAATTATATTAATTTCCATATTTAGAGGGATTTATAGTTTGCGTGAAGCTTTCCTAATCATTAGCTTGGAAAATATTTTGTGATTTGTACAACCATGTAACTATGGACACAGACAGTTTTGAGATGTCTTCTACTATTTTACTTAACATTTATGAGTTTATTCTATTTTACTTTAGAGTTTGCATATCTTCTTTTAATAAGATGTTTCTGCTTTTGTATATGTTTTCTGATCCTATTGCCACTTTTCATGTTATGAGATTTCAGTAAGGAACGTTCAAATTTAGTTTTACCTGTAATACAAAAAAAAATTGTCTCAGAAAGATAACCACCTTTCTGAGTAAGCGATTTTACTCTTAGTCCATAGAATTTGAAGCCTTCCTTCCCTGTGCCCATGTGTTCTTATTGTTCATCACTCACCTATGAGTGAGAATATGCGGTATTTCATTTTCTGTTCTTGTGTCAGTTTGCTGAGACACACTGGGGTCTATTGGGCGGAATAGGGGAGGGACAGCGGGGGGGAGCTGGGAAGGGATAGCATGGGGAGAAATGCCAAATGTGGGTGAAGGGGAGGAAGGCAGCAAAACACTGCCACGTGTGTACCTATGCAACTATCTTGCATGTTCTGCACGTGTACTCCAAAACCTAAAATGTAATAAATAAATAATAAATAAATAAATTAAATATGAATGCAAAAAAATAATTTGAAGCCTTTATTTTCTATCAGAAATATTTTCTCAATAATACTTCAAATTGCTTCCTGTTTTTTTTATTGTTGTTGTTGCTGTTACTATTATTGTTGTTTTTTGTAAAGACAGAGTCTCTCTCTGTCACCCAGGCTGGAGGGCAGTGACACAGTCTCAGCTCACTGCAACATCCACTCCCTAAGTTCAAGTGATTCTCCTGCCTCAGCCTCTCAAGTAGAGGGGACTAGAGGCTAATGCCACCATACCTGGCTAATTTTTGTATATTTAGTAGAGACAGGGTTTTTGTGTTGGCCAGGCTGGTCTTGAACTCCTGACCTCAAGTGATCTGCTTCCCAAAATGGTAGGATTACAGATGTGAATGACAACGTCTGGCCTCTGTCTGTCTAGTTTTAAGGGCAGTCCTATGGCAATCCTTAGCTTCTCTACGTGTTTTTAAACTTAATTCCATCTTGTCTGTTCTTGCTTCATATCTACACAGCACTTTACTCAGTCTCGAAGACTACAGGGTGAATTGAAGTTCCAGTAGAGTGGGAATTGAACTGATACTGAGGAGATCTATAGGGTAATCCTGCCCGGTACTAACTTGGTGTCCAGTTTAGCAGAAGGCATGTCACTGTGTTCCTTTTTTCCATCAGCAACATTAACAGGCTGGGTTTGATTACCAATTAAGATTTTTCTGTATACCAAATTATCTGGTCTTTGGAGACTGAAAAGCTGTTCAAATCTTACAATCAAGCAGTAAAGAAGTACTAGTTGACATATTCTCAGTATATGCTGGGAGCCAGTTCACAGTGCCTTACACTTCGCTATATCATCTCATTGAACAAATTTGTGAGATGCTCTTCTTATTTCTGTTTCATACATGGGAACGGAGGCATAGAGAGTACCATGAACAAAGTAGAGAGTACCGTGCTCAAGGGCATGGAAGGAGCAAGCACTGAAACCGGAAGGTTTTGACTTCTGGGTCTCAGGTCTTCTTCAAGCAAACAGGAGTGGTTGTTACACAGGTCCTCAGAAAATAAACAAAATACCAGAAGCCAGACCACTTTTCTGCCTTTGGTTGCAGCCACGTCTGCACAGACATTGTTGGTCCGTCCTTCCACAACCTGTCACATGGTCAAGGAATCCATCAGGAGCAGCAATCACTACAGCTTCTGGACTGGCTACCCACCCTTCTGTAGATTGCATGCGTGAGGAATGGATCTAGACAGCATATTAGTCATAGCACAACAGGGAGCATGAGCTTCTGTTGCATCGGTTCCATAAGAGAGGCCCAGGTGAATGCCATGTGCTAAGGAACACTGAGGGTGCCAAACCCCTAACCTTTGTGGGGCTGCTAGTAAACCTGCCCAAACTTTGTTTCTGAAGGAGACACTATCCTTATAATCTTTTTTTTTTTTTTGAGACGGAGTTTCGCTCTTGTTACCCAGGCTGGAGTGCAATGGCGTGATCTTGGCTCACCGCAACCTCCACCTCCTGGGTTCAGGCAATTCTCCTGCCTCAGCCTCCCGAGTAGCTGGGATTACAGGCTTGAGCCACCATGCCCAGCCCATCTTTATAATCTTGATCAGAAAACAAGTCTGCCCTTTACCCTTGGCGGAGACACAGCTTCCAAGGCTGCTAGATAAATGTAGTCTGAGATGCAGAGACACTGTGGAGAATGGCATCCTGACGATTCCTAAAGGTGGAAATGTGGCCAGAAGCAAACTCTATTCATATATGTGTCCATCTGCTGGGCTTCTACAGTGCTCACATTGCTCAGATGTCTCTTCATAGCCAAGAAGAATGATACAATGTAGAGCGTGGAGTGTGGATGAGAAGTCCCCACAAGTTCCCTGTGGAGTGTGGATGAGAAGTCCCCACAAGTTCCCTGTGGAGTGTGGATGAGAAGTCCTCACAAGTTCCCTGGAAGCCTTCTTTTCTCTGCAGCAGATACTCTGAGTGTAGACTGGAATTATCCATTTAGAAAACATTTTGGTAATATGAACAAAAGGACATAAGTGCATTGATACACATTCAATGTAAATTCCAGGTCTTGGAATCCACCCCAAAGGAATAATTCAAAACTCTTGAGAAGACCCACAAAAATAGATCCTTTATGTAGCAAAATGATGATGATAATTTAAGAATAGGAGAATAGATAAAATATAGTGTATTTTCTTGATGAAATATTATCTTTTTACTTAAAATGATGGCTATTGAATCCAACAATAAGAAAAATAACTATGATGTAATGTTATATGAAAAACTGGGCTTAAACTGTGTACATAATGTGAGTACAAATGTGGTAAAACATTCACTCTTAAGGGGAAAGGTTTGAAGAAAATTCACTAACTCCTAAGCATTTGTTGACTTAGACTGGGAGAATGAAGAATGCCTTTTTTTTCTCTGTTTATAATTCCCTGCTAACTTTAAACACATAGTTAGATTTTATAAGGAAAAATATGTATAAGGCTAAAAAGAAAAAAAATTGTAGTGATGTATTAATGTCCTCTCTAGACCTAAATCAGAAGCCACCAAACATTTTTCTTCTTTTTAATGTTTAGTCTTTTTATTTGTTAGGTTTATTCTTTAAAATCTCTCCATTAAAACCATTTGTCTGCCAAGCATCAAACAGCATCTGGGCCTCTGAAGGGAGGTCATGGGATAAACGACCTGCCCAGAGCTCACTATGGGGGCAAAGGCCCTCTTTATCCCACAGGTTCTATTTTCTCTCCTGAAGCTCTCCTTTATCTATAGGAATTTCCCCAGGATAAAATGTAAATTTGTATGAATATCACAAGGTCCTTAGAAGTGAGTATTGATTCCTTCGTAACTCTCTGGCCCACCCATCATTAATAGAGCCTTCCATTAATAGCATCTGACTACCCAAGCATGCTGGGTCCCACCTCATGACCATCCCTTACTCTAAGCTGGACCCACGCTGAAATTTTTCAAGCTCCTAGAATGTCCTAGGGTCTCTGGCTTCAGCATCTATCACTTGCAGTTCTATCAGCTCAGAGCCCTCTGCCTCCCCAATTCACTCTCCCCAAATTAGCTGTCTCCGGATTAAAATCACTTTCTTCATGACAGAAATCTGTACTCCAGATCCTCCAGTCTGGATCAGGCAGGCCTGCTGTGTCCTGTCCCTGGGAGCCCTCTCCTTCTTCGCTGCTGTTATCTGAGCCTTCATTGCCCTCTGCTCTAAAAAGTTCCCTCCACAGTCTGGGAGGTTTTCATCAGGGACTATCCTGGAAAAGTGGAACATGTGATTCTAAGTAGCGACAGGGAGCACCCACACATCATCTCAAACTGCTGAGAACAGGGAAGGCAGGTGAGGGTCCCTCTTCTATCGTTTTGTAACATCATAAAAGCATCGTTTATTTCCTGCATAAGTTTTATTTTCCACAGAGGCCTGATCTTGGCTACAGAGATCTGAGGTGGACTTCACGGCGAGTTGGCTGCATCACAAGCCCCAAAGTTTAAGAATCAGGCCTGGGACAGAGCACTCACACACCTACAGTGTGCTCACAGGTAAGAGCAGGGGTGGGTGAAGAAAGTGAAGAAAGCTTTGGTGGCTCCCATGTAACCTGACTTATATCTCTGCTTTCACAGAATGAGACATAAAACTATCAGCTAGGCACTCGCCTTCCTTTCTGTTTAAATTCACTTTACTGAAATGTGTTTCTATGTCTCATCTAAGTTATTGTCTCATGGTGCTTGGATAAACTTTGTTTTCCATTATCTTCCTAAAAATAAACTTATTGAAATAGTGTGTGTTAAATCATCTCAACTGAGGTAATCAGGCTTTTGGTAAATTCGTGAAGTATTTATTCCAAGTGTTGGAAATTCACCCTTGAAGTCTCATCTCGGAGTGAAATGTCTGCCTTAGAGAAGAAGAATGATCACAGCACCCCAGGACTTCCCGTGTCAATAATACACCTCACCATCTAAGGGGAGGGGCAGAGAAACACCTGCTCTCTGACAGCAGCACCATGCCCCTCCCACATCTGACTTCCTCCTTGGTGAAGAATTACTGACCATTCCTGTCAAGAATACAGCACATCCGACAAATAGGTTAAATAAAAAAATGTGTAAAAGAGATCTAATTGTTAATTAGCAAGTTAGGTAAAATCCTTAATATGTGGAAATATTTAAACGTATGTTGATATGTTTATATGTATTTGGACAAAGATTTTGTTGTTTTTCTCCAGGCTAAAACACCTAGAATCATCATCTTCGGTGAGGAGAAAAGACAGATATTTTAAACAATTTATGTGATGGGAAATTGTTTATTCAAATACTGTTTTTCCTTATTTTTAATCTTCATTTTTTCCCCTAAAGATCAATATCCATAACTGTATTCACCTACTCCTTGGAATTTGCAATGAAGCCAGTAAAGAGATTTTTCAAGCCTTGTAAGTTTATTCACCTGAAAAGTTCACCTGCTACAACCTGGACTCTGGCCCCCAAGAGATGTGTAGTTTTCATTTTGGAGCCATTTTCTTTAATCAATAAGTAGTGAGGCTGCCATTCTGGTCAAAGTTGAGGACCACAACACTACTCATGAAACTGGAAGATTGTTTCTTATGAGGAGTTCCGTTTGAGGTAGACAAGCAATGTATCGTTTTTAAAGAAATGTGTTGAGAATCTTAGGTGTTCATTGCTCCAAGCCATGTGTGCGGTGGCTCAAGTCTGTAATCCCAGCACTTTGGGAGGCCAAGACGGGTGGATCATGAGGTCAAGAGATCGAGACCATTCTGGTCAACGTGGTGAAACCCCGTCTCTATTAAAAATACAAAAAATTAGCTGGGCATGGTGGCGCGTGCCTGTAATCCCAGCTACTCAGGAGGCTGAGACGGGAGAATTGCCTGAACCCAGGAGGCGGAGGTTGCGGTGAGCCGAGATCGGGCCATTGCACTCCAGCCTGGGTAACAAGAGCGAAACTCCGTCTCAAAAAAAAAAAAAAGAAAAGAAAAAAGAAAAGAAAAGAAAAAAAGAAAAGAAAAGAAAAGAAAAGAAAAGAAAAGAAAAGAAAAGAAAACACCAAGTTGTTAATATTTTTGACCAATATAGTGATTACACTGCATTCCCCAAAGGATTGTCTATGAACGTATCTAAACTGGAAATCATCTAAAGCCAACATCGTGGGGTGGACCCATGTTGGTTTCATCAGCGCCAGCCCCTCTGTTGCATGACAGAGAGGCCTGTGGCCAACTCCATCTCCCAGCTGTTCACGGCTGACCCAGGATGGGAGGGGGCTTTGCTGACATTAGTGATCTGAGCTGAAAAAGTGAAGCCGCCTTTTGAAATATGATTCTTACTGGTTTTTCAATCATTTGTGTCTGTGTGTTTTTCTTTTTGCTGCATTTTTTTCCCTTCAGAAGAAACTCGTCATGCGGTATTGAAGGTGACCTGACTATGGCAAAGAGAATGTTCTGTGTGGTTTGCCTTTCCACCCACGCGCAACACACTCTGCAGACTTGACAGGGATGGATCAGCCCATAGAAGAGAAAACAAAAAACCAAAAATACCCCTCCTCTGAAAAATCGCCCCGGTGTGAAACTCTTTCTGAGAAAGACTGGCCCTTTTCTTTAATGTAAAAAAATATACATGACGAAAATAGATTTCTTCTCAAGACTCTTGTTTATTCAGATGATATCAATTCTGTTCCCAGAACAATATGTTGTAGTTGCTACTCAGAGATTTTTAGAAAGTCAGATAGACACTACTGCAATGGGTTTTTGCTGTGACTGAGCTGTGCTTCTCACTTGCTTTCTAGAAGGTAAATGCATAATTATATAGCGGACTCATCGAAGAGCAATGAACTTCATGGGAGTATTTATAAAACAGTCTGTTTACATCAATGGTGCTATACAAGTAACAAATAATAACATTGTGAAGAAAATTAGCTCCTTAGATGCATAACATTTAATATGTTGCTCTGTATAATTAATATCCTGCAATTTAATGTGTTACTCATTTTCTTTTTTCCCCTCCCCTTTACTAGAAAGAAAGAAACGGAATTTGTTTAATTAAATATAGCATTTTCACAGTGGTATTGAGCCAAAATATATCAGGCTGGATTAATCTGATTTCCTACTCCATAAACTTCACACCAGTTATCAGTTTATGCCCAGCTTCCACTATGCCCACTTAGAATATGTAAACATTGTCACCTCCTCACTGGTATTTTCATCTCCATGCCTAACCAATGTGTAGAGAGTTCTTTCCACTTTCAAATAATTGTATAGAGATTTAATCAGTGGTTTTCAACTGGGGGCAATTGTACTCTTCCAGGGGACACTTGGTGAAGTCTGGAGGCATCTTTGGCTGCTATAACCGGGGAAGGAGGGAGTTCCCTCAGCGTCTGGTGTGGAAAGGCCAGGGACCGCCTGCAATGCCCAGGCACACCTCCACAGCCGCTATGCAGCTCAAAATGTCAGTAGCTCTGAGGCTGAGATCCCCTGCGTTAGCTCCTTGATCTTTAAAACCATCCTCCAAGGTAGGGATTGTTATTAGTCTCCTCATTTTAGGCATGAAACAAAATAAAACAAAACAAAACATAGGCCCAGATGAGCTGAGAGATTTGTATCTAGGGGAATCACAGGGCGTAAAGTGAAGAACTTGGCTCTTGAATGCAGGACTCCAGAGTCTAAATCCCTCCACACCTGTCCCAGCCTTTTTTTTTTTTCTGCATGAGTCCTGCTTGCATACGGCACTTTTGTTTACTGTAGCTGAAACATATGTGCTCTACAGAGTGTGTGTGGGCACATGTATTTTCCTGACATCCACACTCTTATTCCAGCAAACAGTTCCTAGGAGGCAAACAAGTCTGACTTGAGGCAAAATTGTGAGAAAAAGCCAAGCCCATCTTTGTGTTTGTGTTCTCCTGTGTTTGCCAGTGATGCTTCAAAGAAGGGGCCAACCTAGAGAGTTCACTGTGTGTGTTCTTTCCCGGCTCGGGATACTTAACCTCACTCAACAACACGTCTCACTTGTAAAATACATACTAGACCCATGTTGCAGCTAACCAACAAGCCAGGCAGAAAGATGGTATGCTCAGAATTTGGACATTTCCTGGTAAGCAGGAAAGGCTTCCTTGTCCTCTTTGCTGAGGTGTCAGGTCCAGTCACGTTGTGGCTCCTCGACAGAAACATCGTGCCTGTCAGATTCAGAACATTTTCCTACTGCCAAACCAGCCTCTGTGCTTCCCAAAACAACACTCACAAAAAGCTGCCCAAAGTTAGGGATACAGAGGAGAGGGCCACTTACCAACTAGAGTGACTTCTTAACAAACCATTTTCCACAGGACAAAAGAGCAGAGAGATTCAGTTCTGTGTTCATCTTGTGGTTGACAGAAACAGCAGCCCCTCCACGGTCAGCACCGCCCATGCTGTCATGAGTCTGCCTCCTCTCTAGCACAGTGCTCTCCCAGAACACACAGGGAAGGGCTCTTCTTCTTAACTATCTAGCTGTCACCGTCACCACTTAATAAACAGTTGAAATACAGTGACTCAGATCGCAGGTGCCAATTTGGCCCAGGTGATTGTCAAATGGACCCATCCCAGCTAATTTAGGTCTTCTGTGGCTGCACTCAGGATGCCTAAAGGCAGGTCTGATGCCAACACACTCTGGCAAGTTCCAGGAGCAAGGGAGCGGGGGCAGAAAAAGTGCATGGAGAGTGCATCTGGGCTTAGTGGCATCCAGGTGTGAGTGATGTGGAAGAAAGACCTGGGAAGGCAGAGCCTCATGCCTCTGAATCAGTGAGTCATTTATGGTCTGTGCTCCAAAAATAGCAGCAGTCCCTTCTCCTACAACGTCTGGAGGCAAAACCCCTGCCTCTGCCATGTCAGGTGTCAAATAAGTCCATCCAACAGGTCTCTCCACACCTGCTGTGAGGAGCAGGAAAGAAGACAGTGTCTGGCACTCAAGGGATTTCTTGACGGACTGCTCACCCTTGCCATCATGAGCCAGCCGGTCTGATCACTCCTTGTACAAGGGCTTTTCTCCCACAGTCATTTAATTCAGTCAAAGAACATTCATGTGTGGTTCTGGGCCACATTCTGTCATTCAGAGTGGCTCATAAAGGATGCCCAAGTGGGGCGAATAGTGTCTGCCGTAATTTTGGGAATTTTAACAAACCTAACAAGAAACATTCTAAAGCATTTAAAATATAAAATCAACCAAGTGCCTGCTACAGGCCAGGCACTGCGCTGGGCTCTGAGGATGCTCAAGATTAATCACTGAACTCAGGAGTTTCAGAGGAAGCAACCAGTTGCCAAATAATTTGATGTTCATAATAATGCATGGGATACTTAAGAAAAGAGAGGAAAGAATTCCCATCACTGAATACTGGAGGCAGGAGATTTGGAGTTGGTAATGGAGGGTACCAACCAGAGTGCACGTGACTTACTGACTTCAGGGTGCGAGGTATTGTTGACATCCTTGGCATGAAACATTTTGGAAACCTTGTGCTTATTCTCTCCATCACCAGCCTTTGCATTGATGTTTCTTTTTCTTCTTTCTTTTTTTCTTTTTAAAATGGAGTCTTACTCTATAGCCCAGGCTATAAGGGCAGCGTTGGAATCTTGGCTCACTACAACCTTCACCTCTGGGGCTCAAGCAATTCTCCTGTCTCAGCCTCCCAAGTGGCTGGGACTGGAGGCATGTGGCACCACACTCAGTTAAATTTTTTTGTATTTTTAGTAGAGACAGGGTTTCACCTTGTTGTCTTGGGTGGTCTAGAATTCCTGAACTCAGGCAATCCACCTCCCTCAGCCTCCCAAAGTGCTGGGATTACAAGCGTGAGCCACTGCACCCAGCCTGATGTTTATTTATTTTTATTTATGTATTATTTATTTATGTATTTATTTTTATTGCATTTTAAGTTTTGGGGTACATGTGAAGGACGTGCAAGATTGTTGCATAAGTACACACATGACAGTGTGATTTGTTGCCTTCCTCTTCATCACCTATATCTGGCATTTCCCCCCATGCTATCTCTCCCCAACTCCCCACCCCCTGCTGTCCCTCTCCTACTTCCCCACCTCTGACAGACCCCAGTGTGTGATGCTCCCCTCCCTGCGTCCATGTGTTCTCACTGTTTGACACCCACCTATGAGTGAGAACATGATGTTTATTCCTTAATTCCATTTATCATTCCAGCTTATTCATCTTATTAGCTTATTTTAGAGCAAAACATTATCCTGAATTTTGTATTTCATGCATGTTGTGATATGGGCTTTTTTCTGTTCTTTAGACCCAACTGAAACACCATCTCCTTCAGGAAGTTCCCACTGGATGCTTCCAGGATCCAAGAATCTACACAGAGTGCCTACTCTGTATTTGCAGCTTTTTAATGCACATATCACTTTTTATTTTTTATTAGAAGAATTAGGTTTCCTGTTGCACAAATTTCTTTATCCAGTCCACATTCTTATAATCATGAGAAGAATATTTATATCCAGAAAAGTGATACACACATAGAAGTTACTCTTTGGATTCATCATCAGTGAAATCCCACCTGTGTTTTCCATGATCCCAGCACAGCACTGCCCTTCCTCCATCCCCACTAGAGCCAGGCCCTCCTCACTCTGCTGGCACAGAGTCCTGAATATGCAACTTCCAGAACCCCTGCGAACCACACTCCACTTATATTTTTGTGGTTCTCTTTCTCTTTGATAAAATTTGAGTCCTAAAGAAGAGGAGACTGAATCTTGTTTGCTTAGCATTTTGTATAGGACAAGATAAACAGAAGGAACTTAGTGTTCATGTTTACTGCATGTGGGTATCTGCACATTAGCATCTGCATATAGGTGTCTGTGGGTATCTACATGTGGGCACTTGCATGTAAGTGTCTTCATGTTGGAATCTGCATGTGGGTGTCTGCATGTGGGTATCTGTATATGTGTATCAGCATGTTAGTATCTGCATGTGGATACCTGAATGTGGGTATCTGCATGTGTGCACCTGCATGTGGGTATCTGTATGTGGGCATCTGCATGTGGATATCTGCATGTGTGTATCTGCATGTGGGTGTCTGCATGTGGGTATCTGCATATATGTATCTGCATGTTAGTATCTGCATATTAGTATCTGCATGTTGGTATCTGCATGTAGGTGTCTGCATATTGGTATCTGCATGAGGGCATCTGCATGTGGGTGTCTGCATGTGGGTGTCTGCATGTATTGGCATGTGGGCATCTGCATATAGGTATCTGCATGTGTATATCTCTGCATGTCGTCATCAGCATTCTTCACATGGGCATCTGCATGTGGGCATCTGCATGTGGGCATCTGCATCTAGGTATCTGCATGCAGGTGTCTGTTAGTCATTTGGGCAGTAGCTCTGAGGAGCCAGCACATAGTCCTGAGGCTGGAAGCCTGGGACATCCCACTGTTTACGTTGTACAGAAAAGCAATAAGAAGCTCCAAACAAATAGCTTAAATCATTTATCACCCTGGGAACTTCTTCTTATGAGTAAATTCCACCTGTTACATAAACAATTTTTGTTTTGTTTTTTAAACCAAACATATGGACTGACCTTTTCAAATGGTAATCTGAGTTTCAACCTTGAGCTGTCTCTCATTAGCTGTTGAAAGCCAGCTGAGCAATTAGCATTTGAGGAAGTTAGGGTTAGGAATGACCCATGAATGTCTGTGTACAGAGCTCCAAAATCCTGTCTTCCTATTAGGCTAAACCCTTGGACAACACACAGACCTTATTGGTGAGCCTTGGTGAACTATTGTCCCTGAGTTACCTCTGAAACTCATGACGGCTACATTTTAAAAATATTTTTGTAAATAAATACCATATAGAATACATATCTGTCTGCTTTATACAGTTTTATAATAGGCATCTCCGTTGTAACCAAGAAAGGCAGTATAACATCATGGCTGGGAACACGGATCACTGTCATGGAACCCGTGCCCATGGTACTTCCTCTCTGACTAGCTGTGCATTAACTTGACCAGGTACTTACCCGTGTGAAGCTTCCGGGACTTCTCCAAAAACGATAATAAAAATTATCTCTGTGGTTGTGAAACTAGTAAAAAAATATATAAAATGGCATATGTAACCAGTATATAATTAAAAATCATTTTATTATGCTTTTGTTCAATATCAATGTACATTATCCTGTTAGTCACTGTTCAGTAACAGATAATAAAGTAAAATGAAAAATGCCAGTTTTTCTTTTGGCTGCTATGAAGCTCAGAGCAAATGTTGAATCCTTAGTCACAGTAGCTATGTGAATCTGGATGTTCATTACATGGGTTTTCTCTTCCTCTCACATTATTTTTGTTTTCATTTGACATTTAGATTTTTGAAGTCCATATTTTATCCAAACAACACATTTTCAGAGTAGATGAGAAATGTTCTATAAATAAGTAAATACATGAATTTTTATTTATATAAACAGAAAATATAGGCTCTCTGTCATGTAGGGTTTACAATATTGTTAGGGTAGGAAAATACACATAAAGTAAAAGTAAAATTATAGATATCTAAGTATACACACACACACATACACACACACACATACACACACACAGACAGGTTGAGCACTGTGACAGTAGCTTTCACAGCTGGCTCTCCAGAAGCAACAATTTGTACACAAAGCCCTTCATTTGTAGGGTTTGCCAATTTCCATGGTGTAAATATTCTTACCATGGCTAATTTTAAGCTCCCACTCATTTAAGAACCAGCTCATAAAATTCCAAAAGTATGAGTTGGCTCTGCAGACAGATGCTCAAGTGGCATAGTCTCTAAGTGGGAACTCAATTCAGAAAAGAAGGGCTATGTGTCTGTGGACTGAGAGAGTCTAAGAGGGTCTTGGGGAGCACAGACAACCTGAGGTGCATCTTAACAGAATCCTAACATTAGGAAATAAACAAAGACAGGTGAAAAAGCTCTAGCACCTGTATGTAGCCAGCTCACTCATTCATGGTGTATCATTGCTTTGTTCATTCAAACCAGTTTAAAAAAATTATAACCAGACACCAGGCACTTGCCATAAGAGTTTTAAAACAAGGAATTATAATCCCAGCCCTTAAGGGGCAGGAGGTCAGAGAGATGTAAAGTGTAAAATAATGTGGAAAAAAGGGGAGGGCCATGTAACATTCTCCAGGTGACATCCGAGGAGAGTGATTAACCCACCTGGTGGGGAAGGTCAGGAGCTTTGTGAGGTTGTAACCAAGGCTGAGAGGCAGGCCAGTGAAGGGCATTCCAGCTCGAGACTCTGAGTGAAATAAAAAGTAGAGAAATTGTGGCGTGTGGGCAGCTACAAGCACATCCCTGCTGTGACATGACATGCATGCTAGGCACAGGCAGAAGCAATAATTGTGTCAGGGACATGGGAGATGCAGATTCTGAAGGACTCTGGGGCCCTGGAAAAGAGCATGGCGTTTCAGCAAAACAGCACTGCTTCGACTGAGCAGTGATCAGAATTGCATTTTAGATAAGCCATGTGACTGGACTCGCTGTTCATGTTGTGTTTGACCATTTAGATTTCTCATTTATGTTTAATGTAATTGGAGGGTTTTGGGTCTGTTTCTTAGTTTGGGCTATTACAGATGAAAGCAAAGGATTTGGGGGCTGTTTCTTAGTTTGGACTATTACAAAAAAAGCTGCTGTGGAGAATCTTGTTTAGGTTTCTGTGCCAAAATAAGTTTTCGTTTCTCAAGAATAAATACCCATGAGTGCAACTGCCGAGTCAAATAGTAATTGAATGTTGGGCATTATTTTTTAAAAGCCATTTTTTTTTCTAGAGTTACTGCATCATTTTACATTCCTATCAGCCATGTAGGAAAAATTCTGTTTCTCTATATCCTTGTCAGCACTTGGCATTATTGTCCTTTTAAATTTTATGTGTTTAATAGATGTGTAATAATATCATGGTCTTGGTTTGCATTTCTCTAAGGGCTATTGTTCAGAAGGTGTTCTAAAGATGCTGACCGTTATTTCATATGCTCATCTGCCATCCAAGTACTCCCCTTCGTAGCAAATATCTTCACATGTCTTGCCCATTTTCTACCTGGATTGCTTGGGGTTTTTTGCCATTGTTTTTTGAGAGTTCCTAATATATTCTAGATATGATACCTTTGTCAAATATGTGGCTTGAGCACATTTTTACCCAGCCTGTAGCTTTCCCTTTTATCCTCTTTACAGGATCTTTCACCAAAAAGACAATTTTAATTTTTTATCAAACTATTTTCTCTTTTGTGGATCATGCATTTGGTGTCAGGTTTAAAAACACCTCACCAAGCTGTAAATCTTAAAAATTTTTCTTATGCTACGTTTTTTTTTAATTGCATTTTAGGTTTTGGGTACATGTGCAGAACATGCATGATAGTTGCATAGGTACACACGTGGCAGTGTGTTTTGCTGCCTTCTTCCCCTTCACCCACATTTGGCATTTCTCCCCAGGCTATCCCTCCCCCACTCCCCCCCTGACGCTGTCCCTCCCCTATTGCCCCCAGTAGACCCCAGTGTGTAGTACTCCCTTCCTGTGTCCATGTGTTCTCATTTTTCATCACCTGCCTATGAGCGAGAATATGCGGTATTTCTTTTTCTGTTCTTGTGTCAGTTTGCTGAGAATGATGTTCTCCAGATTCATCCATGTCCCTACAAAGGACACGAACTCATCGTTTTGAATTGCTACATAATATTCCATGGTGTATATGTGCCACATTTTCCCAGTCCAGTCTATCATGGATGGGCATTTGGGTTGGTTCCAGGTCTTTGCTATTGTAAACAGTGCTGCAATGAACATTCATGTGCATGTGTCCTTATAGTAGTTACCTTTTAAAAGATTTATAGTTTTACAAGTAATATTTACCTATGATCCATTTTAAGTTAATAATAGTAGGTTATAAGGTTTAAATCAAGGTTCAGTTTTTAATCTATAGATGTTCAATTGCTCCAGCACCATTTATTGGAAAGATTATTCTTCCTACATTGAATTCTTTCTACCATCATCAAAAATTAGTTGGCCATTCTTGTGAAAGGCTATTTTAAAATTCTGTTTTCTGTTTCATTGATATTTGTTCTATTATACTCCATCAATACTGTACAGTTTGGGTTAGTGTAGCTTGATAAGTCTTGAAGATGTGAAGAGTGCTTTTTCCAACTTTATTTTTCTCTTTCAGAATTATTTTTAGCTATTCTATGGCTTTTGTATTTCCATATAAATTTTGGAATAATCACCTGTATGTCAACAAAAAATCTTGCTTAAATTATGATAGGAATTGCATTCAATTAGTGTGTCAATTTGAGGAGATTTGACAATTCACTATGTTAAGGTTTCCAATTCATGAACTCGTATTTCCTCATTTATTTAGGTATTTTTATTTCTTTAATTAGAATTTTGTAGTTTTAGCATATAATTTCTGTGCATATTTTCTTAGATTGACACCTGAGTACTTTTTCATCTTTGAGTAATTGTAAGCAGTATTGTCATTTTAATTTTAACAACTTCATTCCTAGTATATAGTAATATGATTAATTTTTGTGTATTGATTTAATATCATGTGACATTGCTGAAATCATTTACTGGTTCTAATTTTTCAGATTACTCGGGGTTTTCTCTGTAGACCATACTGTCACATGCAAATAAAATCAGTTCTGTTTCATCATTTCCAGTCTATATGTCTTTTATCTCTTTCTTGTCTCATTTCACTAGCTAGAGTTTCCAGTAACATGTTCAATAACAGCAGTAAGGGTAGACATCCTTTCCTTTTTTGTAATCTTAAGGGCACAATATTCAGTCTTTCCTCATTTAGGTATAATGTTTGCAATAGGTTTTTGCTGATGATCTTTAACTAGTGGAGAAGTTCTCCTCTATTTCTAGTTTTCTGAAACTTAGAAACTTAAAAAAATAATGAATTACTATTTTTTAGGAAAGTGCTTTTTCTCCATCCTTTGATTTAATAATCTGATTTCTCTTCTGTAGTTGTTAATATTAAATACATTAATTGATTTTCAACTATTTAATGCACCTTCCATCCCTGGAATGAACCTCACTTAGTTATGTTTTTAGTTTTTTTTAATGTATTGCAAAATTATATTTGCTAATTTTTTAAAAAATTTTTTGCATCAAATGAAACTATCATTAGAGTGAACAGACAACCATAGAATGGAAGAAACATTTTGCAATGTGTCCATCTGACAAAGGTCTAATATGCAGAATCTATGAGAAACTTAAAACAAATTTATTTTTAAAAAAAACAAAAACAAAAAACAACTCCATTAACAAGTGGATGAAGAACATGAACAGACACTTCTCAAAAGAAGACATTTGTGTAGCCAACAAGCATATGAAAAAAAGCTCAACATCACAAATCAGAGAAATGCGACTCAAAACAACAGTACGATACTATCTCACAGCAGTCAGAATGCCAATTATT
This sequence comes from Leontopithecus rosalia, assembly GCA_028533165.1. Lineage (NCBI taxonomy): Eukaryota > Metazoa > Chordata > Mammalia > Primates > Cebidae > Leontopithecus > Leontopithecus rosalia. The sequence continues at coordinate 135,284,972 of CM052654.1, read as the reverse complement.
AAAAAGCCAAGAAACAAGAGATGCTGGTGAGGCTACAGAGAAATAGGAATGCTTTTATACTGTTGGTGGCAATGTAAATTAATTCAACTATTGTGGAAGACAGTATGGCAATTCCTCAAAGACCTAGAACCAGAAATACCATTTGACCAGCAATACTATTACTGAGTATAAACCCAAAGGAATGTAAATAATTGTGTTATAAAGATACATGTATGCATATGTTCACTGCAGCACTATTCACAACATGGAATCAACCCAAATGCCCATGAAAGACTGGATAAAGAAAATGTGGTACATATACATCATGGAATACTATGCAGCCATAAAAAGCAATGAGTTTCTGTTCGTTGGAGGGACATGGATGGAGCTGGAAGTCATTATCTTCAGCAAACTAACTCAGAAACAGAAAACTAAATACTGCATATTCTCACTTATAAGTGGGATCTGAACAATGTGAACATACAGACACAGGGAGGGGAACAACAAACACCTATGCCTGTGGCAGGGAGGGAGGAGGAAGAACAATAGGAGAAACAGTTACTGCATGCTGGATTTAATACCTAGGTGATGGGTTGATAGGTGCAGCATATCACCATGGCATGTGTTTACTTATGCAACAAAACTGCGCATCCTGCATATGCACCCCAGAACTTAATATTAAATAAATAATTTTTGCATCTACATTCCTGAGGGACATTAGTCAGTAGGTTTCATTTTTTGTACTGTCCTTGTCTGCTTTTGATATCAAAATAATTCTGGCTGGCTTTGTACGATAAGTGGGAAGTATTGCCTCCTCTTCTATTTTGTGTAAAATTAGTGTAAATTTTTTTAAACTTTCAGTAGCATTCACCAGTGAAGCCATCCAGGCCTTGAAATTTATTTTTAGAAGGTTTTAAATCATGAACTCTTCCTTAATAGTTACAGGGCTATTCACATCATTGGTTTCTTACTGAGAGTCGTAGTAGTTTTACTTTTCAATGAATTGTGATATAAAGTTTACATGTGCAGAATTTTCCATAATTTTTACTTATTTTACTTTTTGGCATATCTTGTTTTATACAGAGAGTCATAATCTGTGTCTTTTCTCTTGTTTTCTTTGTCAGCCTTGATAGGGATATATAAATCTTATTGATCACCTTAAAGAACCAACATTTTACTTCATAATTTTCTCAGCTTTTCAGTTTTGTGTATCTGCTTTTACACTGTGTTTTGGTTTTCAGTTTCACTGATTTCTAATGTTATCTTTATTACTTTCCTCTGCTTGCGTTGATTTTCTTTTTGGTTTGGTTCGTTTTGCCTTGGTTTCGTGTTTTGGGAGCTTAGATTATTGATTTTAGATGTTCCCTTGTTTAACAGAAGCCTTAAAATCACCATTTTCCCTCTGATTACTGTTGTAACTGCATGTTGAAAATTTTGGTATCCTCTGTTGTTATTTTAATTCAGCTCATTGTATTACTTTATTTTCCTTGAGACTTCTCCTTTCTGCATAGGGATTATTTAGAAGTGAATTATTTAATTTCTGGGGTCTTGGAGATTATCCTGCTGGATTTCTGTTATTGACTTCTAGTTTGATCCCACTATAGTCAGATAACACATGCTAGGTAATTTCAAGTTTTAAAAATTTATTGTGGTTTGTCTTGTGGTGCGGAATTTGGTCTGTCTTGTTTATGTTCTATGGGTGCTTGGAATCAATGTGTAGTCTGCAGTAGGAGTTGAGTGGACTGTTCTACAAATATCAATTAGATACTAATTGTTGGTGATGTTGTTGGGTTTTATATACTTGCTGATTTTCTGTCTAGTTCTATCAATTATTGAGCGAGAGCTGTTGAATTCTTCAAGTATAATTGTGGATTTATCTATTTCTATGTTCAATTCTGTTACTGGTTGCTTCAAATTATTTTACAGTGCTCTTGTATGGGGCATGCACATTTAGGTGCGTTACCATTCTGAAACGCTTTGAGACTCAGCTGAGTGACCCCAGGGCCCACAAGGCCTCCTGTTCTTCATGCTTCCTGCTGCCATGGCACTTGGTGCTTGTTGACATCCACTTCTTCTTGGTCATCACCCTGACGTCTGTGTCATCTTTTCATGTCAGCCACCAGGATAAATGACATAATTCCCATCTGTGATTTGTTGCCACATTAAAAAAATTATTTAAAATTTTTTGTGTAGGTAGTAAATGTATATATTTATGGAGTATATGGAACATTTTGATACAGGCCTACAATATGTGATAATCACATGAGGGTAAGTGGGGTATCCATCACCTCAAGCATTCATCCCTTAGTTAAGAGCCTTCTCTTTTATTTCAGGAGTGACTAATATCCCCATTATTGATACACGGTGTAAGGAACTTCTTACAAATTACTAGTATAAAGGATTGCCTTAGAATGAATTCCATGTTTACCAACTATTCAACATATAACAATCTCCCTTCACTACATAGAATTACACGCAAACAAATTTTCACTGTAGTCAATAAATTTTAAGATAACCACAGATGAGACATAGAAAGACCAAACCAGAAAATACAATTAACCTTTGCTCTTTTTGAGCCAATTAAAGTTATGTGGGTGTAGTTGATAACATATTTGCATTAAATACGTACACTTTTGTGAGCACTGTAGCTCTTGTTAATTTTTTTTTCTTAAGAAGAGAAAAAGTTTCTCAACTTAGTATAGCAAAGCCCTTTTCTAAGGGCCTATAAATAATTTTGAGTCCCTGGTGCTGCCTGGAAATGTAGCTCTTCTGAGCTGCAATGTCGGCTATTTCTCTGAAACTGGAGTAGTCATTCAAAAATAGTTTCACTCAATTTAACTGCCTATTGAACCCTCTAAATTACAGATATTAAGCCTTTGGTTTCACAACAAACTTAATGAACAGTTCTGACAATCTATAAGCAAGGCCACTGGAAATTCATGGGCCAGATGGAATCACAGATTACACCATTTTCCTACTGCCCTGCAATTTTCTGGCACCTGGATCTACATTCCAGGGATACATATTATGTCTGGTGCAATAGTCCCTGACCCTAATAACTGAATTTGTGTTTTAGAAAGCTCAATTCTAGCAGAGAAAAGGCTCCAAACTTTCTCTCCTGATTCTTTGAAATATCAGGGCAGAGCTCAACCTATTGATATTTAGAATCCAAGGTGCTCTAAGCATACTTTTTAAGAGGAAATGCGTCTAGGACAGGGAGGGACCACGGGAACAGGCAGGGGAGGCCAGAGTAATGGGATGAAGAGAGAAAGCTATAATATCAGGTGTGGGATAAAATAGAAAACACATACATTAGCAAAGGAGGAAGAGAAGACAGCTCAAAAGTCAAGACATTCCCCCAAGAATCTCTCAATTATTCATAGGAAAATTAGCATTGGTGATGTATATTTTGCTATAAAGATCCCGCATATCTGCTATACAGTGATTTCAAAAGGAATGCGCTTAATCACTAAGAGATTCCTTTTCACATCCTGAAAAATGGCCAAGTGTCAGTGACATGATTGGATATGAGAAAAAGAGACTGTGTGAATCAATTTCCTCATTCAGAACATTCATAAACTGCAGCCTCTGTGCTCCAGCACATTATAAATTTCCTGTTTTCAAAGAACGTGTATCACTCTTCCCCCATCTTTGTATTTATTATGCTGAATTCTAATTGTTTATTTATTTACCAATCTGTTGTTCTCAGAGTACACGATGTGTCATTGAGAGAGATTCATCTTATTTACCTCCATGTCCCTTGTGTCAACAGGAGGCCTGAAAAATAGCCAAACGTTAGCCGAAAGGATGCATGCTCCAATTTCTCCTTGGGCAAATTCAATGGTTTAAACATGGATATGCATTTGAAGCAGAGAAAAGCATCCAAGGGAGAAAACAAAACATGACCTGAAACATTAAAACATATGAAAGGTAAAGAATAGCTCGCCTGCATCGTTATCAGCATTGAGCACTCTTCTTGAAGAAATCTGTGGATATGATTTCTTCTCGATGCATTTCACTCAACTCACTGTGGCTACCAAGAGAGATAGTTTCCCTGGCAGGAAGCAAGGACTCTGTCTCCTACGTGCTCCTGGGATAGAATGACTTTGGTGGAAAGCAGAGGAAATTTCATTAGCATTATACATTATACAGAACTTGTTATTTAGAATAATAACTATAGAATGGTTTGATATTAGGGGCTGAAAGGTCCTGGAGAATTGGCAGTAAAACTTATTTTACAGTTGTGGAGGTGAAACTCACCTGAGAGAAGCAAGTCACCTGCAGGAGGTGGCTGGGTCACCACATGATTACTTTTATGCTGCCCAACCTAGGGTCCCTGTCCTCTTTGGAATATCAAAACCTGGCAAATGCCTTATGAGGACTGTTTTCATATTTTTAAAAACATCTAATGAAAATCAGATTTTTGTTAATTGTCAAAATAGTAATAATTAAGTCTTTTGGTTGGTGAGGAGATATTTCTTTGCTTTTGGCTGAAATGATTGTGACTATTTAGTCAAATTTGTTATTTGTTGATAGATCACTGGGAAGACATGAACCAATGACACCCAAAGCCAATGACAGATGCAGTGCATTGTTTATTACCCCTACTTTGCTTTGGTTTTTAGATGATCTTTAAAATATTGTTGAAGAGCCTGAAAATGTGTTTTTAGTGTAGGGGGAGGGGCGGGGGGAGAGAGAACTATACCTGCTCAACAAACATCCCATCTTCTTCCTTGACACATCCTGAGCTCCTGAGTGTTATGCAGGGCGAAGTGAATATAGCTTTCCTATAAAATGTGAGCAAAACTTAAATGTACATCCTTTCTGGTCTGAGGTGGTAGAAAACCCTTATGCAATTTGCTCATTTTTCTCTACTACAGGGACAAATGCATGCACCAGACAGAAGAGGCTTGTCTTCATCTCCCTCAGCAGCCCCTTGCCAACCCTTTTAGCACAAAGAGCATGAGGAAAAAATAAATTCATCTGCTGTTTATTACAGAGAATTGAGGTCATTTGTTCCTTTAGCATACAGTAAATTAACCTGACTAGGTCAAGATCTAACATTTCTCCAGTACTTACCTAGCCTGTCAGGTGCTATTGAATTGCAATTTCACTTAATTCTTACAAAAGTCTATGATGGAACTGAGATCTCCACGATATTGGCTTTACAGTTGGGGAAAAGCTGAGGCTCAGTGACCCTCCATCCGTTTCTAAGGTCCCACATTTAATAACTAGCTGCACAATTGGACTGGAATCCAATCCATCCTGGTCCCACTACGCATGCACTTTGCATTGTACAATGTCACTAGATGAACCGTTAAAATCTTGTGAGACAGTAGCAGAGTCCTCCTGAGTTCAAATCCAGTGCGCCATGATTTTTTGTGCTCAGAATGAATGATATCTTTTCACTAATGCAGGTTCAAAAGGAACCTGCTATGGTCATCACAACCACTGCCATCACAGTACATTCAATGCTATTTTTTCTTTCTAAAAATAATAAATAACAGAATGGCTTTCTTAATCTCAGCCTTAAATTGCATGTCAAGTATAGACATCACAGTGCTAAGTCTTACAAAAGAAGTCTAAAGTTGTTTACTATGGCATGTCCAGTGACATTCATCACATCAGATGCAAAGAGTCAGAGTTACATGTCTCACTGATTATCTGAAGGAATTTTTCTCCTCCTCCTCCATCTCCTGCTCAGTTGTGTATCTATTTCCTTTCCTTCAACTAGGTCATGTATTGCCAGAAAGGTTAAATGTAAAAGTCAGCAGTATCTGGCAGAGACGCATGTGGAGATGGAGCTGTTCTGTGCTGCTCTCAGACTGATTAAATAAAGGATGCCGAGGGAGTAGAATGAGGCTGGATGCATACTTTACTAAATGAAAGTAATGCATTAGAATGCAGCTTTAGGGTCTCATTTAAAAATATAATTCAGGAACCAGCAGAAGCCTTTAAAATATCGGCAGATGTCTTTATGCCACATTTCATGTAGAGGACAACGTGTATTAAAAGACAAATGCAATCCTCAGAACGGTTCAGCTTCCCTTATACTCCCTAGTGCTTTAATGTCTTTTAAATATATTTTATTTAAAGAGAATTTTTACCTCCATTTTTTCATATGCTATTGCAAAATTACGCGAAATCCGCCTGAGATAGTTTCAAACTATTAATTTCTGTATACATGTTTTCATTTCCATGTCCCTTCATCCAGCATTTATTTAGAACTTACTATTTGCAGACTGTAAAAATGAAGACGGTTACCTTCAGGGCAAAAGATGGAAATATCACAGGGAAGCTGACTGGAACTGACTTTCCCTTTTGAATCTCACAGGCTTTGTCAAGAGGGTTACCCCAGGGGATCATTTCTCAAAAAAACACTTGCGTTTTCCTCTTCAGGTTGTGAGGAGGTGATGAAGGACAAAAGAGCTATTGTTCTCTCACTTCTACATTAATTTCCCCCAGTGGTATTTTATCGGGTTCTGCATTTCAGAATCTGTTTTCCCTTTTCCTGACCCTCCTGTATTTTAAATCAGTAATGAGGAGTTCAAATGCCAAGCAAAGTGCTGATACAAGCATTGTGCTATCTGTGTGGAGATGAACTTGGAAGATTTATCAATTAGGGAGGCTTTTGTGATACTCAAGTGGGGAAGTAGTTTCCAAAGCTACCTATTTTGTAAGACTGACATAAAAGGATTGCCAGCCTCTTTACCAGAGAATGTGATTCCAGCTGACCAAAGTGAAAAAGTCAGAAATGAGAATGCTGCTGATCTGAGAGTTTAGGGGAATCACAACACCCCTTGGACCCATTACTTTTGACTCGTGATGAGATGTTCTTTTTGAGAGGTTTACAGCAAGGGGCATCTTAAGGGATTTTGCCCCTGGGCAAATCTGACCAGGCATGGCGTTCATTAGAAATCTAAAACTGCCATTCACATATTTAGGAGCCAGGTAAAACTGAAAATTCATTTAAAAATATATATTTCCTCTTAAGCTCTAGTGTCTTATGTATAAGAACTATCCTTAAAAGTGGATCAGCAAGCTTCAAGAAAACCACTGGATCTAACTCTTAACAAAATTTTGGTTCTGTATATAAAAAATAGTTTTAAAATGGTGTGTTATTTAATTTAAAAGATAAAAATAAGTTAAAAATTAGAGCCAGCCTCACCATACAACTAGCTGTAAACTTAGAATGACCTGAAATATGGTCAACCCTCTATTTTTCTCATTTTGAAGGGGCTCAGAAAAGTGCTGGGATAACTGGAAGCCAAGAAGTGGCATCATCCTTAGTATCTCCTGGTCTCCCAATTCCTTCACTCTACTATGTTCAGACTTAATTATTGCTTGAGTTTTGTTTTTGTTTTTAATACAATCCAGGTATTTTTTTTTGAGGTTTACTTTAGTCACAATAAGAGTGGTTGTGTACTTCTTTTGAGCACATTTGGATCTCATGCCCTTGATTTGGAAGTTACCTTTCCAATTTTTTTTTTTGAGACGGAGTTTCTCTCTTGTTACCCAGGCTGAAGTGCAATCTCACGATCTCGGCTCCCCGCAACCTCCACCTCCTGGGTTCAGGCAATTCTCCTGCTTCAGTCTCCTGAGTAGGTGGGATTACAGGCACGCGCCACCATGCCCAGCTAATTTATTGTATTTTTAGTAGAGATGGGGTTTCACCACGTTGACCAGGATGGTCTCCATCTCTTGACCTCGTGATCCACCCGCCTCAGCCTCCCAAAGTGCTGGGATTACAGGTGTGAGCCACCGTACTTATCCAATTTTTTATGCACATAAAATGTACACTTTCATAAAGCAGAAAGTATTTATTTATTTTGTATAGGTTTTGCCATCTGCAGGGGAGCATGTAATAAATATTTAATTTTCCTCAAATGGGCACATAAGAAATGCTTTGATGATAAATTGGACTTGCTTTCCAAGATTTATTTAAAAATATATGTCTGAGAATAAAGCTACTATGGAAGCAAACAGACTTTTAATATTTCTTCTGGAAGCCTTAATTTGGAGACCACAACATTTCGTAAAGTTCTCCTTGAATTCTTAGTGTTCAGTGCTTCTACTCTGACTTTTGTGACATGTTAAGTCAGGTAATAAAGCAATCTGTTTCTCAGACAACATTTCTTATTAATTTTTATGTAAATTAGGGTTCCACTACTTTGTTTATTGGCTCCTACTACAAAAGAAAAGAGAGAATATGCCTTTTCAAAAAAGATTAATTTCAATAGATCTGTCTGTCAAAGATGCAAAATAAATCTTCATTTTCAAACTTCTGCTGCTGAGAGGGAGAAAATACCTCTTTTTCAAAAATGTGTTTTCATATTTGCATGGGAAAAAGGAAACTTCAAGAATTAAAGCAAGAAAAGCAAGTATGTAAAATGTGAAAAATACAGGACGGAGCAGGGGTCTGCTTGCAGGAACCCTAAGCAAGCCTGACAGGATGTCAGGAGAAGAGAAGAAGGGTGAATTCATTCTTACGAATAGTTTAGAAGCCAAGAAAAATGTGTAAGTTGTGTAGACTTTCCAACGTTTCTGTAAGATCAGGACCCCCAAAATTTCTTTTACTTTTATTTTCTTATAATGTTCTACATTAGAGTCGAAAATAGGTTATGGGTTGAATTGCATCCCCTTCAAATGCATACGCTAAAGTCCTGAGCATCATAGCCTCTGATTGCTACCAGAACAGGATCATCACAGATGTAATTAGTTAAGATGAGGTCATACTGGAGAATGGTGGGCCCCTAGACCAATACGATTGGTGTCTTTAGGAAAAAAGAAAAGAAAAATTGCACAAGACACATGTGCACACACATACACACACAGAGGGAGGAGGGCATGTGAAAATTAAGGCTGAGATCAGGTTGGTGCTTCTATCAGCCATGGAACACTAAGGATTGCCAGGAAACCACCAGAAACTAGGAAGAAGCTTGAGACAGATTCTCCCTCACAGTCTTCAGAAGGAACCAACCCTGCCTACACCTTGATTTTGGACTTCCAGTCTCCAGAACTGTGAGAAAATAAATGTGGGTTGTTTTAAGCTGCCCTGTTTGAGGTACTTTTTACAGCAGCCTTGAAAACTAACATTACCCCTAAAATTTTTCACCATGTTGAATTGTTTTTCCTCTGTGGCATAATTTTTTAAAAACTAACGAAAACAGGACTGGAAGAAGTCATGGGAAGGTTGAGGTGTCCTGGTTAGCCGTGTCTCACAGGGTAAGGGAAAACAGAAAAACAGATAATGGATGTTGTGTGAGGATTTTCAGTATTTCAAAGCATTGCACAAATGATAACCACTACACAGCTTCCACAGGGCTCCCTTTTTCCAGCTTTAGGGCAAGGCAGTTGAAGAACGGGAAGCAAAATGGCTCCAAATCACAGAAAGAGACGTATGGATTAAAGTAGGCTACAGCTTCTTTGCAATGTTTCTACTTTTTCTTCCTCCACTTATGCCTGGGGGATGCAGGCCTCCTTCACTCACAAGATGAGGCTGCTTCCAGCGTCCCCTATGTTTCGTCTGCAAAGCAAACAGCATTTGCATCACAGCCCGCGTTGCTTCGGTTGGGGAATCTCCTCCGTTTTTATGGAGTCCCGCCTTTTCTACATCTAACCATTCTCACCTATTGCACACACTTTCAATTTATTTCCCCTTTATGGGAAAGCTTTTCTTAGCTTGCATTTCACAACACTGTCCTTGACATGTGAAGAAACATTTTTGGAGTTTAGAACCACTCTTTTCCTTTCTTTTTTGGAACAAAGCCTACCTTTCAATGAATCTTCTGTTATAGGTTATCTCTTCCCCTCTCCTGAATTAGTGAATGCCATTTATTCTACAAGTGGTGAATCTCAGGGCAAGAAATACCTATATGAATTTTAAAAATGCACCAGAGAAGGCTTAAACAGCATTACACCCATTACATCGTGTTTGTTTTGCAGAGGAAAGTGAAAGGAGTGTATCAAGTATCGCCCTGGCAACCCTGAGCCTGGAAACGCTGCAAAGCTCAGGAGAATTATAAACATGTGTGATCATTCTTGGGGATTATTTGTTTGAATTAGGTATTCTTTTATCAAAGCGGTGAGCCTAATGTGTATGTCATCTCCCCACAGAGCTTGGCTCTCCCTGGAGGAGGGCACAGAGTTACACAACCCATGAAAGGACCCTTGAGCCAATTGGGAGCTCCACCTGAGCCCCGGTATGGCAGGCTGATCTGTGACCTGCCTCAGAGCTCAGAATAAAGGAGCCAAAAACTGGCCAGCATTGGAATAGACACTGAGCCCTGCCTCTAGAGTCACATAGGCCTGCTTCCCTCATCCCTCCTTCCTGAGGGAACACTGACAGAAAAGAGCCCAAATGAGGAAACTCTCAGGAATGAATTTGCATCTTAGACTCGACCTCTGGGCAAAAGGACTCATGGGTTTCCAGAAAGTGTAAGAGATGATGATATAGGTTCTCAGAGCTTGGCACCTGTGTCTAGGAGAATCTAATAGAAGTATTCGAAAGAATTGTTTAAAGGCCTTTGGTTACTGCTTATTTTTTGTTAAATTTTTAAGTCATGTGTAGAAACCTGGAAAATCACTAAAAATAGGTTACAGTAAAATAAAATTCTATTTGTTTTTGGGTCTTGAACATTCCACAACAAGTATAGAAATAGATATATAGAAAGCCTTTCTTCCACTATTTCTGGCATATAATTCCAGGATTAAAGGATTAATATCAACTTGTTCCCCTCTCACAAATGGACAGAAAGATGGAGTGCAGTCCCAGGAGATGATTCTTCTATAGAAGGGCTTGGTTTATTGTTGTTGCATTGTTTTCAGATTGATTCCAAGCGTTGAAAGCCCCCAAAATTACTATAGGTAAGAAAAAGAAAACACACTGGCTCTTTTTCCTTTGGCTTATAAATATTGAAGTTGCCTTTTTTTTTTTTTGAGACGGAGTTTCGCTCTTGTTACCCAGTCTGGAGTGCAATGGCGCGATCTCGGCTCACCGCAACCTCCGCCTCCTGGGTTCAGGCAATTCTCCTGCCTCAGCCTCCTGAGTAGCTGGGATTACAGGCACGCACCACCGTGCCCAGCTAATTTTTTGTATTTTTAGTAGAGATGGGGTTTCACCATGTTGACCAGGGTGGTCTCGATCTCTTGACCTCATGATCCACCCGCCTCGGCCTCCCAAAGTGCTGGGATTACAGGCTTGAGCCACTGCGCCTGGCCTGAAGTTGCTTTTTTTTAAAAAAAATTTTATTCCATATTGATACGTGTTCTGACTTGATTATATCTGCCTTATTTTCAGCTTACAATTAAAGAACAAGTAGGATTAAAACTCATAGAGGCCAATTAAGAGAATGTGAAAGAAAAAGAAGAAAAGAGTAAGGAGAGAAAAAGATGATACAGAAATAGAGCATTGAGCTTCGTACCAACCATGACACGTTATGTCATTCTATGAATGCTATGAATTACTAGCATAAGTGACACAGCATTCACTGTTTAATACTAAAATTCATTCAATTTCATGGGAGAGCAAAATCATTTCTAGCCTCAAAGTTGTGAGATAAATACATCATGTAAAACATTATGTCCGTGACATTTGGACTGTGAAAGACCAAGTCTTCACTAATCATTCTTTGCAAATGCAGAGACATTTCATGGGCTTGTTTCTTTTCACACTGGCTCACAGGGTAAGCCAATAGACAGTTTAAGTTCATAGTAATTCTTTAAGAAAATCCTGGTCCTGGGGCCGATAGCTGTAGAGACAGTGAAAGATATTTGTCCCAGGTATGTAGCTTTTTTGTAATTTGACTTAATTTATGGAAGGAAGAAAAAAAACCTAAGTCCGAGTGCAGTGGCTCATGCCTGTAATCCCAATATTTTGGGAGGCCAAGGCAGCCGGATCGCTTGAGGTCAGGAGTTCAAGACCAGCCTGGCAACATGGTGAAACCCTGCTCCACTAAAAGTACAAAAATTAGCCAAGTATGGTGGTGTGCACTTGCAATCCAAATTACTCAGGAGGCTGAGGCAGGAAAATCACTTGAACCCAGGAGGCATAGGTTACAGTGAGCTGAGATCGTGCAACTGCACTCCAGCCTGGGCAGCAGAGCAAGACTCCATCTCAAAACAAAACAACAACAGCAACAATGAAAAAAAAAACCTAGAAAATCCTGCAAAGTAAATAGTTAATAGAATTCTTAGCTCATTCCTTTCAGATCCCAGTTGTCTCAGATGGCTTCGTGGCAAGACCTCCTGCCAGACCACTCCAATGACTGTCATCTGGGAGGACCAGAAGGGCAGGCATTTTGTGTTGGGGACTGAAGAAAGATCAATATGCTCTACCAAGGTCAAACAAAAGCATTTCTTCTTTTTGTGAAAAATGAAAGATGCTGACAGAAAATCTTACTTGATGGTATATTTCCTTAGATTTGTGGTGAGGAGAAGGGTGTCTGCAGACTGGGCCAGCATCCCCTGCCCCACATCAGAGCATCTGCACTAAAGGAGGGTGCGAGAATGAACACACAGCCAACCCCAGAAGTTAAAGAACTAGAGTGAAATACACCAAAAGAAGGTATGTAAGAATTAATAAAGACTGAAACTGAGGTTAATTCCACTAGAAAACAAAGCAAACCAAAAAGCCAATGCAGCAGTGAGTAAAAGTAGATATTATTTTTTAATGAAAAATCTAATAAAAACAAAGAAAATATAAGCCAGGCAAAATTATTTATTAAAAACAAGGAGCAAATAAAAGAATAATTGTTTAAAAAATATTTTACTAAAATCAAGAAAAAAGACAGAGATATCAGTTATTTAAAATTGTTTTATGGGGACTATGTGATATAATTAAAAAAATAAAATTACTGGTATACCTAAAATAGAGACATTATCCTTACTTGCAGATATTGCTATATATTCAGAAAATAAAAGAGCTTCAATTAAAATCGTTAGAACTGATAATTTCCATATGTAGCAGGATAGAGAAAGTTTGTAGCAACATCTGTTCATCATCATAGAATGAAATGAAACAATAACTAATGGAGTTCATGCACATACTGACATAACTACAAAGTCCATAATATTGAATGCAAAAATAAATATGTATTTCCCATGTGCAATAAACTATATTTTATGGAAAAATATTAAGAACACAATTAAGAATCGTAAGCCCTGTTCCTAGTTAAAATGTCAATCCTCCAAAATAAGTAACTAAATACAGTTAACATTTCTGTCATACACGTAACAGGGGCATATTTGGGAAGTGGACAAATTGAACATAAAGTTTATATAAAACAATAAATGTGTGAGGATTGCCAAGAACAATGTGAAATCTTTGCATAATTGAGGTGGTTTTGTCTTATCAGATATTAAAACATTCCAAGAAGTTACTGTTATAACAAAATATGGCTATCCTAGAAGAACAAAACATAAGAATGATAAATATATCCATGAATGCATAAAATTTAATCCATAGTGCATTTGGTATTGCAAATATGTAAGAAAAAAACTGGGTTTCTCCCAAATTATGTTGAGAGAATCGAGCAAACATTTGGAGAAAAAATAAGTTTGATCACTACTTTACAGCATACATAAATTACAAAAAGGAAAATGTTCAGAAAATGCAATCTTATTCAAAGTAATATGAGATTATTTCAAAGCATTTGTGAAGGAAATCTTCCTAAGTACAATAAGAAAACTTAAAGCTACTGAACAAATAATGATCAATTTAATATTTAAACATTCAAACTTCTATAAATCAAACATGACAGAAACTTAGTCAAAGAATAATCTACAGAGAATATGTGTGTAACATAGGTAGCAAAGTTTTAGTATCTCTAAATATGTAAGTTCCTAAAATTTGTTTTAAAGACACAAACATAATTAGAAAAATATTAAGAAGATATGAAAATGGATTTTAAAAAAGAAATCAAAGGGTCAATAAGTGAGAAGAAAAAGTTATATGATAGATTCAAGCCATTGTTTGCCCATAAATTGATAAATGGAAAAAATGATTGCCAACATCTAATGGGGGCATAAGAAATTCACATTTTCATACATCGTAGATAAGAGTGTGAATATCCTCATATCCCCAGTTCTCTCTTTCTCCAGCTTAGAGTAGTAATACCCCTTCAGATGCTCTAAACTTTCACTATAATGCACCTGCAGAAGGCCTAATCCAAACCTCTGTGAAATTCAAATCTCTGCCTTCTCTGTGGCTGCCCTTGAGCAACTGAATTTTACTGATGACACACACATACACACACACAGACACACTCAGGCACATATACACTCATGCACACATGTAACCACAGGCACACAATTTGATGAATTCTGTTCTTGTTCTTTCTTCTTTGCCATCCTATTAATTATTCTGACACACTGACTTCAGCACCCTTCTGAGACTTTCCTTTTACCTGTGAAATTTGTAAACATAATCCAACTATATGTTTCCTACAAGAAAAATTACCTTAACCATAAAGATACATGTAGACTGAAAGTCAAGGGATGGGAGAAAATATTCCGTGTATACAGAAACCAATAGTGAGCAGGAGTAGCTACTTATATATCAGATAAAACAGACTTTATATCATAAACAGTAAAAAAAAAAGAGGACAAAGAAAATTATTACATAATAATAAAAAGATCAATTTAGCAAGAGGATATAACAATATTCAATATACATGAACTCAAATGGGAACACTTTAACTCACAGAACAAATATTAGTAGACCTAAATAAAGAGACAGACAGCAATACAATATTGGGATATTTTAACACCCTACTCACAGCGTCAGACAGATCAGCAAAACAGAGAAATAATACAGAAATATTGGATTTACATTGGACTTTAGAACAAATGGACTTAACAAACATTTACAGAACATTCTACACAATAATTACAGAATATACATTCTTTTCATCAGCACATGGAACATTCTCAAAGACAGATCAGATGTTACAGCAAAAAGCAATTCTTAAAAAAATTTGAAAATATCAAAATCATATCACATATCTTCTCAGAACTCAGTGGAGCAAAGCTAGAAATCAATACCAAGAGTAACTTTGGAAACTCTACAAATACATGGAAAATCAGCATCATGGGCCTGATGGGTAAATGAAGAAATTAAAACAGAAATTACAAAAAAAAAGTGAAATGACTAAAAATGAAAGCACAACATTCCAAAACCTGTGGGATAAATTAAAAGCAGTGCTAAGAGGGAAGTATACAGCATTAAGTGCCTACATCAAAAAAAGTAGAAAGATCACAAATTAGCAACCCAACATCACACCTCAGGGAACTAGAAAAACAAGAACAAACCAAAACCGAAGTTAGCAGAAGAAAAGAAATAGCAAACATCAGAGCAGAACTCAATGAAATAAAGATAAAAAAATCCCCAAGGAATTAAAACAAAAAATCAGTATTCAAAAAGAGAAACAAAACAGATTAACCACTAGCTATACTAATTTAAAAAATAAGAAAGAAAATGCACAATCAGAAATGAAGAAGGAGACATTGCAAATGATAAAACCAAAATAGAAAAAAATTATCAGAGGCCGGGTACAGTGGCTCATGCCTGTAATCCTAGCACTTTGGGAGGCCAAGACGGGCAAATTGCTTGAGCTCAGGAGTTCAAGACCAGCCTGCCCAATATGGAAAAACCCCATCTCTACCAAAAATACAAAAAATAAAAAAGAAAAATATCTGGGCATGGGGATGTGTGTCTGCAGCCCCAGCTATTTGGGAGGATGAGGTGGGAGGATTGCTTCAGTGCAGGAGGTGGAGGTTCCAGTGAGCCAAGATTATGCCACTGCACTCCAGCCTTGGTGACAGAGTGAGATCCTGTCTCACAAAAAAAAAAAAAATGAAAACAATTAGAGATTATTATAAACAACTATGCAGTAAAAACTAGAAAATTTAGAGGTAATGGATAAATTCCTGGAAACATACAACTTCCTGATATTGAACCAAGAAGAAATATAACTCCTGAGAAGATCAGTAATGAGTAATGAGATTGAATCAATAATAGAAAATTTCCTCCCTCCCCCTTAAAAAAAAAAGCCCAGGATGAGGTAGATTCACAGTCAAGTTCTACCAAACACACAAAGAAGAATGAATACCAATCATCCTAAAACTATTTTTAAAAATTGAAGAAGAGGGAATTCACCCAACTCATTCCATGAGGTCAGTAGCACCCTGACACTAAAACCAGACAAGGACACAATGCAAAAAAGAAAACTATAAAACAGTATTTCTGATAAACAAAGAAACAACAATCCTCAGTAAAATGCTAGCAAATCAAATCCAACAGGCCACCATCAATACATGATCAGGTGGGATTCATCCCACAGATGTAAGAATGTTTCAACATATGCAAATCAATAAAGTGATATATTACATAAACAGAATTAATGATAAAAATATATGATTATCTCAGTAGACACAGAAAAAGCTTTTGATCAAATTCAGCATTGCATCATAAAAATCCTCCACAAACTGGCATGAAGCATTCCCTCAAAGAACTGGAAGAAAGCAAGAATGCCCACATTCACTACTCTTATTCAAAATAGTCCTGGAAGTCCCTGCCAGAACAATCAGTCAAGAGAATAAAATAAGAGGCCACAAAATTGGAAAAAAGGAAATTAAGTTATCCCTGTTTACTTATGTTAATCTCAAAGACTTCACCAAAAATACTCTTAGTTTTGAAAAAATGAATTCAGTAAAGTTTCAGATACAAAAATCAATGTACAGAGATTGGTAGCATTTCTATATACTGATAATGGTCTAGGGGAGGCCTAAATCAAGAAGGCAATCCTTCATTTACAATAACTACAAAAATAAAATACCTAGGAATATATTTAACCAAAGATACCAAATATCTTTATTAGGAGAACTATAAAATTGTAATGAAAGTAGTAATAGATGAAGCAAACAAATGGGAATACATCCCATGCTCATGGATTAGAAGAATATTGTTAAAATGTCCATACTGCCCAAAGCAATTTACAGATTGAATGCAATCCCTATTAAATTACCCATGCCACTTCCCACAGAATTTTTTTAAAAACCGTAAAATTCATATGGAACCAATTATATGACTAGCAATTATATTTTTGAACACTTATGCTAGAGAGATGAAAATGTGTATTTATGGGCCGGGCATGGTAGCTCACGCCTGTAATCCCAGAACTTTGGGAGGCCAAGGCGGGTGGATCATGAGGTCCACAGATCGAGACTGTCCTGGTCAACAAGGTGAAACCCTGTCTCTACTAAAAAATACAAAATTTAGCTGGGCATGGTGGCGTGTGCCTGTAATCCCAGCTACTCAGGAGGCTGAGGCAGGAGAATTGCCTGAACCCAGGAGGCGGAGGTTGCGGTGAGCTGAGATCGTGCCATTGCACTCCAGCCTGGGTAACAAAAGCGAAACTCCGTCTCAAAAAAAAAAATGTGTATTTATATGAAATCTTGTACATTAATGTCCCTAACAGCTTTATTCACAAATCCCACAACTGGAAACAGCTGAAACATCCTTCAATGAATGAAAGGTTAAGCGAACTGTGGTGTATTTATGTTATACTGCTCAGCAATAAAGAATGAATCATTGGTACATATGACAACCTGACCCAATCTCTACAAAATTTTTCTGAGTGAAATAAACTCCCAAAGATTACATCATTTATGATTTAATATAGACAATATTCTCAAAATAAAATAATTATAGAAATAAGAAACAGATGAGTAGAGGCCAAGCGTTAGAAATGGGGGGATATGAATATTATTATAAAAGGGCAACATGTGGAATTTTGGGGGGAGGGATCCATTCTGTACCTAGACTTTGGTGATAAATTCATGTACTACACATGGGATGAAATTAATTTATAGAGCTAAATAAACATACACTAATGAATAAAAGTAAAACAGAAAATCTGAATAAGATTACTGAATTGCATCAATGTCAATTCTCAGTTTTGATTGTTTACTGTAGGTGCAGGATGTTATCGTTGAGGGAAACTTGGCAAAGGATGCATAGATCTCTTTGTATTACTTCTCACAAATGCTTGAAAATCCACAATTACATCAAAATAAATGTTTAATTTAAGATTCTACTAGATAATATTAAATATTTAAGGAAAAGAACAGTGATATTTCATCTAAACACTGAGCAAAAGAAAGCTAGCATAGCTATATTAATGCTAAGAAAAGACATTGCATAGCAATAAAATAGTCAATTTTCCAAGAGACTATAATAACACTAAATGTGTATATATAACAAGATAGCTTCAAAAGCATTGAGCAACATTACAGGAAAAATATGTGTATATGAATACTAGGTTTATAACAGACCTGTAAAACACTTTTGAACAATCCAACCTAATTGACATGTATAAAATACTCCATCCAAAACAGCCCTATATACATTATTTTCAAATATATATGAACAATAAAGAAGATAGGAGTTATTCTAGGTCATAAAATAAACCTAAAAGCATTTTAAAAATTAAAATTTTGTAAAATAAACTTTTAGAAAACAACAAAATTGAGCTACAAATCCATAGCAGAAAAATATAGAATCCACAAAATGGAATTAAATAATAAAATTTGAAATCATCCATGTGTCAAAAAAAAATCACATAAGGGGAGAGAGATCCAAGATGGCTGATTACTAGTGGCTCAGGATTGTAGCTCCCAGTGAAAGCACAGAGAATGAGGAGGACACCACACTTTCAGTCGAATTTTTGTTGTTCACGGACCAGGAGGTTCCCAGCGGAGAAGCCCCATGGGTTGCTAGCATGACTCTTGTGGCTGGTGCAGCGGTTTTGATGGCGCCCCAGCACAGCGGTTCTTGGTGCAGAGTAAAAGGGACTGGGTCCCCTTTTAGTTGACGTTTGGAACTCCAGGAAGGCAGAGTCGCCTATTCAGTTGATTGAAAAAGGGACTCAAGAAGGAAGCCAGACTGGAGATTCCCAGGCAGAAAAGCACCAAAAATCTTAATGCCACTGTTTTAGCCAGTGCGGTGGGTTGCTCAGATTCTGGCACTGGGAATCAGCAAGTTGGACGTCCACTCAGAGACCTAATTTGAAAGTAGGTAATTACAAAGACGACAGGTGGATAAATTTACAATGATGGGAAGAAACCAGTGTAAAAAGGCTGAGAATACCCAAAATCAGAACACCTCTCCCTCTACAGGGGATCACAGTTCCTCATCAACAAGGGAACAAGGCCTGATGGAGAATGAGTGTGTTCCATTAACAGAATTAGGCTTCAGAAGGTGGATAATAAGAAACTTCTGTGAGTTAAAAGAACATGTTCTAGCCCAACGTATAGAAACTAAGAACCTTGAAAAAACGTTTGATGAAATCCTAACGAGAATAGACAATTTAGAGAGGAATATAAGTGATTAATGGAACTGAAGAATACAATACAAGAATTCCGAGAAGTATGCACAGGTTTTAGCAGTCGAATTGATCAAGCACAAGTAAGGATATCAGAGGTCAAAGACCAATTTAATGAAATGAAACAAGAAGACAAGATTAGAGAAGAAAGAGTAAAAAGGAATGAGCAAAGTCTCCAAGAAATATGGGACTATGTGAAAAGACCTAATTTAGGTTTGATAGGTGTACCTGAATGTCATGAAGAGAATGAATCCAAGCTGGAAACTATTCTTCAGGATATTATTCAGGAAAACTTTCCTAACCTAGTAACGCAGGACAACACTCAACTCCAGGTAATACAGAGGACACCACAAAGATATTCCTCAAGTAGAGCAACCCCAAGACACATAATCATTAGATTCACCAGGGTTGAAATAAAGGAGAAAATTCTAAGGGCAGCTAGAGAGAAAGGTCAGGTTACCCATAAAGGGAAGCCTATCAGACTCACAGCAGATCTCTCAGCAGAAACCCTACAAATCAGAAGAGAGTTGGGGTCAATATTCAAAATCTTCAAAGAAAAGAATTTTCAACCCAGAATCTCATATCCAGCCAAATTAAGCTTCTTCACAAATGAAGGAAAACTAAAATTTTTCATGAACAAGCAAGCACTCAGAGATTTTATTACCACCAGGCCTGCTTTACAAGAGCTTCTGAAAGAAGCACTATACACAGAAAGGAACAACCAGTATCAGACACCCCAAAAACTTACCAAAAGATAAAGAGTATCTCCATAATGAAGAATCTATATCAACTAATGGGCAAAATAGCCAGCTAGCATTAAACGACAATATTAAACTCACAAATATCAATAATAATCCTAAATTTAAATTGATTAAATGCCCCAATCCAAGAAACCGACAGGCAAATTGAATAACAAGTCAAAACCCATTGGTATGCTGTATCCAGATCCATCTCATAAGCAAGGACACACAAAGACTCAAAACAAAGGGTTGGTGGAAGACTTATTAATCAAACAGATTAAGACAGAACAAAACAAAATAAAAAACAGGAGTTGTAACTTTCGTCTCTGACAAAATAGACTTTAATAGTAACAAAGACTAAAAGAAACAAAGAAGGACATTACATAATGGTAAAAGAATCAATGCAACAACAGGAGTCAATGATCATAAATATATATGCACCCCATATAGGAACACCCAGATAACATAAGACAAGTTCTTAATGACTTACAAAGAGACTTGGACTACCGCACAATAACAGCAGGAGACTTTGACACCACATTGTTAATATTTGATGGATCAACGAGATAGAAAATTAACAGGGACATCTATAATTTGAACTCAGACCTGAAACAAGTAAACTCAGCAAATATTTATAGAATTCTTCACCCCAGGTCTACAGAACATACATTTTTCTCAGTATCACATTACACCTATTTTGAAAGTTCCCACATAATTGGAAGCAAATCACTCTTCAGCATTTGCACAGCATCTCACAGACTTAAATGAAATATTGGTCAGCTGTTTGTTTGTTATTTTCTTCCCTTATTCCTTCCTGTCTCCACTGTTAAGCACAATTATCAGCATAAAAGAGGTTTTTAATACCTGTTTTTAGATTGCATTCCAGCCTGGGCGATAGAACAAGATTCCTGTTCTCTCTCCCCCTTTCTCTTTCTTTCTCTCAAAAGAAAAAAGTTCACATAAGAAATAGAAGAATTTTGATTTTAGTGAAAATAAAAATGAAATATATTGAAATTAGAATGTCAATGCTGAAACAAAAGCATGTTTAAAGGGAAATTTATAGCATCATATACTTAAAATGGAAAAGAATGATTTTGTATTAATAATCTAAACTTTTATTTTAAGAAACTAAAAATGTTAGAGGAAATTAAACCCTAAAGCAGTAAGAGGAATAACATAATAGGAACAGCCATCAGTGAAATTTTATTTAAAAAAAATTAATTTAAAAATATCAATGAATCAAAATTTTGAGGTGTTTCAAAATTATAAATAAAAGAAATAAATTTCAAACCAAACTTTTAACAGAAAAAAAAGATACAACTTAAAACGATCTGGAATTTAAAAAGGGGACATGACTTACAGATCCCAATAGACATTAAAATAAGCAGATATAATGTATTGCTATTTCAATTTGAATAAAATGGAAAAACATCCTTGAAAAATAAAAGCTACCACACTTCACTCAAGAAAAAATAGAAAGTTGAATAGTCTACTATCTATCAAAGGAATTGCATATTACTTAAAACCGCCCCTTGAAACCCAAAAGAAAAAATCCTCCAACACAGAAAAATCCAAGTGGCGATGCCTCCCCTAGCAATTTCTACCAAACACTTAAACAAGAAATATGAATTATACACAAATTTGTATATAAAGTAGAATAGAAAGGAACACTTTCCAACGCAACTTATTATACAACATAACCTTGATATCAAAGTAAGAAAAAGACATTAAGAGAAAACTAACTAGAGGTCAATAGTACTCAAGCCCACAGACACAAAAATATTTCAACAAAATATTAGCAATTCAAATCCCTTATAGAGAAAATATGGGGCAGATTCACTTCAGTAATGCAAGGCTAGTACAATAGCAGAAAAAACAATTAGTATAATTTTTCACATAAAAGACTAAATAAGGCAAAACACAGATTCATCTCAATAGATGTAGAAAAACATGTTGGCAAAATTCAATATCAATTCATGGTAAAAGCCTCAACAAACTAGGTATAAAAGAGCACATCTTTAATCTGATAATGTCACCCATCAAAAGCTACAGCTAATATTACAATTAGTGGTGATGTCTTGAATGATATTTCTTTCTGCTTTTAACTCTTCTATTCAATGTCACAGCAGAGGTCTTACATAGTGCACTTACACAGTGCAAAATGTAAAGAAAAAGAAGCATACATCTTAGAGATAAAGTCATAAAAAGCCTCTATTTGTATATTACATGATTGCCTATGTAGCAAATGTCAGAAAATGCATAAAATAGCTCCTCGTACTAATTAGTAACTTTGGCAACGTCAAATGATACAAGGGCAATATACAAAAGACATTTGTATTTCTAAATATTGACTCCTACTAAACTTTAACTACCAAGTTACAGTAGTAAAGACAATATGGCAATGGAGAAAGTATAGACATGTAGATAAATGGGACAGAATGGAAAACCAGGGAAACAGAACATAGCCACACAGTTAATTGGGTTTTGAGAAATGTGCAAAGGCAATTCAATGGAAAAAAAGCAGTCTTTTCAGCAAACGTTGCCAGAATAATTTCAGATCCATGTGAAATTGAATGAATCTCAATAGATACCTTGCACCCTATAAAAATTAATTAAATGGATAATAGACCTACATGTAAACTATAAAACTCCAAAATAAAATATAGGGGAAAAATATCTATGACTTTGAGTTGGGTATGAATATTGTAGATACAATGTCAAAATCAAGATCTATAAAAAGAAAGACTGATTATTTCAATGTGAACAAAATTAAGAATAGCTGATCTTCACAGGACACGCCTAAGAGAATACTATAGCAAGCCCCTCACTGTGAGAAAATATTCACAAATATCATAACTGATGAAGCACTGGTACCTATATATCTATATCTCAAGTCTCAAAAATAGTAACATAAACAATCCAATTTATAAATGGACAAAGCTTTGAAGAGACACTTCATCAGCAAAGACAGATAGGTGGAAATTAGCAAATAAAACTATGCTCAATATCTTAGTCATCAGGGAACTGCAAATTAAACCGCAATGACACAGCACTATACACCTGTTAGAATACGTAAGAAGTACAACTACAAAAAGTGAATAAACAAACAAAACCTAACAGTAAGGAGTTAGCAAGGATGAAAACCACCTCAAACTGCCACACAATGCTGGTGAGAATTTGAAATGCTGTACCCACTTTGGAAAACAGTTTACAATTTCTTCTAAAGTTGAATGTACACTTACCACACAACCCAACAATTTCACTCTTAGATTCTACACAAGCAGTGGAAACCCATATTTACACAAAACCTGTATAGAAGGTTTATATAGGCTTTATTCATATGTGTAAAAAACTAGAAACAACCTTAATTCCCTCAAGTAGAAAGTGGATAAACGAAGTTCAATACATCTATGCATTTGAAATACAACATGGTTTGGCTGTGTCCCCACCCAAATCTCACCTTGAATTGTAATAATGCCCATGTGGCAAGGACAGAGCTAGTTGCTGATAATTGAATCATGGGGATGGTTTTCCCCAGACTGTTCTCTTGGCAGTGAATAAGTCTCATGAGATCTTAAGGATTTTATAAATGGGAGTTCCTCTGCACAGGTGCTCTTACCTGCCACCATGTAAGATGTGACTTTGCTATTCATTTGCCTTCCACCATGATTGTGAGGTCTCCTCAGCCATGTGTAACTGTGAGTCAATTAAATCTCTTTCCTTTATAAATCACTCCATCTCAAGTATGTCTTTCTTAGCAACATGAGAACAGATGAATACAGAGTACTGTTCAATAATGAAAAGAAACAAACTATTAATACACAAAACATTGATGAATCTCAAATGCATATGCTAATTGTAAAGGGATGAATTTTACTGTATGTAAATTATATCGTAATTTCAAAAATAAGCATGAGTGATTGAATAAGCTAAAATGAAAAACTCTAAAACAAAAATGTTTCCTGTTAGAATTAGTTGACAGAACTAAAAAAAAAGTGAGAGAGATAGAAAGAAAGGAGGAAGGGAGGGAGGCAGGGTGAGATGGAGGAAGAAAGAAAATGAAGAAGGAAAAGGAAGGAAGGAAGGAAAAAAGGAATGAATGAAGGAAGGAAAGAAGGAAGAAATCATTCCATTTGAAAGAGTGGTTTTCTCCAGACTGTTCTCTTCATAGTGAATAAATCTTACAAGATCTCAAGGATTTTATAAATGGGAGTTCCCTTGCACAGGGAAGGTGTTCTATTTATTATTTATTGGATTTTAAAAAGGAAATGTTTATTTTCATGTTCTAAGGTGATTAAAAACTCCTCTAAAAAGAGCAAAGTTGAATTTAAAATATCAATATACATATTTATCTAAAAAGCAAAAGAGAAAAAACCCTGCAAAATATAGGGAATCATATCATAAAACATCCATGCATAAAAGCTTGTATACTGTAAGACTGAACTACACACCAATGATCTTGTTCAAATACAAAGGTTCCTCCTTAGAAGAGTCTCTTGTTGGCTGATTTTTTTTAAGTTTAAAATACCTTAAAAATATTTTGAGGTTTAAAAAAAAGTCCTGATGAACTAGACATATTTCTGGAAGGAGGCAAGACCTTCCCTGCCTCCCTCCCTCCCTCCCTCCCTTCCTTCCTTTCTTTTTTTCTTCCTTCCTTTTCTTTCTTCCTCCCTCCCACCCTGCCAGCCTCCCTTCCTTCCTTTCCATCTCGCTCACATTTTTCCTCAGGAAGGAAGGAAGGAGAAGAAGTAAGGAAGGAAGGAAAGAAAGAGAGAGAGAGAGAGAAAGAGAGAGAGAGAGAGAGAGGAAGAAGGAAGGAAAGAAAGAAAGAAAAAGAAAGAAGAAAGGAAGAAAGAAAGGAAGGAAGAAAGAAAGAAAGGAAGAAAGAAAAGAAAAGAAAAGGGAAAGAAAAGAAAAGAAAAATAAAAAATTGCCTGGTCCAAAACTTGGCCAGACCTCTAAACTATGTAAAGAACCATTCCTCTATGAAACCTCAGGAACTTGTTGTTTTAAATCTCTAATGTCTATGGTACAACTGACATATTTGCTGTGTGATGCACACTTACCTTTGTAAATGTGCTTTCCAACCAGTGAGGTCATATTTTGTTAAGCTGCTGCTTGGCCTGGGACTACCCTTCATATGTTCTGACCTGGTAACAGTAGAATATACTGGGCACCACGTGGTCACTTACCTCCATCTGCCCGATAGCCAGCTCTCCTGTGGGGTATGCTACAGCAACTAAATTTGGTCCAGGTCAGTCTGTTAATCTGGACAAAGGTAGTATGGGGTGAGATTTGGGCCAATATTCCCCCACATGTTACAGCCCATTTCAGAAGTATCTAGACAGACCAATTTAAGTGTCAGGTGAATATTAATGGCAAACATCTGCTCAGAGAGTATCTTCGGTGGCTGTGAAAAGCACAACGCAGGGAAATACTTCTTTCTCGATCTCCCTTTCTCTCTCTCTCTCTCTCTCAATGTGTGTGTGTGCTTGTAGTGTTATTTGTTTCTATATTTAGTACAAATTTATTCAATTGCTCATAGTATTGGGCCCTGGGCCAAGATTTCATTTGAATGGGAATCTTCAGAGTCACACGGACAGTGACCACAAACACGAGAGGATCATCCTGAGTGGCTTACCTGACCTTTGAAGATCATTTCGTATGGGGATAATGGCAGCACCACCAGAACAAATGCTGAACTCATCAAGCAAAAGATCTGAAAGGCCATACTCATGTTTGGGTGCATGGACACCCCATCTCCACCTGCTGAACTCGTCCTTCAACGTGTAGCTCTGATATCACTTCCTCTCTGAATAGCGCTCAGTGACCTTGGGTGGGTGAGCACTCCCTCCACTGACATCATCCAGTGCTTAGCTCAAACCTGGTTGAATCAATATGTGGGAAAGATGGCCCATATTTATTCTCCAGCCATTTAGTATTTTATAGATTTGTATTCACATTGAACTTATCCATTTGAATGGTTTTACTTTCCCCAAGTGAAATCTACTCTCAATAATTTCTTTTACTTTGTCATCATCGTCTATGGACAATTCTCAAAGATTAATTTCTTTTAAAGAAGTGGCAGCATCATTAGAATAGGACACCTCCCAATGCTCGGTGTATTCCATATGTTTAGTCTTGGTTAATGTTGTTCTTTCCTTCTGGAATTCCTTACCCCATTCTTTTTCCTATTACATTTTAATGAATAATTTAAGGTGGGACTTAAATCTCCAGTGTTTTGCTCAGCATTTCTTACTTTCCTTTTCTTAGGGTAGGAACTTACATAGCTTACTCATTTTGTTCCTCTTGTCTTTATGAAGAGCATCATTATTTGACACATGATCACATAGTGTTAGACCTGTTCATTTATCTGCCATTTAACTGTATTTCACAAGAACCTTTTTTTTCACTCTTATGTATTCCCAATGCCTAGCAGATTGACAAGTACAGAGGATGCACACTATAAATATTTACTGAGTCAAGTACACTGAGAGTGAGTATACCAAAAGGGAGTCTCTCTCTCTCTCCCCCTTCATATATGTGTATTTATATATATGTGTTTGTGTGTGTTTGTGTATGTGTACACACACATACATATAGAAACACATAGTTTTGGGTATGTGTTTGAAAACATGTCACTCAATTTTGTATCTATGCCTAAAATAATAGAGCAATATTTACTGTGAATGTATCTCACATGCTTATTTTCCAATTTGACTGTTATTCCTGGTGCATTCATTTTAAGCATAAGGTTAAAGCTTCTATGTAAAGATAACTTGCGAAGACCTGGAGGATGTGTATGTTTTTATACTAATAGTCTGAAACAGCTTTTCTTTTAGACCTTTCCTAGATAAACAGTTAAGAGTGCATTCACTCACTCAAGACTATCTCTAAAATATAAAGGATATTTGAGAAGTTGCAAAGAACTTCTTAAGTGTAAAAATAAAATGAGTTGATATGTCAGAAACTAAATTTGGTCAAACTGAAAAACAATAGTAGCTTTCTATGCATGTGAATGATCTAGAGACTGTTTAATTTATATTTTTAAAAATCACTTGTCTTTGGTGGTGAGCCTGTATTAACCACACAATAATAAACTTTCAGATTATGTTTATGCAATGTAATACAAATAGCTATATTAGCAGAATCTATATATAGAGTTTTTATGATAAAAATAATAGCTAACAACAATAATGATTAGATAATGTAAAAAGCAAATGGCATTGTGTTGACCATGTCCTGAACGTTAAAGCTGAATGTATCAGCCCAGTTTCTCTGTTTCCTAAGATGATGATAATAGCATCGGCATTAATAATAATATAGCCAAATACTTCATGTTTAATAGACAATTTTCTGAATGTTTATATATATTACCTAACTTAATTTAACCCTGCCATATCTAAGAAGTTTACACTACTAGTATTTCCACGTTAGTATTTAGAGGCGGAAACAGAGGCCTCGAGAGGGGAGATAAATTGCCCAAGGCCAAACAGTTCCTCAGTGTCAGAACTCCAACTTCAACTTTTTCTCTGATAATAATTATTTTGCTCTAGCATGTTATTTTAATTATTTTTTTGCTATTCTCAATTGTCATTGGAATTATAAAGAATTAAACAAATATTTTCTTTTCTGGAAGAAAAAGAATATCTTTTATGTAACCAAAGATTATTCTCCATGAGTAATAACTACAGCCTCTTCAGATGATATAGAAATTTAATTTTTTTGTCTTATCATTTTTCAACATTGAGATTTATCACAATAAATATGTTGCAAACATTAATGTTCTAGCCAAGAAGTTTCTAGAGTAGATATAGCTCTCGCTTTTAGAGTCTTAAATATTTTCTTGAGTATTTTTTTTTTTTGAGATGGAGTTTTGCTCTTGTTTCTCAGGCTGGAGTGCAATGGTGTGATCTCAGCTCACCACAACCTCCGCCTCCTGGGTTCAAGTGATTCTCCTGCCTCAGCCGCCTGAGTAGCTGGGATGTCAGGCATGTGCCACAATGTCTGGTTAATTTTGTATGTTTAGAAGAGACAGAGTTTCTCCATGTTGGTCAGTCTGGTCTCAAACTCCAAACCTCAGGTGATCTGCCTGCCTCAGCCTACCAAAGTGCTGGGATTACAGACGCTAGCCACCACACCCAGCCCTTGAATACTTTTCAAACTGTAAGAAAACAGAATACCGTATAGAGCCTCTCCATTTATTTCTATAGCATCCATTCTTACGTTCCCTTTATCCTCTGTGACTTTGTCTCATTCAGAGCAAAAGTTTGTGAGGTTCTACATGATCTCTGCTCCCCACTGGGCCTCTGTTTTAATTTTTGGCTACCTTCTCCCATGCTCTTCTTCCAGATATCTGCCTGACTTCCTTCCTTAACACCTTAGATCTTTTCTCAAATGTCATCTTATCCGTGAGCTTGACCTAACCATATTAAAAATTGCAAACTCACACCCAAATGATCTCTTCTTCTTTCGTATAATATATATCTCTGTAGCATTTACCAGTACCTAATATTTATTATAGTCATCTTATATATTTTGTTTATGGTGTACTTCCTCCCACTGAAATTTAGGCTCCCTGAAGATAGAAATTTTTGTTTGTTTAGTGGACTACCAATATCTCCAGGACCTAGAAAATGAAACTCCAGGGCTCTTGCACAATGAACAAACTTAGTAAATATTTCTTTAATGAATATTGCATAAAATAATCACAGTATAAAAACATTTTTATTTGTAACTTCAAAATTACCCAGGGCTAACCAGTATGTGGATCAACACTAGTAACTACACTGTGACTAACTGGACGTTCTTATTTACTTCAGAGATTGTATTAACTTTGGGAACATTAGGGAAATATTGGTTTGCCTGTGTATTAGTAAATTATTTTGACAATTTGATATTGACTGAGAAATTTACTTAAAAGAAATTGTAGAACTGAATGTAAAACTCAAAAATATGGAATCCCTAAAAGTTAACAGAACAGAAAATGTAGATAATTTTGCTTTGGTGTTAACTTTTTAGACATAAGACCAAAGTCACTATCCACAAAATAAATCATTGATAAGCTGAACTTTATTAAAATTCAAAATGTCTCACACCTATAATCCCAGTACTTTGTGAGACCGAGGCAAGCAGATCACTTTAGGTCAGGAGTTTGAGACCAGCCTGGCCAACATGGTGAAACCCTGCCTCCACTAAAAGCACAAAAATTAGCCAGGTGTGATGGCAGGCACCTGTAATCCCAGCGACTCAAGAACCTGAAGCAGGAGAATCGCTTGAACTTGGGAGGTGGAGGTTGCAGTGAGCCACTGCACTCCAGCCTGGGCAACAGAGTGAGACTCCACCTCAAAAAAAATAAAAAAACCCCAAAAATTTAAAATGTCACTCAGTGAAAGATACTGTAGAGAGAAAAATTAGACAAGCCAGCAAATACCTCTCCAAAGAAGATACACAGGTGGCAAATAGACATGAAAAAAAGATGTTTCATATCATATGTTGTTTGGGAAATGCAAATTAAAATGACAATGAGAGACCTACTAAAATGGCGGAAATCCAGAACATCAACAACATCAAATGCTAATCAGAATGCAAACACACAAGAACCTCCTTCAGTGTTGCTAGGAATGCAAAAGGGCATGATCATATATGCGAGACAGTTTGACAGTTTCTTGCCAAGCTAATCTTATTCTTTCCATATGATCTGGCAATCATGCTCCTTGGTATTGGCCAATGTGTTCAACCGTTTTGTCCATGCAAAAAATTGCACGTAATATTTATGGCAATTTTATTTATAATTGCTAAAACTTGAAAACCCCAAAGTAGCCTTCAGTAGGTGAATAGACATATAAATATCCATTGTGTATAATTGTGATACATCCAAACAACAGAATATCATTCAACACTAAAAATAAATGTGCTATCAAGTTATGAAGACATGGGGGGGAAGTAAATGCATAGTAGTAAGTGAGAAAAGCCAACCAAAATGGCTACATACTACATGATTAAGTACATACATGTGGCTTCATCATGATTCTTGGCTTTCTTACAACATAACATCTTCTTAGAAATTACACTTTTTACACAGTAAGTAAGGTCTTCAAATATTAAATATGAATGTTTTAGTGAACAAGAGAGAAGCTGCATCACATTTTATAAACTAAACTGAGATGTCATAAAAAGTCATATTGCTGCATGTGTCTGTAGTTTGCTTCATTTTATTGCTAAGTTGTATTCTGTTTTATAGCTAAACCATAATTTGTTTATCCATTCACCAGATGATGGGGATTTACATTCCAGAATTGATACAAATGACCATTTAAAATATATTTATGTCATCATTAAATATATACGACTAATTGAAAAGAGATGCTGAGGTAAAATGCAGCCTGCCTACAACTGTAATTTGTATACTATATTCGAAAGAGGTAAGATTACAAGACAGACAGTGTGAGGATCAAAAACTACCTATCAGGTACTATGCTGATTATTTGGGTAACAAAATAATCTGTATACCAAATCCCTGCCACATAAAATTTACCTATACAAAAAACCTGCACATGTAGCCCTGAACCTAAAATAAAAGTTAAATAACAAGATATTCTAATAGTTTATAATATGACGAGCAGAAGCCAGACAAAGGAAGCTTTTGGGGCATTCTATTTTTGCCGATTATTTTCAAAGTGATTGACATTCCCATAAGGGTATGTAACAAATTGTCTTAGACAGTGAATTCTTTTTATCACTGCAAAGTCATTTTCAAAGCTCAGATGTTTAAGTGCCTCATCTGCTGTCCCTCTTCCACAAGTCACCTGCAAGTCGTCAAAGAGTGTGCTGCCCTTTCTTAGGGTGGGCTCCATGAGAAAGAGCCCATCATCTCCCAGTCTAAGTCCTTGAAAACTCCTTTAGCCCTTAATACAAAATTAAAGGTATCATGTAATTAGACTGCACATTTATTACCTTTCCAGATTTACTTTCTATATGTTTCACTAACCTCTTAAGTGTTCTGTTTCAGACAAAGATTTTGCTTATTTAAGAATATATTTGAATATTTTACAATATAAAACCATTGTCCATACAGGTTGCCCCACCTTGAAAGTCTTGACTTCCTCTGTCTCTGTCTAAATCTTACCTGTTCTTAATCTCAACACAAAGTTACATTTCTAAATAATCTGTTCCTAACCTCCTCCACCTGAGGGTTATTTCTATTTATTCTTTTTTTTATTCTTTATAATAAGAGTTAAATAATATATTTAGGCTATATGATCCTGAAGAAAGTAATAGATTCTTGTGGACGTTGTGAAGTTTTGTTGTTTGTTGATTAGTTTCTTAATTGTTTTCTGAGTTGTGAAATTCTCTACCACATGAACTGTTCTGAAGGCAGAGTTGACTTCCCTCGATAGAAAGTGAGAATTCCAATACTCATTTTCCCAGAATCCTTTCCTGCAAGGGTGGTAGATCAGATGCAACGACCTAGGAATTTAAATTGGGACATAGCAAAGCAAAGAAGCCTGGGGAGGGGAGATTGTGTTCCTTCAGCAGTGACATCAGCAGTGGCAATAGCAACATTCAGGTTCAAAAAACCACAGAGGCAACAATTTTAGCAATTGCCATTATTGTCTACAGTCACAGCTCTGCCCCAGAAAGCCTCAGGTTCCCCTGCTTATGGTGACAACTGCTCTCTT
Organism: Leontopithecus rosalia; assembly: GCA_028533165.1. Lineage (NCBI taxonomy): Eukaryota > Metazoa > Chordata > Mammalia > Primates > Cebidae > Leontopithecus > Leontopithecus rosalia. Next base: position 135,253,190 of record CM052654.1, on the reverse strand, counting down.
TTCACCTAACTGGTTCTGCAGAGCAGTTTTTTTTTCTTTTTCTTTTATTTGGGGGGCGGGGGGGTAATTCTCACTGTTTGTTCTTCCTTTGATATTACCTATTTTCTCAACATGTTTTTTTTAGCCTTCTGGTGTTAACTACTCAGCTATTCAATAAATCCCTTGTTCCACTGAAATCAGCTCACTGACAGCAGAGAAGCACTAATGCAGCATTTTCATGCTAGTCACGACATCATTGCGACATCCCTTAGGTGGATATTAGCATTCTCATCTGCATAGGAAGAAACTGAAGCTCAGATAGGACACGTAACTTGTCTAAGTCACTGCTTTGGCACGTGTTATTTATTAAATATTATAGCATATAAATATACGCATCAAGTTTATCCGTCAGTAAGAAGACAACATTTAGGGAAAGTCACAAAACAGCAGGTTGCATTGCTTTTTGAGGGGAAGTTAAATCATTAAATTAGAGAAGAGAAATGAGATTTCTAATCCAAAGCAGAATCAAGTTCAAGGCCAATAGCTTTGATGATACATTTGACTTTGTTTGTGTTTCCTAATGTAGATTTTATTTTGGGCTGGTGAACTATTTTCTCTGCTACGAAGGGTGACAAGGGAGGAAGGAGAGGTGAGAAGAGGTGAACAGTAACTACATGGAGATTGCCATTATAACAGGTAATGGGCACACAACATTGACTTAGTGAACACTGGTTCTCCCTGCACAAGATCTGCTGAGGCCCCACTTCTATTATAACAGCACTGTGTAGCCCATTAAGACCACATCGTTTTATTATAACTTGTTAAAAAAAAACTCATAAACTTCATGCACCAAAGTTTGGAGATCGCTTTTAAAAATATTTTTAAAAGCACTCATTTCTTCTCAAACAGTAGGAGGTTACAGGGTCTGATGAATGTTGGGGAGCCACGTGCTTCTTTCATTTTATTAAACTCCTCATGGCAATGTCCAGTTTAGTATGTATGCCAGAATGCAAATGTTTTCTTGGCACTTTCTAAGAAATCCAGAAAGATCCAAATGAACATAAGAACTGGTGGGTGATAAGTGTGTCACAACCAGAATTATAGATTTTAGAGCTGGGAGAAAACAAAAGTTGCCTATTTTTAAAACACAAATTCCAACTGCTCAAAACCCTGTAGTTTCCAGGATTTAATTAGTGCTCTCTTTGAGGGCCTGTTGATGAGGTGTAGAGACTTCTGGGTTACGGTGTATTGGCACCCTAATAACATATAGTATATATTTAAAGACTATTTTCAATGGGTCCTTCCTCCTGCTTTCTACAAAAGTGCAAATTCAATCAAAGGAGACAGCTAGTATGGATGATCCCACAGAGGGCTCTTTCCAACACAAGTCCCCAAAGGAAATACATATTGTAGGTAAAGGGGTGCCTCCCTTCATTCTGGTGTGTTTGTTTCCTAGAGCTGAGGTGACAAAGTACCACAGACCTAGCTGCTTGAACAACAGGAATGCATCGTCTCACAGTTTTGTAGACTAGAAGTCTGAGATCGAGGTGCCTGAGAGATTGGCTCCTGCTGAGGCTGTGAGGGAGAATCTGTTCCAGGAAACTCTCCTAGCTTCTGGTGGTTTGTGGATCATCTTTTGTGTCCCTTGTCCTATAGAAATGTCACTCCAGTTTCTGCTTTCATCTTCGCCTGGTGTTCTCCCTGTGTGCATGTCTGTGTCTACAATCTTTCTTTATAAGAGTACCCATCATATTGGATTCAGGCTCCGCCCTACCCCAGTAACACCTCATCTTAACTAATGACATTTTCAGCAACTCCATTCCTAAAAAGGATTATAATCTGAGGTACAGGGGGCCAGGACTTGAACATATAAGACTGAAGGTCACAATTCAACCCATAAACATCCCCCCAGTCTCTGGATTTTGCTCCTGGACATTTCAGTCTCTCCAACTTCACTTCTTTCTCTACACTTTCTTTCCCTTTCCTCTCTGCTTATTGCAGTACAGAAAATTCATGACCCCTTTCAAGTAGACTTTTTTATACTGTTCTCTTGAAGCCTTCCTAGAAAACTACAGCCTAATATTAGTCTCTCCTTTTCCTCTCCACTCATTTCATTAATGAATTTCTTCATCACTCGCCATTTTTGATTCTTTATCTCAAAAGGTTGCTTACCTCTTGAGAGTGGTAAACGCTATGTACTTAATTTTTGTGCCTCGTAATGTGCTCAGTAGGCTGTTGGATTCACAGTTCTGGAGCTCAGCAAAAATATGGCTGTCTCCTAGGCACACAGCAAGCATTTGCTGTCTTGATTAAAGAAAAAAAAACAGCAGAAGAGAAGAGAGGGAAAAGAATAGAATAGAAAAAGAAACACACAAACTTTTCTTAAGCTAACGCTAAAGAAGTTGCTGGACATATGTTCTTTTGGAACATTTTGCATTTCAATTGAGAAAGTGGCTGCATTACAAATTAACATGGATATATTTAGCACAAAGAATATACTCCTGTACAAGAAGCCTTTCAGGACAATTGCAGCTATTAGACACTAAACTAGTTTACAGGGCAGATGTGTTGCTACCTTTAGCCTTGCTAAAGTTGTTTGATTGCTAACTGACTTTGTGTTTATTGTTATATTTACGATCCTGGATTCTCCAAAGAAATCTCTTCATAGTAAATAAGTCCTCGTGAGCCATTAAATTCTAGGTAGTATCATCACAAACTTCCAAGAGCAGTACCTGAAAAAATCCGTCACTATGAATTCATCAATTCCAGAGATCTTATCCCCTCTAAGCTTTCCTTTGTGTTTTGATTGGCCTTCTTTGCAAATGTGGAATTTAATAATTCTTTTTCTTTCAATTATTAATTAATTGTAGAAAATGCTTTTCTAAATGTTTTTGTCTATAAAATAATTTCATTGATTTTACAAAAAGAACATGAGTTTCAAAGAAAATTATCCTTAGATAACAGAGATTTCTGTGAGGGCAGCAACTTTTTCTTGCCCACTTCAGCACTTGACATCTGGCATATAATGGTCTAATAATTTTCAAAAAACTGTTTTGAAGAAATTAATAGATAAAAGAATTCTTAGGCACAAGGATAGATGAATGAATGGAAGAATAAATAAATGAATCTATTAATCAATTTTCTAAGGAAAATACTGCTTAGATTTGAAAGTTTTATAGCAAAGGATGCAAGTGTTCCATTTACATTTTCTGTATAATTAAATTGGAGCCAAATATCCACACAGGAGAACCGCTAAAGAGTCCTACCTGGAATAATCAAAACCAACTTGAATGTAAAAACAATGCTGGAGGTATTGCACTACCTGACTTCAAAATATGCTATAAAGATACAGTAACCCAAACACGCTACTATCATAAAAATGGATACATAGACCAGGAAAAGAGTAGAGAATCCAGAAATAAATCTACACATTTACAGCCAGCTTATTTTTTTTAAGGTGTTAATAACTTATATTAGGGAAAGAGCAGTCTCTTTAATAAGGTGCTGGGTAAAGTAGATATCTATAGGAAGAAGAATAAAATTAGACCACTATCCCTCACCGTACACAAAAACTAACTCAAAATGGATTAAAGACTTAAATCTAAGACCTAAAGCTATGAAACTACTAGACGAAAAGAAAGGGGAAATGTTTCAGGATACTGGTCTGGGCAAAGATTTTATGGTTAAGACCACAAAAACAGAGTAACAAAAGCAAAATAAATAAATGAACCATATCAAACAAAAAATCTTCTGAACAGAAAAGGAAAATATCATCAGAGAGAAGCCACAACCTTCAATTAGAGATTAGTATCCAGAATATACAAGGAATTTAAACAACCGCAATAAAACAAATAATGTGATTTTAAAATGGGCAAAGATTCTGAACAGCAATTTCTGAAAAGAAGACATACAAATGGCCAAGAAATATATGAAAAATATTCCACATCACTAATCATCACAGAAATATAAATTAAAACCACCCCAGCTAAAATGGCTGTTATCAAAAACACCAAGTGGGAGTTGGGGTGGTAGAACAGGGAATAAAGAATATGCTGGCAAAAATGCAGAAAAAAAAGTTGTCCCCAAATTCTGGCATTCTGTAAATGTACAATTTATAGTGGAATTTTTATTCAAGAAAGAGAGTTAAGAAGAAAGGAAGGAAGAGATGGAAAGAGACAGGAAGGAAGGGCAAAATGAGAAAGAGAAAAGGAAGGAAGGAAGGGAGGGAGGAAATAGGGAGGAACTAGGGAGGAAGGCAAAGAGAGAAGTTTAGAAGTAAGAAGATAGTCAGCAACTCAAGCTCTTAAGAACAATGTAACTTGTATCAATATTATTACATATTAGGTTAGCCTTAATTTTTTATATTTATACTACTTAATTTTAAAGTTTAAAAATTGAGCCTGGAAAATAATATTGATTTATTCTTATCAGTATAGAATAATTTCAACATTGGTAGAGAACAGTATCTTTGTAAATATAAAACCAATAATTAACACATGACTTTATTCTAGTGCAGCCCATTCTCAGAATCTGTGAGGTTGTCAGTCATTTTGTACTTTATTGCAAAAATATAGCCTGAGTTTTCAAGAGAAAAAGAGTAATGATAATCCATATACAAGAGTAGAATATTTAAGATACTGCCAGAAGACAATGGAAGCATCTTTTTTTTTTTTTTTTTTTTTGAGGCGGAGTCTCTCTCTGTTGCCCAGGCTGGAGGGTAGTGGTGTGATCTTGGTTCACCGCAACCTCTGCCACCAGGGTTCAAGTGATTCTCCTGCCTCAGCCTCCTGAGTACTTGGGATTACAGACATACACCACCACACTTGACTAATTTTTGTGTTTTTAATAGAGGTGGGTTTTCACCATGTTGGTCAGGCTGGTCTCAAACTCCTGACCTCGTGAGCCGCCCGCCTAGGCCTCCCAAAGTGCTGGGATTATAAGAAGCATCATTATTAACAAAAAAGAAAACATGCTGTGTATCATTTAAATTAATATTAATAGCAAATGCTGATATTTGCTGAGCACTGACTATAGACTGGACTTCCTGTCTCTAGGCTGATGTGACTTTCATAGAAGTTGTACATGAAGGTTCTGTTTGCATCCCCCTTGCTGCTGTTCTTCCTCCACTGTGGAGTTTACAGAACTGGAATTCCCCTCTGTATATGTTTGTGCCATATACCGTAATCTTCATTTAAGTCCAGAATGGTGCAATTCCCAAAGAATTAACTTTGGTTTGTCTTAATTTTATAAACGTAAATACTGGACTTTTAAGTGCAGAGGAAGGTGCTGGGAATTCAAACACCTATGGAATTAATACCTTCACATAGTGACTGGTGTCTACTGGGATAATTTTTTCTTTCGTTTTAGTTGAGAGAGAGGGTGATTTTGTAAACGGTTAGCTCTGGAAGTGTTGTAGAGTTTTGTGAGGTAATAGGTAATATCTGGAAATAAATGGAACTTTACATCATCAATACAAATCACAAACAATTACTTCCATGTCTGGTAGGGTGACGGTTGGTGTTGCTGGTTGGTCTTCTCCAGCTGCTGGCTTTGAAAGCTGCAGAATATATGGCTGATGTGTGTTTAAAAGCATCACATTTAGATACAGAGACTTTTAGTAGCAGATCCATTTGTTCTTATTGACCATGTGATGCAGAATATATTATGTAAAAATCTATTTCTTAGGACTTCAGTCTATAAAAAGATGTTGATAACACTAAGTGAGGCTGAAGCTGAATACCAGATGAGAGTATGCATATGAGAAATCATAATAGTAAGGTGCTTCACAAACTTCAGATACTCTATTCCCATGGCAATGCTCTTGACTCACACTTGATAAAAAGTCATTATTTATGGTTCTTACAGCCTTGGGCTACTCTGACTTGGAAATTGATATGCTTGGCATCAGCCAAGAAATACTGAGTGAGAAGAAGGTTGTTTAGATGCAGTGACAATGTCTGACTAGCAACGATCATTTTTAAGTGCTTTGATAAGGGAGAATTTGCTTAAACGAATCCCAACTCTAATGAAAGGCCAAAGTAGATGAACACATGAAGTTTGAAAATAGTGTTTTCATTTTTCCATGCCTTTGTTTTCAGCTCTCCTATGATCTGATGATCCCAGAGACGTTTGTCTTTGTAAATAGCAGTAGTTGAATTTTGCTTATGTTTCATAGAATCAGCTAAACTATGTCTATGTTAGAATATTCAGTCCCTTTATATAAGTGGCAATCACTGACATGTTGTGTTTATTTTACCGATTTTTTTGCTCTTAATTTTCAATTTTTGTATTTCCCTTTTTATTATCTTTCTTTGTATTGTTTATGCCTTTTTTATCTCTTTTTATCTTATATTTCTAAATACTTAATTATCAAATTAAACTCAATCAGAGTTGTTACCTTCCTCCAGGAAATGCAAATCTCTGTAACTTACAAGGCTTGAGTTTCATTTACCTTGCTCCTACCTCAGGACTCAACACTGTTTTTGTGCATAATTATAGCTTTAAATATCTTTATATTTCAGTTATAATTAAATAGGCTTTTATTATTTTATATAATTAGTTTTGTTTCGTTTTTGCCTTTTATTCTTGATTTAAAAACTTTTACAAATGATAATTTAATTTCTTAGTGAAATGCCTTCTTTAGGATTTCTTTAATAAAATAGTAAATATTATCAGTTATTTTAATCTAAAAATTTTATTCAATTCTTGAATGTTTTGAAACTTTCTTTTATGTAAAACACAGTTCATCCTAGAATAACACAGAGGTCGAGGTACTGATCTTCCACATAGTCAAAAATCACCATGTAGCTTTTGATTATCCAAAAACTTAACTACTGGTAGCCTGCTACTGATCAGAAGCCTTATTGATAATATAAACCATCAATTCACAGAGATTTTGTATGTTCTGTGAATTACAAACAGTATTCTTACAATAAAGTAAGCTAAAGAAAAGAAAATGTTATTAAGAAAATCATCAGGAAGAGAAAATATATTTACTACTTATTAAACAAAAGTGGATCATCAAAAAGACCCTCATTTTCATCTTCATGTTGAGTAGGCTGAGGAGGAGGAGGAAGAGGAAGTGCTGGTCTTGCCGTGTCAGGGACGGCAGAGGCACAAGAAAATCCGCCCTTAAGAGGACTCCTGTAGCTCAAATCCATATTGTTTGAGGTTCAACTATATCTCCTCATATTTTTACATGCTACTCTACTCCTTAGTTTTTTGTGTATATTATTTCAATAATAAGATTTTTATTTTAGTTTACTTTAAGGACATTATTCTCTATTATTTATCTGTCAGCGTAAGACAACTATTGGTCTAATTGTTATTCCCATTGGTTGAATCGTCTTTTTACTTGACTATATTCTAAATAATAAATAATCAGATAATCTCTTTGCCATTAGTCTTTCACAGTTTGACTAAGATACATTTTTAATAGCTTATTTTTCCTTTAATCTTGCTTACTACATGATGGACTTCTGCCATTGGATAATTAATGGCATTTTGTTGTTGTTTTATGCTTTTATTTATTTTTCTTTTATTTTTTTATTTATGGGCACAATGTGATGTTTTGGTCAATGTATACATTGCAGAGATATTCAACCAAGTTAATTAAAGTAGCTATCACCTCACCATTTTATCTTTTCCTGTGGTAAAACATTGAAATCTATTCTTTCAGCAGTTTTGAAATCTAAGAATTTTCAGTCTTTGTCAATTTCAGCATTGCCTTCCCTAGTCTCTATTAACTTCTTACAGATGTTGTGGTATGCCACTTTATTGCCAAATATTTTCCTGCTATATTCTGCGTTTTGTCACACTGCACTAAATTCCATACAATTCCTGAATTCTATCTTCATGTTCATTAATTATCTCTCCTTTGTCCAATGAACTAACCCTTTCTGTTAGTCTAAATTTCAGTTACTCATTTCTATGCAGTCTATTTTATTCTTTTTGAAAACTGAGTGGTTCTTACTTTTTAAGTCTGTTTTTCTCTGCTTGTGAGTTTAACTATTTCTGAGGTTTTGAAAGTCTGGTTCCAGTTTTCTCTGCTAAAGGTGCATTTTTTACAGAGAGGAATCGTACTTGATAATGTATAGCTCCTGAGGGCATTCTTTTATCTTGGTATTTTTGAATTAAGAGTCTCAGCTTGCTGTTTTACAAAACATATAAATAGTATGAATTCAAAATTCAAATCCTGATGCTATTTGGCCAGTGGACATGAATTATTAGACAAGATGCCTTCTTGCTCTCCAAGGCTACGGTAGACAAACTTCTAACTAGTTATCTCTGTAAGTTAGATTTTTAGCTTTCCCTACTTTAAAGAATGTAAATTATTATTCAGCCTGATCAGAAGATGCCCCTTCCAAATCTTATTGCAACCCTGGCCCAAGGCATTACTCCCTATGTGGTTCCTAAAACCAAATATGCAGACTATCAGAGTTACATTCACTAGATTTAAGTTCTTCCTTTATTCTTGGTTCTGAAAATATTTGTTATTTCTCTAAACTCATCCAATTGTTGAAAACTCTTGAAAAATTTTAATTGCACACACATACAGCACACACATACACATGCACATGCAGAGGGAGAGAGAAATAGAGACAGCGACAGAGAGAATTATATTCCTACTCTCAGGTTGATTAATCTTTTTGACTCTAAGTAATTTTGTTCCTTAACAACTTTTGGACCCAAAATCTACTGAACTGACCATTGTCTAAATCTCTATCACATAAGAGGTTGAGAAATAAGTATTTAAGGATCAATGTTTTTGATGAGAACCTCTCCAAGAATATCTCCAACAACTAAGATGAGTCAACCTCTCCTGTTGGACGATCTAAAATCAATCTGAGATGTATCATCTCAGATGATACATTCAGTTCTATGGATTTTACTTCCTCACTCAAATAAATCTCACATTTTACCATACAAGACATAGTTTTCACCTTCACAGATGTGTTTCTTGTTCATTGCATGCATGAGTTATCTTTCAGCCAAATCAGCTCTGACTTCTGAATCCTGGACATGTTACCATTTATTTGGTCTGATTAGCCATTTAGGAATGTTAATACTTACATATTCCTCATAAGTATTAAGATTAAGTGTTATAGGACTTTATGGTGCAGTCCATGTTTCTTTAACAAAGAGACACAAACATTGGTGGCTTAAATAAGATAGAGGTTTATTTATGTGAGAGATCAGAGGTAGGCAGAGACCTCAGGTTGTCAGTGTGGCTCAAAAACATGAGATCATTCAAGGATCTCGATTCTTCCATCTTTTTCCTCCCGTATTCCTCTACGATATTATTGCCATTCACGTGGTTGAAGTCTAGCCATGCATCCATCCACATGGAACACTGTGGAAGAAGAGTGAAATAGAAAGGGAGGATTTCCTTTCAAGCAAGCACACATAATTTCATTTGCAATTTTGGGTGCCAGTTAATTGCCAGCCACTCTAAGATCCAAGAGATGTCAACAAATATGTAGCCTTCAGCCTGTGGCCTAGACCCGGCCATCACTCTCTTACTAGAGAAGAGAGGCATGGAACTCTAGGGCCACCTAGTAATGTCCCGTGGCTTTTCTGGTGGCATTCCATGGTGAAGGGACATGTGTGAGTCTTCTGCTCTGTGAAGCATCAGCACTTCTGGGAGTGCTATTGGGAGAGGCCCTTGTGATTAGAGTGCATGTCCAGGCTCTTTCCACAGAGTCTCTTTCTGGATCATATTGTGATCAGGAGAGGTTGGTTATGAGAAACAAATTAGACACGCTCAGGAAACTGGTAGAAGAATGACCAGGGAATATTAGTTAGATTTCCCCAAGATGCAGACATGCATTTTACTTTTGCCAATCCTTCTTATAAACCACTCTGTCATTTTTCCTCCTAAATCTTTATGTGCAATCTCTGGGAAATATATTTTCTTTTGACTCTTATTCTCAATTAAAATTCATTTTAGTCTAAAAAACACATTTAAAAAATAGTTTTTCAATATCACCCTTGTCAGACTTAGTGTTACATTTAATGAAGGAAATTGTTTTTAATGGCCACCACAACTCTTTGTCAATGTATAGTGTCTTGTTTCAGTTGGTGAGCAGTTTTGACTCTGGCTTTTTTTGACTTTTAATCTCTGCCTTGGATGTCTAAACCAACCAGTCTGATTTAACATGATTTTAACATTATTTTACATGGTAATCATTATATATGTCCCCCTTACAAGCTCCTTGAAGGCAGGAGGAGAATATTTTTCTTCTTGTTATTTCTATAGTTCAGCATATTCTTGGCACACACAAGTGTTCAATAACGTTGTGAACAAGTGAATGAGAAAAGCTTGTAACCAGATTTAAGTAGCATTTTTCAACTCAACACCAATATACAGTAAACCATGTTGAAAAGAACAGTATTTTGCTAGGCAAGGTCATTTGAAAACGTATGTGTTCAAAGATGAAAACCAAAATGACATTAAAGAGCATTTCCCTGGCAAGTCCCAGGAGGCAATAGGTGAGCTGTCACTAGTTAAGTTGTACTAGCGCAAAACATTATAGCATTAGACCGCAGCCTGTAATCAGTCGCAGCTGGAAGCCCGTATCAACAGTTTTGTGTTTCTTGCCAGTTCCTTGTTAATCCCTTAAAAGGATAGGTAAAAACAAGGCCAACAGCTTTTATTACATAGGATGATTTCACCCAGTGTGCATGCCAAAAATGTTTATTTCAGAAATGTTTAATTAATTAATTATGCCATGTAGCATAGATAGCTGATGAGTACAAAGAAAATCCTGTCTATAGCTGTTCCATGTCATCTTTCTTTCTTTTTTTTTTTTTTGAGACGGAGTTTCGCTCTTGTTACCCAGGCTGTAGTGTAATGGCACCATCTCGGCTCACCGCAACCTCCGCCTCCTGGGTTCAGGCAATTCTCCTGCCTCAGTCTCCCGAGTAGCTGGGATTACAGGCACGCGCCAACTGTGCCCAGCTAATTTTTTGTATTTTTAGTAGAGACGGGGTTTCACCATGTTGAACAGGATGGTCTCAATCTCTTGACCTCGTGATCTACCCGCCTCGGCCTCCCAAAGTACTGGGATTACAGGCTTGAGCCACCGCGCCCGGCCGGTCATTTTTCATTTTTAAGACAATGTAGGTTTATCTTTCATTGATCCTAGTGAGAAGGGCTTGAATGAGTAGAAGAATGAACCCTGTAGGCCTATAACTTCCCCCCATGTCTTCCAGTTATGACTGGTCAAAAGAATATGAGCTGAAGCATTTACTACCAAGTGTAGATTTTGAGATAAGCTTTGAACTCTTCTTCCCTGAAGGTCACCTGATAGCATTTATAGGTCTTTCAAACTGATGTGTGGCAATGTAACTTTCATGTTAACTAAAAATACAACAGGACTTTTTTTTTTTAACTCTTGGTGCAATGATAGAAAAAAATTGCAAAGCCTCTAGCGCCAAATAAAACAATGTATTCTCTCTTTAGCACTGAAATTAAAACCGTAGACCTTTGAAATAGAATTTCTAGTGAGTTGTCCATGAGCTGAGTAGAGAATAGGAGCAATGAAAAAGTGGTTTTTGTTTTCATCATTGATAAAAATAACAATGCTTTCTTCTACTCATTTTATGTGGTCAAATACTTTCAAATATAATAATTTATTGAGCTACTTGTATGTACTACAATTCTAGGAATGCTTTCTTCATGGAGCTGTGATCTTTCAGGAAAGGAAGGGAAAACACAGAGATGTTTTTAATCTCACATGTTTTAAATGAGTCTTTTTTTCTTTTAAAACATAATGTCCATTAAAGAAAATTTATCAAAATACATATAAATATAAAGAAGAAAATTCAACATCCTTACTTTAGAAATAGTTGCTATTAACGCATTAGGTTGGTTATATTGTTGTGTATAAGATACATTCTGATTTTATTTATTTATTTATTTATTTATTTATTTATTTATTTGAGACAGAGTCTCACTTTGTCATCCAGGCTGGAGTGCAGTGGCGCGATCTCAGCTCACTGCAACCTCCACCTCCCAGGTTCAAGTGATTCTCCTGCCTCAGCCTCCAGAGTAGCTGGGATTACAGGCTCATGCCAGTACACTTGGCAGATTTTTGTATTTTTAGTGGAGATGGGATTTCACCATGTTGACCAGACTGTCTTCAACCCTTGGCCTCCCAAAGTGCTGGGATTACAGGCATGAGCCACTGTGCCTGGCCTACATTCTGATTTTTTAACTTTAATTTATATTGTGGGCATTTGACATGTTATTATACATTCATAAATGTTTCCTCATGGTTGCTTATTGATCTATTTCACAGATATATTATGATATACTTAATAATAGCTTGGCCTTTATGTTTGGACCCGTTAGAATTCAGATATGTTTTGGCAGTGTAACACTCTGGTGGGTGAAGCCCATCAGAAGTCGACTGGTGACATGCACCACGTCACAGTTAGGGTAGAGAGATGTGCATGCTCCCTAATATGCTGTGACACAATTCTCTGATTCATCATAAGGAGAACTGTCAATGCCTTCATAAGACATAGGGGTTTGAATGTTCCCTGGGACATGGAGGGACTGGTGGGTCAATGGCAACACATGGAAGAAAACTGCTCCATGTCATAGACATTAAGCGAGCTGCCTAAGTTCCTGTAGAGAAACTGCCTCATCATTCACAGCAACATTTCCCAGAGAGTTGGCAGTACTGCTAAAACAACATGGTACATAAACACCAAGAGACTCTGAGAATGTATTGACTTCAAGTTGACAAGATACAGAAAACATAGGCGCTATCTGTAAAGCAAAAGATGCAATGGAAAATGAATGTGTTCATTATTGATTTATTGCTGATCAGCTCCAAATACATCCTTTTTGTCTGCTTTGTGGAAATGAATCTGGGCCTTTCATTTATTTATTTTTTCTTTGCGGGCCTTTATGACTTTCAGATTTGTCAGTAGAGGGTGCTAAAGAGGCATTGCAGGAAACATGGGTTTTGTATTCTGGCTATGGTGCTTATCTGGCAAGCAGCCTGCAGGATGCTTATCCTCTCTAGGGCCTGGCTTCTGAGGTGTGCACTGGCTAGCTGCCTATCCTGGCATTCCCCATGGACATGTTTTTAGCATTGAGCCTCTAGTGAGCACCCCCCTATGAATGGCTTTCCCCTGCAGTTGAGAGGGTGCATTTACTGCAAATCCCTGAGGGTGAATTTCCATCAGGTTCTGCCAGTACAGTACCACAGTGACTAACCATGTGGCCTCCTCAACAAAGTTTGTGCCCCAGCCTTGGGTGATGAGGTGTACTTTCCTTGGGGACTCTTTCTCTACCTTAGGTCTAGCAGTGCCTCCTTATAGCTTTGATTTCTAGATCCCTTAGAGTTCTCTTTTCTTCTACCAGCCTTATTCTAATCCCTGTCATATGTAATAAATTCTTTATATTAAGCTTCCTCTGTTCAAGTTAACATGCAGCTTCTCTCTTTATTGAATCTTTAAGGATACAATGAATCCCCAGGGATTCAGGCAGAGAGGTGTGAAGACTGGGCAAAAATATGAAGACATGCAAGTAATAAGAAAATGAGATAATAAATTTATATCTTCTTATAGGACACTAAAGAACAGAAAAGCACAGCACATCAAGTCAGGAAGGTGGATCACAGGTAAGGAAGTCAACAGTCAAGTTTCTCCATAAAGCAGTGACTCAGTTTCTGCTCAGTGGTTGAACAACCAAATGAAAACATTAAGTGACAAAATCACTTCTACATAAATTTGTCAGAAATTGTCTTACACACAGTAAAAATTTTATAAAAAAATCTATAGTACTGGCTACCTAAATAAGTTTATTTGGTGAAGTTCCATGTTAAGAGGCATATTTAAAGAATACTACAGTATGATTTTAAAAAATACATTTCTCCAACAAAAATGGGTAGGTGATCTGCTTGTTTTTCTTTTAATTTCTTGCCCTGGAGCAGGGGTCTGCCTGCTTTTGTATATAAAGTTTTATTGGAATACAGTCTCACCCTTCTGTTAACTTATTGTGTATTGTTGCTTTCATTCCTCAACAAAAGAGTAGACTAGTAGCAAAGAGAAATTGTGTGATGTGCAAAGCTTGAAATGTTTGCTTGCTAGTTCTTTAAAGATGAGCTTGTCAGCCCCTGCCCTAGAAGCCAGCATGTGGCACCATGCTGGATCGTTGCCACATTAGCTTAAGTCATCTTACTGCAACAGTAGAAGTGTCCACTGTTCCAGGTTTGTTAAGGCAGCTGAAGTTAGAGACCATAACAGGTAGTTGCAAAGTGAGAAAGCTTGGAAGTCACATGGGCAGGGTTCAAATTCTGCCTCACTGTTTAATGTGCTTTGTCAAGCTACATGATCTCCTTAAGCATCAGCGCCCACATCTGGAATATAGATTAGCCCATATTCCAGATGTAAAATAGTTATCACATAGAACTGTGGATTACGTTCATATCCATATTCCAGATGTAAAATAATTATCACATAGAACTTCTATGACTATTAATTCAATTCACTTAGATAAAGAGCTTAACTTAGTACCTATGACCCAGGAAATGCTCAATAAATGTTTATCCATTGTTAGAGAAGTTCAAACTGTTGATCAAGACATCATGCTCTGTAGTGGCACTGGCATTCCAGTGCAATATGCCTGAGTCCGGAGCTTGAGTTCATAACCACTACAGGAAATTACCAGGTGCTTCATGCACAACTGAAATATACTATTCTCTTCCCTGAGTTTCCTACTTTCCCTCTTTAATAACAAGAGATCTCTTTCTAAGTTACACAATTGAGCTGCGTCCAGTAAATCTGCTAATAGCCAACTGTTTTTGTCTTTATCCTTTGGTTATTTTATTCTGTAGGGGTTCTTATTTTTCAGAATGCATTGTTTCTTTTCAGCACTTCTCCTCAGCTCGGTTTGAGGAAGATATGGTAAGGAAAATTTTAAGATGGCCCACAGACCCTGCCCTCTGGTAGGGCAGGTGGAGCTTGTGAATATAGTGTCCCTTTCACTTTCCTGGTTCAGTGAAGTGATTTTGCAAAAGCAGTTAAGGTTCCTAATCAGTTGACTTTGAATTAATCAAAGACTATGATCCTGGGTAGACCTGATCAAAGCAGGTAAGTCCATAATAAGAGATTTGAAGCAAGAGAGATTATGCTCCTGGTCTTGAAGAAGTGAGTCGTCACATTGCGAGAGGGTCTTTAGGAGAGGCCATGAGAGGGTTGCATGGCAGCCTCTACAGCTGAGTATGTTCTCTGGCTGACAGCCAGCAAGTAAAAGAGAACCTCAAACTCTAAACTGCATGAAAGTTAATTGAATCTTTTCCTAGTCAAGACTCTAATGAGAACTCGGCCCCAGCAAATACCTGGATTGCACTCTGGTAAGATCCTAAAGTAGAGAATCCAGCAAAGCCACGCTGGGACTCCTAACCCAGAAAAACCATGAAATCATAAATACGTGTTGTGGAAAGCTGCTAAGTTTGTAGTAATTTGCTCTATAGCAATAGAAAACTATTACAGAAGGATAAGCTGCAGCAAAATCAAGAAACATATTTCTTAACAGCTCTTTAGAGGCAAGAAAAAAAAGCAAAATATTTGCTAAAATCAGACTCTGTTTTTTTGCAATGTGACTTCCTCATCCATTGCTGCTGTGTGCATGTCCAGAAAGCAGAACAGTCACACAGATTAAAACTTCGAGGTTCCAGTCACATTGCTGCTATGGCCCCTATTAAAACCACTCCTAATACCTTATGCCAAGTGCTTGTTATATGATGGGCATTTAAAAATATGAAGGTACTAATTTATAGTAAAATACAAATTGTTATTAAAAAATTAATTACTAGATTTGTTGATTGTTGGTTATAACTGAGTATATATGAAATACCGGTTCATGAACTAATTTTATATAGTCTTTAAAACTAGTCATGGTGAGTTTGACTGAAGAGTAGTATTTTGTGATGGAGATACTTTGTGAAAAACAAGGAAAGAGGAATGGTGGCCTCTGGGGATCCTCGGTGAGTTGAATTTTGTAATTAAAATATTTAATGTTCTAACTGTGGCAGATGCAGCTCTGAAGTAATGAAATAAACACTTGGACAGGGAGGAGGGAAGAAAAGATCTACCAGGCTGACCATGGCTAGGGCTACTAACCAGGTGTCAGAGGGCTATATATGTATTTCCTTTCCTGCCATACCACATTATCATGATCTTAGTTTTTTTAAACATGTATTTCTTATTTCGTGGCTTTGTAGGTTGAAACCTGGATCATATCATTACTTTGCTCTGGTTTCACTAGGCTGGAATCAAGGTGTCCATCGGCTAAGCTCTAATCAAGAGTTCTGACAAGAATCTGCTCACAAGGTCATTCATATTGTTGGCAGAATCCACTTTCTTTTGATTTCAGTACTCAGGTTCTCAGTTGCTCCCTGACAGCCAGCTGGGGGACGCCCTAAGCTCCAGAGGCCTCTCTGTTTTTTTTGTGTGGGCATGTAGACCTCAGAGCCAGCAATGGAGCATTGAAATGTTCTCACTCATGGAATCACTCTGACTTCCCTTTTTCTGTGTCTTTCTGACTCCATCCAGAGAAAGTGCTCCACTTTTAAGGGTTTATGTGATTATATTAGACCCATTCAGATAGTCTAGGATAACCTCCCAGTTCTAAAAACTGTAACCTTACTTACATCTGCAATGTCTTTTTTGCCAGGTAATGTTAACATATTTTTAGATTCCAGAAACTGGCCTCGTTGATCTTTGGGGGCCTTTATTCTGGCCACCACAGATGCACTCACTCTTAGGAAGGTAGTGGTCAAGTCTGGGACAAGGTTTTTAATGTGTTCAGCATGATGTAGCCACTTTTTATATCCATGCAGAGGCATAGGTGATGGCGTTAAATCCTTAACAGCATAAAGGGGTAGTACAAACAGTGTCATTTATCTTGTGGTTAAAAGTCAGAATCAGGTTCAGCTTTTGGAATGGCTATATACTGGCCACGTGTGCACAATGTTGTGGGACCTACCATAAATATGTGGATCTTGGGAAAATGAATCTCATGTTTACTTTGATAAAATGTGACTAATAAAACTCAATGGGAGATCATCTAAAGGATAATGATATACTGATTTGCTAACATCTTACGGTGATGAAGTGTGTAACCCACTGAAGAAGTTTGTTCATGGTGGTTGCTAAACAAATGTTAGTTCCCTTCTAACCTTCTCCTACTCTATTTTTCCAGTATTGTTACAAGAATCCAGTGATTATTTATTTTCATTAAACAAAATTTTAAGAAACAGAAAAAATAATATATTTCCTACTACTCAATTTCCACCTAGTGATTTCCAAAGGGTTTGAATCCACTTGCGGGCACCAATCAATAGACATAATGGAAATACCTAATTGTCAAGCATTAGGGCAACTAAAATGTTGCAATTTGTATATGTGAACTGTTTTGTTGAAGTAAATCAATGAATTATAAGTAAGTCATGTGAAAATATGTTTGATAATTTTTTTCTGGCTATGTATGGAATGGTTAAAGTGGTTTATTCTAAGAGTTTACAGATGTGTAAAAGTTCATAAATAATTCACACAATAGGACAATTGAGGATAATTTGGAGTCTATTACATCAAGCACCATTGTTTGTTATAAATATCTACATGACATTGAAACTCCAATTTCTTCTACAACAAAACATTAGAATTATTACTTGGCAATTAAGTCTGTGCCTCAATGATGTTTATTCAGACAATACATTTAAGAAAGGATTTCATGAAAGCCAATATTCTCAATGGCAGTTGGAGATATCTTGGTTCATAAAATATTGCACTTTAGGGTAGATCATGGGAAATTAAACTTTCAGTCCCTCTCTGATGCCTGCTGTCCACTATAAAGCTGTTTTTAAATATCCTCTTTCCAAAGGCTAGGATCATTCCCCTTTCATCAGTGTCTTTTATTATTCATTTAAAACCTCTGTTGACACTTTCTTCACTGTAGTTTTGGGGGTTTCTGTTTGCTTTTTCAGTTTTCTTCATTGGGCTATGAACTCTTCAAATGTAAAAACCACATATTGTTGACTTCTCTAGGACTAGTTTGGTTTTCTGGGTTAGAACTGGCTCTTAGTAAAGCACTTCATTAAAAGCACTGAAGAACTTCAGTTATAAGCAGATGATAAGAAAAGTATTTAAGACAATAGGGGTAGATATGAGCTGATTTTAGGACAGATAACAAACTAACATAAAGGGAATGATGAAAAAGAAAGTTTGGAGAAAGAATAGAAGAAAAATATTTTTAATACCAAATGTCATACCCTGATATCTGAGTTTTTTTTTCCTTCTCAAATGTAATCGGACTATTCAGTCTAGAATATATATTGCCATAATAGTTACAGAAATACTTTTCAGTTGTTTAACAATTCAAATTAGCAATGGTTATGCGAATTTGAAAAATAAGAAAAAAAGACAAATATGGAAAAGAAAATGGAAGGCATTTGTGCCAGGGATCCACAAATCTGGTGCTTTGAGATTGCAATCAGGTTTCTGAAGTTGAGAGCCGGGCAGCCAACGAGGCAGTTACTTGCCTTGTGGTCATCTTTTTCTTTTTTTTTTTTAAGCACGATGCAGTCCCCCACTACCACAAATTATACATTCGAGTTTCCCACATTTGGGGAAATTGCAGGGGTCAGCACATCCAGAGTGCAATGGATAAGCCTCGCCCTGGGAAAACCACCTTTGTGATCGTGGTATCTCCCCTGCCAGGTAAGTATGTGTGTCATCTTCTTAAAACGTGGCATTTTCCCAGAGTAATTATTCAATAAGCCTAAGTATACACATTAGGTGTTGGGTTTTGGCTCTGAAAATGTGAAAACCTAACACTTAGAATTAAAAGACACTAGCGTTTTCCATCTTCTTCATATCATGCAGGTGGAATTTGTAGAGCAGAGCCACCTTCTAACTCAGATGATCTGATTATGCACAGATAGGCAATGGAAAAGATGTTTATTTAGGGTTGTACAGAGCAAGTGTTATGATGTTTACCCTTCATAAATGCCTATGAGACTTTAGGGTTCCTCCTACTGACTGAGGCTATTCTAAATAACCAACTGAAGGTGCCTGGTGATGATCAGAAACCACTGTTTCAATCAATTATATTCTCACCCATATTTTGCTCTACTCAGTGAACTGCAATGACTCAGCATTAATAATTTCCTAAGCATATATTTTGTCCAACTGATCATCTTGCTACTAGTTCTGAGCTCTTTCACTAGGTACAGTTTATAACATAAGTCTTTTTTTCCTTAACATCATTTTCTTGAAATTTTCAAAACTAAACCTATTAAACAATATTAAAAAGCAAAGCTGTAGATTCCTTATTGTGATCCCCAGTTAAATATATCTTCCACCAGCAAACATAGTCAAGATATTGCTTAGTCACTCATAAAATATTAAAAGGTTCAATATTAGTCATTTTACAGAACCATCAGAGGTTGGATAAGTTTATTGGTTCAATTTTGGTCAAATCTATAAAAAGCTCATGCTCTGCAATAGCTACATTCTTAATAAAGGTGTTTGCAGAACAAAAATGTTCTTTCAAAACCAGACATGACTTTATGCCCTAACTCACTATGACTCATGGTAAGAATTTAGGTTCTCATAAAATTTATTTTCTATTTTACAACTAAAGTGATCAGTTGATTTTCCAAAATAAATTCTGGTCTCAGGTTTATCAAGATTTACATTCACATATGCTGCAGAGTGAGTAAATAGTCTTTGCTATCAAAATCAAAACATGATTGTGATTTTTTTTAGGGGCATAAGAATGTCCTACTGCACAAGGGGTCAGTGCATGTCTCAAACTACGTAATAATGAGATGCAGTTATTCATCATGCAATGCTTCCTGTCACCATGTGTCAGATCCTGCCACATGACAAACACCAGGCACAAACAGAAGCACAGCTCCTTCTCCCTTCTCACTGTCGACCAACATGAACACACATACTCACTTTGCATGTGATTAGTGTCCTAGTAGGTGTATGTGGAAAGTTGTTTGGGAACCCAGGGTGGGGGAAGCTAGATCTGCCTAGAGAGAGAGCAAGCCATTTTCAGAATGGACATTTCAACAAACATTCATGGGGAGAGAGGAAAACAGTGAGGGTATGAGCTTTGGATTTGCTTCTCTCTCTTAATCCAGTGTGACTTTGAATGACTAATACCAATTGTCGGACAATTTTGTGTGTATTTGTTTTCTCATTTGTAAAATGGAATAATGAAAGATCACAGAAGCTAGACTAACTCACACAGCTGATGCCATTATTAAAGGAAATGATGTTTGAGAAAGTGCGTTAGAGACTACAACAATAAGCCCACTGAAGAGTAGATTAAGAAGATGAACTGAGGACGGATTTGAAGGACAGTTAACAGCCATCTGAGAAGTACGTGCTTTTTTTCCAGAGGCGATCTTATTTCGTAAATCATCTTTGAGACAGAAAATGAACCTGGAAGAAATGCAGAAAAGGAAGTAATCTAAGAATAAAAGTCCAGGAACCAATGGAAGATAATTATGAAAGTATAGATCAGAGATAATAATTGCCTAAGTTGAGTAATAATAGAATAAAATGGAAAGGAGAGGTGAACCTTAGATGAATTAAAGGAGAAGCAATAAACCATGGTAACTGATTTAATGTAGGTGACAAGAGTGAAAAAGGAATAAAGGTGACTATTTCTTACCCCAAGTAACTGAAAGGATGCCATGGCCATTAACCAAAAGAAGACACCTATGATATCTGGGGAAGACAAGTAGCATCCCAGGATGTCGTCTGGATGCCTTTGTGAACATATTTTGACATCACAGGAATAGGGCTCAGGAGAGAGTTTGGAGGTAGATAAATTGTTTAGAGATTCATCAATATAGATTTTGTATCTTATAGAAAATAAATCACATTGAATTAAAATAATAAAACTCAAAGCCCAGTCTTCTGGTCATAAATGGGGAGCCCGAGTGTAGATCGTAGCATCTTTCTGAAAGTCATCCCTTTGGAGAAAGTGCTTTCTATTTAAGTCTGTTTAGAATAATTAATTTGATGTCTTATTTAGGGAAAGTGACACTTCTTTGGGAAGGGGAGTTTCATAATTCTAGAGCATGACTGAGATGCTTTACCTTTTTAGAAACTGTTCCCTTGGGAACATTTGTGAGGAGGAGGGCTCTGGAATAACTTGTAAAGAGTGACACTTGAAGTTCCCAGGAGCATCAAGAGTCGGGGGCTTCAGGGCAGGTGTATGACGGGAAGATGATGGATCCAGCAGAGAATCTGGTTGGGAGATGTGGTGACACAGCATTCATTCAGCCTCGCGGCAGGTGCACTGGTGTCACAGCCCCAGACATTGAGATGGGGATTCGAGAGCATTACTCTTATTTTAAGACAAGTTCTACAGGTGTGATTTGGGATGTCATCCCTGAAAAAGGACTGAATACTATTGATGAATGACATTTAATATTCAGGTACAAGAAATAGGATAGCCAGAACCAAACCTCGGCATATTTAAGAGCCTGAATTTCAGGATGAAGCAGAGAAATACATTTATCACATTAGAAGCCAGAACAACTGGTGCTAAGGCACGGAGTGTTGAGTTTTAAGCCTTGGCTGCTACTCAAAGTGTAGTTCTCAGAGAAGCAGCCCAGCCATCCCCAGGAGCTTGTGAGAAAGTGGGAGAAAGGAGCGGGGACCAGATGCCCTTGGTGGTTCCTTCCAGTGCTGAGCTTGCTCTACATGAATTTGGTTGGCGTTTATATTAGGAAATAAGGATAGGTAAGTATTGGATTCAATGTTTTTTTAAAGAATAAGAATGGAGATGTTAAACGCAATGAAAGAAAGCAGAGAATATTTGATGATGCATTCAATACAGCAGGCTAGGCATAAGAGGTGATGTGGAATAAAGATCATGAGAATTCTGAGCTTAGATCAGTGGGAAATAATTGTATCATTAACAAAGGATGCAATTTTGGAAGAAGGGATTTTTTGTTGTTGCAGAGGGAAAATTGTAATCTTATAAACCATGACTTCTAAAATATCACAAAAAATTTGTAATCAATCTTTTGCCATAATTTTAGTGACATATTATTAAATTGTAACCTAAAATTGTGCATATTTTTATAAAATGCTGATTTTATAAAATTCCTTTTCAGAAGCCCCCAAAGAAATATTATACTTATATAACATTATACATCATGTAATGTACATGATACATACATCATATAATGTATATGATGTATAATACCTAATACATTATATGATGTATATCTTTTAAAAAAAATTAAGAAGAACCTCATTGAAAAGTGTTCCTTTCTACATAGAATGGATGAGGATTAAATATCACTCATGGAGAGACAGATGATTTTTAATTTTTAAATTTTTTATTCTTCTGTGCCATTTCACTGAAATAGGGAGCAGGCTTCCAATATAACTGACATTACCGTAAGATGGTAGAGCCAGTGGAAAGAATTTAAAAAAAATCTGTGGAAAACAGTCTATATGCCTCCACTCTCCCCTTTGTTCTGGTTCTGGAAGCAGCACCACATCCTGAACTTTTCAACAACAAGTTGAAGAAATTTCAAGTCAGATTTCCTAGGCTCATGGAAAACCTCTTTGTCCACTCTTGAGATTCTTTAACACAGACTGATATTTCCTTTTGTATGATTGATGACATGAATCTTATTTCTGAGCTACCTGAAGACCTTCAAATTACTTACTTTCATTGCAAAGTGCATTAAGGCAGGCATGTTACTGCACAAGACCACCTGAATTCTGACCACAGTCAGAATTGGGAGAATTAGGCTCTGAAGGGCTGCCACACTGTCGGATGCTGACAAATGATGGCTCTGTGGAAGTGCAAAGGAAGGAAGAAGATCACTGCCGCTGCCACTTACTCAGACACTGGCTCATCATTTACTGTAGAAAACTGGTGATTGGACTACAAAAGCAGCCGTAGCCTAGTGATTTGCCTTTTACAATTTTTTAAAAGCAGTGCCCAGAAACCAGCACCTGGACAATGCATTTTCCACCTAATCATTCTCAAAGGATGCTCTGTCTGACAGGTCAAAGATACTTCTCCCAGGAATTACAGGTTTTTATTTTATGAATGCATAATGGTTGCTAATGTGTTGGAGAGGGACTTGGTTGCTGAGTTTCCGATCACAAAGCGGGGTCTCGGGCACTTCTCTTTGTCCTGGTCAGTCCCTCACAGCACCCTCTGGGGACAGACACAGAGTGAGAACATGAAGCCCTGTGGGGCACAGGTGTAAGTGAGGAAACTCCCGCTGTTAACACCTAAGGGTTCTTCTGCCTTGTAACTATTCCTATTTTCCTTGATACTGTAACAGTGTAAGGGCATTCAAACATGCTTACTCTGTAGAGTTTCATTAAACAAAACAAAACAGAAAAGCAAACCAAACCTGCCTAGTGGCAAAATGTAAGGAAATGATGACTAAAGAAACACCTGGTAGTTACACGCAAGGGGAAAAACAACTCTGCAGAATTAACACTTGATTCTGTAAAGTCAGTCACTCAATCAAAGACCCTCATCTGATCGGGAAGAAATCAAGACTCAGAGATGGTGATTTTCCCAGGTAAAAATGTCAGTAAGCGACAGTTTGGCACCACAAACATTTGAGCATCTTCCACTTAATATATCCTGGGCAAGGCTGTGGGGATACAAAGACAAGAATACCCACTAACTTCACAGGGTTCCCAGTCCACGCAACAGAGCTGCACGCCGGCAGAGGCAGTGTAAGGAGGAATGGAGTGAAGTCAGCTGGGCCTCCTTCCATTGCACCATGTGGCCCTCCCTCATACCAGTATTCTCTGCTCACAGAATCTCATCAAATCTGCTACTGTAACTGGGGGATGGGAGCAGGTTACAGGGCTGTTCCAAAGACACTCACTGTTCCCCTATCGGATGCGTTTTCCCAGGTCCTTGGGCCTCACTCACCCAAAAATGGGGAGAGAGCCCCGGTAGTGTGGTGAGCTTGTTCAAGTAAGTATAAGACCCAGATAGTTTTGCAGAAAAGCAATTTATTTGCAGGAAAGCAGTTTATTAGGCAGAGAAAGATGGAAAGAGAAATAGAAAGAGAGAAGGAGCAAGCTCCCATGCTGTCATGGGAGGGGATCCAGAGATGGAGTCCTCACAGGTAAAGAGAGAGAAAGAAGACTCCCATGCTGCTGTGGGAGGGGTCCCAGAGAGGGACATCCATACAGGTAAGAGAGAAGGCGGAATTTAACTCTGGGAGTTACTCCTGCTTCATTCAGGTTTTTCTCCAGTGAGAGGAGCTTTTCCAAACTTCCTCTGGAGTGATTGATCTTTGACTCTGATGCTGGATTGTCTGCCTGGCTCACAATAGACCCCTCCTTCCAAGGCTTTTTGGTGGTCCTTTTAAACAGAGAAAGCTCACCTGGGCTGTCTACCTTCCCATACACTGGAAAATTAGAAAAATAACTCTTGGCTCTCGGGTAGGGGAGGGGAAGTGGATAGAGGTATGGCGCTGGGGAGTTGAAACCACGCCCCTTGTGGACCCGGGAAGAGAAGTTAGCATAGTCCCTCACCACCACATATTTATTTACATTAATAAATATGTATTAACAGCTACTAAGAACAAGACATTGAGCTATAGGATATAGACAGTATCAACATTAGAAATCCATAATCCCTTCCTTTAAAGCATTTATCATCCAGCAATCAGAAGGACAGTTGGAATGCAGAACAGAAGTGGAAGAGGGTTCCAGAAGGCACACAGGGAAGTCCAGACTGGGGAAGAAGGAAGGAGGTGTCAGATGGAGGATGGTCGTAACTAAAGTATATGCAAAGGCACGGAGGGGCAGAAAAGCCCAAGCTGTGTTCTGGGGGACACCAGGTTTCGTGCAGGAAATTTGGCTGTGGGATGCAGGAGGATGGAAGTGGGAGTGGAAGATGAATGACAGCTGTTCTCTGTTGTGGCTGGAGGGAAAGGCAGGGCTGGGAAGTTGGGATCATTTTTAAACAATAATGTAATCTTTTGATTTTTTTAAAAAGCAGATACATTAATATTTTTGCCTTTAAGCTTTAGAAATTTTGGCCAAACAGTAGTAAAAAGACCAACCTGGATGCAGTTAAACATGTAAATCTTGTTCTGGTCTTTGGGTCATGGCACCTAGTGTTCTCACTGACTGCTTAGACAATACACTTCTGCTCCCAGGGGTCCTTTAAACAATCAGTTCTGTATATTCCAAGGATTACAGCCTCATGTCTGTTGACACAAAGGCACTTCAAATATAATTCAAGCCCAACCTCTCATATTTACAATCAGAAAATTGAGACAAAGATAAGTGAAGTGACTTTTCATGGCATTCCCTTTAATACCTGCAAAATGAAAATGTTACCATACAGCACACTCAGAGAGAAGTCTGTATCCAGTGGGAGCTGCTTCATGGCTTCATCCACACTGTGGCCAAGAAAAACCTGCCCTCCTATTCCTTTCCTTAGAAAAGTAATTTCTTGGGTCAAGAGCAGTGACTCAGGCCTGTAATCCCAGGATTTTGGGAGGCCGAGGTGGGCGGATCACCTGAGGACAGGAGTTGGAGACCAGCCTGATCAACATGGAGAAACCCATCTTTACTAAATATACAAAATTAGCTGGGAGTGGTGGTGCATGGCTGTAATCCCAGCAGCTTGGGAAGTTGAGAAAAGAGAATTGCTTAAACCTGGGAGGCAGAGGTTGCGATGAGCCGAGATCATACCACTGTACTCCAGCCTGGGCAACAAGAGCAAAACTCCATCTCAAAAAATATACTAATTTATTCAGCTTACTTTGGTGGAAACATGGATCTACTGCATATCCTGTGCAGGTTTGAAAACCCCACTTAATTGCTAATTGCCATTCATCTTTTGGATCCTCTGGCATATGCAATATTTCATAGCTTATCTAAACTCACCAAAGATCAAATGCTCAAGCTAAATGCATAGGGTCAATAGGCTGACTTTCAGCTTCCATGTACATTTGTTTTAGTATATTACCCATCGTGTAGGCGTCCACTTCAATACTTTTCCTCTACATTTCAACACCTCAGGGGAAACTGAGGCTGTTGTGCATCTCTGACTGAAAAAGTCCTGTGAAAACCAGGGAAAGCTGATGCAGATTTAAGGTCATAGTGTGTATATGACATGTGATTTCTTGTGTTAAAATACATACTTACCATCTCTACGTCCACCACCAAACAAAAAAACACACACACAAACAAAATCTATGTGAACCTCTGATCGCCTGCAGGTAGAGGGGAAATCTATGTTTAGGTCAGAAACAAACATCATAGAACAACAGACATGATGGTACTTAAAATTAATGTGTCAAATGTGAAATGTAAATACTTAACCAGATAGATGTGAGAAGCAAAGAAGAAGTGGCTTCTTTCAAAAGAGCTACCACTGGCATCCAGATCGTGTTCTTGGATCTGAACCCCACTCCTCCTCAATTCCCTTGCGCTTTTTCACATCTCTTCCCAAGTCTGCTCCAGGAAAGTTAATAAGAGATGAGTCCAGCTCTACGTAAATTAAGGGTCCTATTTACTTGGAAGATCATTAGAGGTAGAATGCAAGATGATGCTTCAGTCTCTAAGCCTAAAACAAAAGCTTGCTCATGTGGACTTTGAATCAATGTGCTTACTGTGGAGAAATGCACACCAAGCATGTTGCTTTGGTAGTGAGGCATATCACCATCACTGTCTTCCCTACTCTAGTTCATCTACTATAACATTTCAGAGGCTCATGATGTGCTGAAGCAAACATGGGAATCAAACCTCTAATTCAAGGTTAGAAACAAAGGGAGTGTACATGAGGCATTGTGATCCCAAATACCCACCAGCCAGCTGTCTTCTGCTTGAGCAATTTATTTGGAATACCACAGTTAAGCTTATCTTTACTCTAACCTACTAGGCAGGCATAGTATTAAGAATAAATTATTTTAAATCCCTTCCCTGAAGGAAAAGGAAAAAGAAAAGAAAAATATTGTGAAAAAGCAACATCTTGTTGCCAGAACTGTTCTGAGACATTAAGAGTGGGCAACGGCTGCATATTTTTAACTCCGCATAGTAGTTATTAAAAAGAATTCAAATGGTTTCCAGCAGGAATCATTCTCCAGAGTCTGGGGAAGGTGTAAATGCAGACGCCAAGAAAAGACTTCAGTTCGCTCATTGATGCTATCCTGTAACACTCGGTGATCTTGATGGGATGGGTCTAGAGAGAAAGACCATGGTCAACCCATGGTCTAAGTTAAGGAAGAATGAGGCACACAGAGAATGCTTTGTGGATATTTTAATTCGAGCCATATTTCTTTGGATTCTGTCCACAGTGTTTTTATTTAATCAATTTGTAATGTATTATAGTGACAATATGAGTTGTCATATTTCTGCTTTTATTCATTGCAAACAAAAAGGCTTACAGAGTCAGCTTTCTCCAGAACTGGGGGTTAGTCACCTGTGCCCTCATTTCCATCAGTTTCCTTAGATTTCCTTGAAAATGAGAAAGGTCAATGACAAATTTTCATAGAGTTTCAAAAAGGTGTCAAAATCGCATTCTCAAATGCTACAGCACATTAAGGAACACAGACACTGTACTTGTCCAAATGTCTTTCTGTTGGGGAGAATAAATGGGAGCAGGGCAGGTGTGTTTAAGCTGGGACTGTGTGACCATCCTCCTCCCTGCTGAGCTGGCCAGGGTGGAAGAGTCGTCTTCACCCTCCTCTGTCCGTTAAGTGGCTGCTGTCTGCCTCCTGCATCCTGAATGTCCCATGTGCATTTCTTCTCTGTGTTCCTTCCCACCGGCTGGGACCAGTTCAGTTACTTATCTCTTCTCAAGTCTTCTACCTGGTGCTCCGTTCTCTACTCTATCGTCTTCTTTGACAGTCAAAGTAATTTTATAAAGTAATGTCAAATGATGTTCACCCCCTTATTCAGCAGGATTAGGCTCCCTCTCTTAGACATGGCTGATAGCATCTCTGCTAAACTTCGCTGGGCCATTATCTCACTTCCTCTGCATCCGTTTTCCTCCAGATACCTACCAAATCCACGAAATATTCCACACCCTTAGAACATGGCTTTTACTACGTTTCCTGCTTACTGTTTTCTCTCTCCCTAAATCCAGGCACTCTCCTCTCACCCATGTAGTAAATTGCTGTTGAACCTTAAAGACCCAATTGTCAAGATACAAACATCCCTTCAATCTTTTTTTTTTTTTTGAGATGGAGTTTCAGTCTTGTTGCCTGGGCTAGAGTGTAATGGGAGATCTTGGCTCACTGTAACCTCCACCTCCTGGGTTCAAAGGATTCTCCTGCCTCAGTGCGCCCGAGTAGCTGGGATTACAGGTGCCCACAACCATGGTCCACTAATTTTTGTATTTTTAGGAGAGACAGGATTTCATCATGTTGGCCAGGCTGA
The DNA here is from genome assembly GCA_028533165.1 of Leontopithecus rosalia. Classification (NCBI taxonomy): domain Eukaryota; kingdom Metazoa; phylum Chordata; class Mammalia; order Primates; family Cebidae; genus Leontopithecus; species Leontopithecus rosalia. The sequence goes on along the minus strand of CM052654.1, from coordinate 135,224,774 downwards.
TTTTGAACTCCTGACCTCAGGTGATCTGCCCACCTTGGCCTGCCAAAGTGCTGGAATTACAGGTATGAGCTACCTGCTGCACCCGACCTCTTCTGTCTTTTTATGTCAACTCATGGCCAGTTGGCTCACCCAACAGTTTTTCTGTAGCCTATGTGGGTGTTGACAATGTGTGTGGTTCAAAGGCAGGCAGCTGCTGACAGGCCCGTGTCTGAGACTCACCTCAGCCCTAGTCAGATTATCTTAGCAATTCATTTATCCTCATCTGGTTTCACTCCTCACCTACAAAGAAGTGATGAGAGTAATAAAGGCTGTTTCCAAGGTGCTGTGAGAATCGACGGAGATCATACACGTAAAACACGCAGCTCAGTGCCTGGCACCACGACAGACAGAGCCCATTAATATTACTGTGTTGACTACTGCAGTTTTATGCTACATTATTATGTCAGCTCAACACATCTCTTTCCCTGCTAGACTGTGTATTTTCTAAGGGAGAGAATGAGCCTTACTGACCTTTCCAATAAGGCACTTTATTTGCATCCACATGACATAGTGCAAGTATATAGTTGTGAAGGTTACCAGACATGGTTCAGGCTGCTTAGCTCAATTTAAATTTCAGGTAAATAACAAAATTTCTTAATATATGTCCAAAATATTAAAGGTGACATACTTTTACTTAAAATATATTTTCATATATTTGAAATCCAAATTTGACTGGGTGTCCTGTATTTTTATTTGCCAAATCTAGCAACCCCATTTGATGTTTATCATCTAAGTTACTTCCTACATCATTTTTTTTGAGATTAGGATTCATAAAAGATTCTCCTATGGAGGTGAAGTCAATAGTTACTTATAAACAATATTTGAGACATCAACACGTATTTCCCTGTGATGCTGCACTGGATTATTTCACCATTGTGAAACTAACACAAATAAGCAAACTAGAAAAGTACGTCATTGCTACCGTTTTTCCTTTTACTTAGCAGGGGAAATCACCAAGTGAGGGAAAGGACAAAGTGCCATTTCTTTGGAATTTCGGAATTCCTAGGCAACAATGACCCCTTTCATTCTCCTGTACCCTGAGGGAGTGAGTGAGTCAGAAAGTAAACCTCAACCCCAACCACTCCACTGCAGTTTCCTAACTCATTTCCTCCTCTCTCTCCTCCACCTTCAGTGTTCCTAACTTCTAAAACCTAAAGAAGATCAGGAAATGACATGAGAGCATGAGTGTCCTTGAAATTAAGTGTCTGGTGAAGCCAGTATTATGCCTACTGTATTAGTCCATTTTCACGTCTCTATAAAGAACTGCCAAAGACTCGATACTTTGTAAAGGAAAGAGGTTTAATTGACTCACAGTTCAGCATGGCTAGGGAGGCCTCAGGAAACTTATAATTATGGCAGAAGGTGAAGGAGAAGCAAGGTGTCTTCTTTACAAGGTGGCAGGAAGGAGAATGAATACAGGAGAAACTACCAAACACTTATAAAACCATCAGATCCTGTGAGAACTCACTGACTATCATAAGGGATGACTATCATAGCATGAGGGAAACTGCCCCCACAATTCCATTACCTCCACCTGCTCCTTGACATCTGGGGATCATGAAGATTATGGGGATGACAATTCATGATGAGATTTTGGGTGGGAGCACAGCCAAATGATGTCACCTACCAAAGAGGATTAGTATATTTTCTTCTTTTCTTTTTTTTTTTTGATGCTGCAAAGATAAATATTTATTTGCTTATGGAGAATAAAACAGGAAATTACAAAATTAAAGAAAAGTATTGATTTATAAACAGACCATTGCAGTGACTGTCAAAAGCATTTTACCCAGTGAGATATTCCATTAACTAGATACAACTATAAGAATGAAAACCTATTTTTTTATTTTTTTGTCTTATGTTTATCTAAGGAACAAAACAGAACCTTACCAAAAACTGTGGCTTATAACATTTTTTAAAGATGATTTCCATTTTTGAATTTGCTTTTTTGTTATTTCTATGATTCAAGATGATAATGAAGTTAGCCATTACCATCAAGGGACCCACATATCAGAATCGAGAGCACCCCTATAATTGGACCTGTGGAATATAGGGCTTGCTGGGGTTCAGGGGCTTAGGTAGAGAGGGCAGCAAGGGAGAGTTGCCTGTGGACGCCCATTACAAAGAAGAACCAAGGTAAGAGAACCATATTGATGCAAGCAGCTCAGAGAAAGTCAACTACTTCCTTCCTTCCTTTTCCTTCCTTCCTTTTCCTTCCTTTCTTCCTTCCTTCCTTTTCCTTCTTTCCTTCCTTCCTTCTTTCCTTCCTTCCTTCCTTCCTTCCTTCCTTTTCCTTCCTTCCTTCCTTCTTTCCTTCCTTCCTTCCTTCTTCTATCTCTCTTTCCTACCTCTTCTCTTATTCTCTCTTTTTCTCTCTTTCTTGCTTTATCTTTTGTGTCAAAACAAGCTCAAGAAATAGAAAAACCAAACTGGACTGGAAGGTGTATTAGTCAGGGTTCTCTAGAATTCCTATATATACATAGCAGTTTATTAAGTTTTGTTAAGGCTTTCTTTTCTTTGAAAAAATTTTTTTTATTGTACCTTAGGTTCTGGGGTACATGTGCAGATTATACAGGATTGTTGCATAGGTACATACATGTCAAGGTGGTTTGCTGCCTGCATTCCCCTGTCACCTGTATCTGGAATTTCTCCCCATGTTATCCCTCCCCAGCCTCTCCACCCCCCACTGTGCCTCCCCTAGCACCCCCAACAGACCCCAGTGTGTGATGCTCCCCTCCCTGTGTCCATGTGTTCTCATTATTCAACACCCGCCTATGAGTGATAACATGCAGTGTTTGATTTTCTGTTCTTGTGTCAGTTTGCTGAGAATGATGGTGTCTAGATTCATCCATGTCTCTACAAAGAACACAAACGCATCCTTTTTATGGCTGCGGAGTATTCCATGGTGTATATATGCCACATTTTCCTTGTCCAGTCTATCATTGATGGGTATTTGGGTTGGTTCCAGGTCTTTGCTATTGTAAATAGTGTTGCAGTGAACACACATGTGCATGTGTCTTTAAAATAGAACTATTTATAATCCTTTGAATATATACCCAGTAATTGAATTGCTGTGTCTAATGGAATTTCTATTCCTACATCCTTGAGGAATTGCCACACTGTCTTCCACAATAGTTGAACTAATTTACACTCCCATCAACAGTGTAAAACTGTTCCTATTTCTCCACATCCTTTCCAGCATCTGTTGTCTCAAGATTTTTTCAATGATCACCATTCTAACTGGCATGAGATGGTATCTCAATGTGGTTTTGATTTGCATTTCTCTAATGACCAGTGTTGATTAGCATTTTTTCGTATGTTTCTTGGCCTCATATATGTCTTCTTTTGAAAAGTGTCTGGGCCAGGTGCAGTGGCTCACGCCTGTAATCCCAACACTATGGGAGACCGAGGCGGGTGGATCACGAGGTCAAGACATCGAGACCATCCTGGTCAACATGGTGAAACCCCATCTCTACTAAAAATACAAAAAATTAGCTGGGCATGGTGGCACATGCCTGTAATCCCAGCTACTCAGGAGGCTGAGGCAGGAGAATTGCCTGAACCCAGGAGGCGGAGGTTGCAGTGAGCCGAGATCGCCCCATTGCACTCCAGCCTGGATAACAAGAGCGAAACTCCGTCACAAAAAAAAAAAAAAAAGAAAAGTGTCTGGTCATGTTCTTTGCCCACTTTGGAATGTTTTTTTTTTCTTATAAATCTATTTTAGTTCTTTGTAGATTCTGGATATTAGCCCTTTGTATTAAGTATTAACTCACAGAATCACAAGGTTCCACATAGGTTGTCTGCAAGCTGTGGAGCAAGTAGAGCCAGTCCGAGTCCCAAAACTGAAGTACTTGTTGTCCAATGTTTGAGGGCAGGAAGCATCCAGCATGAAAAAGATGTTGGCTGGGAAGCTAGGTCAGTCTAGTCTTTTCAAATATTTCTGCTTGCTTTATATTCTGGCCACACTGGTAGCTGACATTAAGGGTGATCTGCCTTTCCCAGCCACTGACTCAAATGTTAATCTCCTTTGGCAACACCCTTACAGAGACACCTAGGATTAATACCTTGCATCCTTCAATCCAATCAAGTTGGCACTCAGTATTAACCATCACAGAAGGCTTTTTTTTTTGTATAAAATGAAATGCATTGGTTTTCTGATACCAGTGTATCAAATTGCTTACAAATTTGTGTATCAAATTGCTAAGCAATTTGATAATTGTGGCTTAAAGAAAGAATAATTTGTCCTTATAGAGTTCAGGTTGTTGGATATCTGAAATGAACCTAAAGGGCTAAAATCAAGGTCTTAACAAGTCTGACTCTTTCTAGGGGCTCTAAAAGATAATTTGTTTCTGTGTATTCCAGCTTCTAGAGGCTGCCAGCATGCCTTTGCTTGTGGCTGCATCACTCTGACCTGCCTCCATGGTCACTGCCTTCTAGGTCTGACCACCCTGCCTCCCTCTTGGAAAGACCCTTGTGATTCCTCAGTAAGAAAGATGTACTTAAACTTCCCACATAAACTAGGATGGTCTTCTCATTATAAAATCCCTAGTCACATCTGCAAATCCCTTCTGCCATATACATTCAGAGGTTCTGGGGATAAGGACATGCACTTTGGGAGCAGCCATTGCTCAGTTTACCACAGAGGCTACCAAACATTCCAAATAAGAGCCTTGAGACAGTGGCCCTCTGGCAGCTTGCCTAGACTCCAGCCTGCTCCTGGGGCTTGTGCCACAGCACTGTGTCCTCTCTTTTCTCTGCATTCCTCACTGCTTTTACTCTGCCTTCTCAGAACCCTTGTTTCCTCTGCTTCCTCTTCAGCTTGAAAGTGGCACCTTAAGGCCACTACAATAGCCATGGCACATTAATGTTATATTCCTTTACATTCCTCAGATACCCTGAGTTTGTAGTGCCCACTGCTGAGAGAGAGAGAGGCTGAGTTTCCCTGTTAACAAAGCTTAGTCCTTGCTGAGTGCCTACCACCCTGTGAGCAAGGGAGGCCTTACACGTAGAACCAGCCCTCAACTCCGCAGCTGTCTTTATGGCTTCTGTAAAAGCTTAGCTTCGTGTCCTATTTTCTACTTTTTCTGGTTCTTTTAGCAATACTTTTTTGAAAACAATGATAATATGACAATACAAAGCACTTCATTAAAGCCACAGTAAAGTAACCTGATAATTTTATAAGGATGCCTGACTTACATGTAGCCAGAAATCCATCCCTGTCCAAAAGAAGAAAGAAACTTTTAATTGTAACAGAAGTTTAGTGCAATCTTGTTTTGGGAAGACTCTTTTTCTCATGCTGCTAATCTCCACATGCAGTTTTCAGATCATTCCAGTCTTTGACTGCCCTGCTATTATGCTGCATGACCTGGAAAAAACTGATGACAAATGCTTGTTAAAAGAGAGACTAAATATGTCAGGGTGGGGTGGCTCACGCCTGTAATCCCAACACTTTGGGAGGCCAAGATGGACAGATTAATTGAGGCCAGGATTTCAAGACCAGCCTGGCCAACATAGCCAAACCCCATCTTTACTTAAAATACAAAAATCTAGCTGGGGATGATGGCATGCACCTGTAGTCCCAGCTAGTTGGGTGGCTAAGACACAGTAATCACTTCAACCTTGAAGGCAGAGGTTACAGGGAGCCAAGATCATGCCACTGCACTCCAGCCTATGTGACAGAGAGAGATCCTGACTCAAATAAGATAAAATAATATAAATACATTAAAAAGTGGTACTAAATGCAGTAGAAGACTTCCCTGTGTGGCTTCTTCAGAAAAGGTGGTCTCAGATAAAGCTAAAGTGTTGTTGTATTAGTCTATTTTCACCCTACTATTAAGATACTACCCAAAGCTGGGTAATTTCTTATCAAAAGAGGCTTTATTGACTCAAAGTTCTGCATGGCTGGGAGGCCTCAAGAAACTTACAATCATGGTAAAAGGCAAAGGTGAGGCAGGCGCCTTCTTCACAAGGTAGCTGGAGAGAGAGAAAGAGAGAGAGAGAGAGAGAGAGAGAGAGAGAGAGAGAGAGAGAGAGAGAGAGAGAGAATGCATGAGCACAAGCACATGAAGAAATGTCATTTCTAACATCTTCAGATCTTGTGAGAGTTCCCTCACTGTCATGAGACCACCATGGGGGAAATGCTCCCATGACCCAATCGCCTCCAACAAGGTCCCTCCCTCGACAGGAGGGACCTGCAACTTGAGATGAGATTTGGATAACGACACAGAGTCAAACCTGGGGCCCCTCCCAAACCTCATGTGCTCACATTTCAAAACCAATCATGCTTTCCCAACAGTCCCCCATAGAGTTAACTCATTCCAGCAGTAACCCAAACATTCAAGTCCAAAGTTTCATCTGAGACAAGGCAACTTTCTTGCACATATGAACCTTTAAAATCAAAAGCAAATTAGTTACTTCCCAGATAAAACAGGGGTATAGGACTTGGATAAATGTTTCTATTCCAAATGGGAGAAATTAGCCAAAACAAAGGAGCCATGTGCCCCATGCAAGTCCAAAACCTGACTGGACAGTCATTAAATCTTAAAAGTCAAACATCTTCTTTAATTCAATGTCTCACATCCAGGGAATGGTGTTGCTATGGGTGGGTTCCCCATGCATTGGCCAGCTCCACTCCTTGCATCCATGCAGGGTACAGCCCCTGTGGTTGGTTTCACAGGTTGTTGTTGAGTGCCTATAGCTTTTCCAGGTGCATGGTGCAAGCTATTGATGGATCTACCATTGTGGGGTCTGGTGGCCCTCTTCTCACAGCTTGACAAGGAAGTGCCCCAGGGGACTCTGTATTGGGGCTTCAACCCCACATTTCCTCTCTGCATTGCCCTAGGAAAAGTTCTCCATGAGACCTCCTCCCCTGAAGCGGACTTCTGCCTGGACATCCAGGCATTCCATACATCCTCTGAAATCTAGGCAGAGGTTCCAAAGCTCAATACTTGTCTTCTGTGTACCCACACAACACAAGGCCCAGCACCACATGGAAGGCACCAAAGCTTGGGACGTGCACCCTCTGAAATAATAGCCTGAACTTTACATTGGCCCCTTTTAGCCATGGCTACAGCTGGAGTGGCTGGGATGCAGGGAACCAAGTTCCAAGGCTTCACAGAGCAATGTGGCCCTTGACCTGACCCACAAAACTATTTTTCTCTTTCAGGCCTTCAGGCCTGTGATGGAAGGGGCTACCATGAAAGTCTCTGACATGTCCTGGAGAAATATTCCCCACTGTCTTGGCTACTAACATTCAGCTCCTCATTACTTATGCAAATTTCTGCAGCTGGCTTGAATTCTCACCAGAAATTTGATTTCTTTCTTTCTTTCTTTCTTTTTAAAAAACTAAATGAAACCTTTATTTTTGGGTTGAGGTATACCTTTTCAGTTTTTTAAATCTCTGACAGGGAAAACAGAGATGATTTTATAATTTCTGTAATAGCTGGTTTATCAGAATTAAATGCATCTCTCAAAATAATTTAATTTCTTGGTCTGACATGAATAATCTATTCAGAAAATCCTTAAAACTGGCTTCAGTTAATAAGCCAGATTTAAACCTCAATCTCATCCTTCAGCACTGCTCTTTTGCCAGTCAACTTCTTACTGTCCTTTGCTTGCAATTTTTTTCTTTCTTACCATGTGGTGAGGCTTCAAATTTTCCAAACCTTTATGTTCAGCTTCCCTTTTAAACATAAGTTCCATTTTCAAACCATCTCCTAGTGAATGCATATAACTGAATGCTTTCAGAATAAGCCAGGTCACCTCTTGAATGCTTTGCTATTTAGAAATTTCTTCTGTCAGATACCCCAAATCATCTCTTTCAAGTTCAAAGTTATACAGATCCCTAGTGCAGGAGCAAAATTCTGCCAGCCTCTTTGCTAAAGCATAGCAAGTGTGACCTTTACTCCAGTGCCCAATAAGTTGCTCAGCTCTATCTGAGACCACCTCAGCCTGAATGTCATTGTCCATATCACTATCAGCATTTTGGTCAAAACCATACAACAAGTCTCTAAGAAGTTTCAAACTTCTGCACATCTTCCTGTCTTTTTCTGAGCCCTCCAAACTGTTCTAACCACTGACTGTTACCCAGGTACAAAGTTGTGTCCACATATTCAGGTTATTTTTATAGCGATATTCCACTCTTAGTACCAATTGTCTGTATTAGTCCATTTTTACACTGCTATAAAGATACTACCTGAAACTGGTAATTTATAAACAAAGGAGTTTTAAATGACTCACAGTACCTCATGGCTGGAGAGGCCTTAGGAATCTTATAATCATGGTGGAAGGTGAAGGGGAAGTCTTCACAAGGCAGAAGGGGAGAGAGAGCAGAGGACACTGCCATGTTTAAAATCAACAGATCTCCTGAGAACTTCCTCACATGAGAAAAACATGGGGGAAACTGCCCACATGATCCAATCACCTCCCACCAGGTTTCTCCCTTGACAGAAGGGAATTACAATCTGAGATATTTGGGTAGGGACACAGAGCCAAACCACCTCATTTATGATAGAACCTTTTAGGAGTTAAGATATCAATTATCAAGGTTTGTATACTCTAAGCTTCTTGAACTTCAGTACTCTCATCTGTGAAATGGTTCTAATTACAATATCTGATGAATATTTAGTGCTGGTAAAGAAGCCAGTTGAACATAAAGATAGTGGAAAAAAGAAAATAGCAGATATATGCAAAATGCATTTTTGTGTTTAATACTGACATTGATTTCAGCCATGTCATTCTTGCAGATGTATGTAAATATTCATATTTTTCTCTACTTAAGATTTGCATGTTACATGGCAAATACTCACCATTGTGTTGTGGGATAACCCTGATCCTGACACTTGAGAAGACAAAATGGAATTAGAAAGAGACAGGGATAAAAATTTGGGCAAACTGGCTAAATTCTGCCCACCTCTAAACTCCATTAAGTGAGATCTTGGGAATATGTCTTACATGTTCTAACATGATTATCAGTTTTGCCAGTGATACAATGAAGAAAGTAGTGCAGACCTCAAAGGACTGCCAGGAATTAAAATTTTTAAATGGGATTATATTGAAAGTATCCAGAATAATGCCTGGTGCTATGCAGGCACTAAGTGTTAGCTAATTCTGGTACTTAGAATTCAAAGATGGGTAGATTGTATTATTTTTACTTTCTGTGTAACAAATTGCCCCAAACTTAGTGGTTTAAAATAACATCCATTTATTGACTCACAGTTCTGTAGGTCAGAAGCCCAACAAGGTGAGACTGGGTCCTCAGGCTATTACAAGATCAAACTGTTGGCCAGGCCAACTTTTTGGCTAGAAGCTCTGGGGAAAAGATTCTCTTCCGAGTTCACTCTAGTTGGCAAAATTTAGTTTCTTCCAGATGTTGGTTTGGGATCCCACTTTCTTGCTAGTTGCCTACTACAGGGTTTTCTTAGGTCTTAGAGGCTACCTGCGTTTTTTTCCCTTCTGGCTCCTTCAAGCCAGCAAGGGAACATCAGAACTTTATGTGCTTTAAGTCTCTAACTTCCTTTTCTACAACCAGACAGAAAACACTCATCTTTTGAGGGGCTCATGTCATTAGGCCAGACACACCTTGGTCATCACTTTGTCTTAAGGTCAACTGTGTCATATGACAAAACTTGATCCTAGGAGGTATAGCTCACCCTATTTATAGTACTGAGGACATGCAGGGCTTACACACCAGAGAGATGGGAAAACTTGGTCCTCATCTCAAAATAATGCCAACTATAGTTGATGTTTTGTTCATGTTAGTTCCTAGCTTTGTGAACTTGGCCAAAAGGAGTCTTCAGCTCTCGATATCCCTCTCTTCTGCAACACATTCATATACCAAAGCAGGGTAAAGAAATCAGTCTACTCCAAAGGGTAATTATGTGCTTCACATAAGATAGAGAAGGCAGAGCATTTGTAAGTTGTAAAGTGCCTTTTCTTAATCTCACATTTCTCTTTGCATACCATTTTAAAAATAATTACATTGCATTGCATGTATTATATATCCATCATTTTCTCCAGAATTCTAAAATGAATGGCAGTAGATATATTATTAATTTTTATTTTATTTTTAAATTTATTTTTTATTTTGATAGGTTTTGGGGAAGCAGGTGCTGTTTGGTTATGTGGTAAATTCTTCAGTGATGATTTCCAAATTTTGGTGCACCCATCACCCAAGCAATGTACACCATACCCAATGTGTAGTCCTTTATCTCTCACTCCCCTTCCAGCCATTCCCCCACACCCCAAAGTCCACTGTATCATTCTTATGCCTTTGTGTTCTCATAACTTAGCTCCCAATTGTGAGTGAGAACATATGGTTTTCCATTCCTGAGTTACTTCACTTACAATAATAGTCTCAAATTCCAGCCACGTTGTTACAAATGCCATTATTTCATTATCTTTTATGGCTGAGGAGTATTTCATGGTGTATGTATGTGTGTGTGGTGGGGGGGGTATCTTTCTAACTTTCATTTCATGTATATATTTATAACAATTTCTTTACACCTTGATTGATGGGCACTTGGGCTGGTTCCATATTTATGCAACTGTAAATCGTGCTGCTATCAACATGTGTGTGCAAGTACCTTTTTCATGTAAGTGACTTCTTTTCCTCTGGATAGATATTTAGTTTCAAAATTGCTGGATCAAACAGATCTACTTATAGTTATTTAATGAAGTTTCACACTGTTTTCCATAGTGGTTGTACTAGTTTACATTCCCACCAAAAGTGTAAAAGTGTTCTTTTTTCACTACATCCACACCAACATTTATTATCTTTTCATTTTTTTTATTATGGCCATTCTTGCAGGAGTGAAGTGGTATTGCATTGTGGTTTTGATTTGCATTTCCCTGATAATCAGTGATGTGCTCCTTGGTCATTTGTATATCTTCTTTTGAGAATTGTCCATTTATTTCCTTAGCCTATTTTTTGATAGGATTTTTTTCTTGCTAATTTATTTGAATTCTTTGTAGATTCTGGATATTAGTCTTTTGTCAGCTATACAGATTTTGAAGATTTTTCCCCCACTCTATAGGCTGTCTGTTAACTCTGCTGATTATTTATTTTGCTGTGCAGAAGCTTTTTAGTTTAATTAAGTTCCATCTATTTATATTTGTTTCTGTTGTATTTGCTTTTGGGTTCTGTGTCACAAAGTCTTAGCCCAAGCAATGTCTAGAGGGTTTTCCTGATTTTATCTTCTAGAATTGTTATGGTTCATGGTCTTAGATTTAAGTATTTGATCCATCTTGAGTTGAGTTTTATATAAGGTGAGAAATGAGGATCCAGATTCATTCTTCTACATGTGACTTGCCAATAATCCCAGCACCATTTGTTGAATAGGGTGTCCTTTCCCAAATTATGTTTTTGTTGTCTTTGTTGAAGATCAGTTGGCTGTAACTATTTGGCTTTACTTTTGGATTCTCTATTCTGTTCCATTGGTCTATGTGCCTCTTTTCATACCAGTACCATGCTGTTTTGGTGACTACGGCTTTAAAGTATAGGTAGAAGTCAGGTAATCTGATGCCTCCAGATTTGTTCTTTTTACTTAGTCTTGCTTTGGTTTTGCAGACTCCTTTTTTGGTTTTATATGAATTTTAGGATTGTTTTTTCTTGTTCTTTGAAGAATGATGGTGGCATTTTGATGGGAATTGCATTAAATTTGTAGATTGCTTTGGCAGTATAGTCATTTTCACAATATTAGTTCTACCCATCCATGATCATGGAAGGTGTTTCCATTTGTTTGTGTTGTCTACAATTTCTTTCAGCAATGTGTTGTAGTTTTCCTTGTAGAGGTCCTTCACCTCCTGGGTTAGGTATATAGCTAGTTTTTTATTTGATGTCCATTTAAATAATAAATTTTTACAGAAATAACAAGCAGCAAGATTGAATAAAAGATTGCTGCTTGTTTTACTTAATAAAGTTATTAAATAATAAAAATAATATCTAATATTTTATTTTTTGTTGTGGCTGTTGTAAAAAAGATTGAGTTCTTGATTTGATTCTCAGCTCTGTCACTGTTAGTGTATAGCAGAACTACTGATTTGTGTACATTGGTTTTGTATCTTGAAACTTTGTCTAATTCATTTACCAGTTCCAGGAGCTTTTTGAGTTTGTCTTTAAGGTTTTCTCAGTATACAATCATATAATCAGCAAACAACAACAGTTTGACTTCCTCTTTACAAGTTTGGATGCTCATTATTTCTTTCTCTTGTCTGATTGATCTGGCTAGAACTTTCAGTGCCATGTTGAATAGAAGTGATGAAAGTGGGCGTCCTTGTCTTATTCTAGTTCTCAGGGTGAATACTTTAAACTAATTTACCTTATTTGGATCTTTTCTCTTATTTTCTTGGTTAATCCTATTAATGGTCTATCAATTTTATTTATCTTTTCAAAGAACCAGCTTTTTGTTTATTTTACCCTTTGTATTTGTTTTCTGTTTCAATTTCATTTAGTTCTGCTCTAATCTTTGTTATTTCTTTTCTTCTGCTGGGTTTGGGTTTGGATTGTTCTTGTTTCTACAGTTCTGTGAGGTGTGACCTTATATTGTCTATTTGTGCTCTTTTATACTGTCTGGTGTAGGCATTTAATGCTATGAACTTTCTTCTTAGCACCACTTTTTCTGTATCCCAGAGGTTTCGATAAGTTGTGATATTATTATTGTTCAGTTCCAAGAATTTTTAAATTTCCATCTTGATTTCATTTTTGACCCAATGATTATTCAGGAGCAAGTCATTTAATTTCCATGTATTTGCATGCTTTTGAGGGTTCTTTTTGGAGTTAATTTCCAATTTTTTTCTACCATGGTCTGAGAGGGTACTTGTTGTAAATTTGATTTTCTTCAATTTACTGAGACTCATTTTGTGCCCTATTGTATGATCTATCCTGGAGAATGTTCCATATGCTATTGAGGAGAATGTATATTTTGCAGTTGTTAGCTAGAATATTCTGTAAATATCTGTTAAATCCATTTGTTCTAGGATACAGTTTAATTCCATTGTTTCTTTGTTGACTTTCTGTCTTGATGACATGTTTAGTGTTGTCAGTGGAATATTAAAATCTCCTACTATTATTGTGTCACTGTCTATCTCATTTCTTAGGTCTAGTAGTATTTGTTTTATAAATTTGAGAGTTTCAGTGTTAGATGCATATATATTTAGTATTGTGATAGTTTCCTATTGGACTAGTAGTTTTATCATTCTATAATGTCCCTCTTTGTCTTTTTTAACTGCTGTTGCTATAAAGTCTGTTTTATCTGATATAAGAATAGCCACTTCTGCTCATTTTGGTGTCCATTTGTATGGAATACCTTTTCCCACCCCTTTACCTTAAGTTTATATGAGTCTTTATGTGTTAGATGAGTCTCCTGAGAACAGCAGAAAGTTGGTTGGTGGATTCTTATCCATTGTACCACTCTATATATTTTAAGCAGGGCATTTAGGCTATTTACATTCAATGTTACTATTGAGATGTGAGGTACTATTCTATTTATCATACTATTTCTTGCTCGAATACCTATTTTATTGTCATTGTGTTACTGTTATATAGGTCTTGTGAGATTTATGCTGTAAGGAGGTTCTATCTTGATGTATTTTGAGGATTTGTTTCAAGACTTGGAGCTCCTTTTAGTAGTTCTTATGGTGCAGGCTTAGTAGTGGTGAATTCTCTCAGCATTTATTTGTCTGAAAAATACTGTATCTTTCATTAATGAAGCTTGGTTTCACTGGATGCAAAATTCTTGGCTGATAATTGTTTTGTTTAAGGAGGCTAAAACTGGGATTTCAATCACTTCTAGATTGCAGGGTTTCTGCAGAGACAGCTACCATTACTTTGATAGGTTTTCCTTTATAGGTTACCTGATACTTTTGCCTCACAGCTCTTAAGAATTTTGTTTTGTCTTGACTTAGTTAACCTGATGACTATGTGCCTAGATGATGATCTTTTTGTGATCAATTTCCCTGGTGTTCTTTGAGCTTCTTGTATTTGGATGTCTGGATGTCTAGCAAAGCTGGGGAATTTTTCCTTGATTATTCCCTTGAATATGTTTTTCAGATTTTTAGGTTTCTCAACATCCCCAGGAACACCAATTATTCTCAGTGTGGATGCTTAACATAGTCCCAAAGTTCTTGGAGACTTTGTTCATTTTTTAATGTTTTTTCCTCATATTTGATGGATTGGGCTAATTTGAAAGCTTTGTTTTGAGCTCTGAATTACTCTCTTCTGCTTGTCTGATTCAACTGCTAAGGCTTTCCAGTCCATTTACATTTCTGTGTCCTTGATTTCCAGAAGTTGTGATTGTTGTTATTTATGCTATCTATTTTCACTGGAGATTTTTCCTTTCGTATCCTGTATCATGTTTTTGATTTCGTTAAGTTGGAGTTCACCTTTCTCTGGTGCCTCCTTGATAGCTTAATAAACAACTTTCTGAATTATATTTCTGGAAATTCAGAGATTTTGTTGTGGCTTGGATCTGTTGTTGGTGAGCTGATGTGATCTTCTGGGGGTTTTAAGGAAACTTGTTCTGTCACATCACCCAAATAGTTTCTCTGGTTTCTTCTTATATGAGTAGACTATATCAGAGGGGTGATCTGGAACTCAAGGGCTATTGTTCCGAATATTTTGTCTCCCAGGGTGCTCCCTTGATGTGGTGTTCTCCCCCTTCCCCTAGGAATGGGGCTTCCTGAGAGCCAAACTGTAGTGAGTGTTTTTACTCTTCTGGGTCTAGCCAGCCAGTGGAGCTAGTGTGATGAAGGCTGGTACTGGGGAGTGTCTCCAAAGAGTTTGGTGATGTGATCTGTCTTCAGGTCTTGCAGCCATTGATACTAGCATCTGCTCCAGTGGAGGCAGAAGGGGAGTGAAGTGGACTCTGTAATGGTCCTTAGTGGCGTTTTTGTTTAATGCCGCTGATTTTGTGTTGGTTAGCCTCCAGCCAAGAGGTGGCACTTTCAAGAGAGCATCAGCTGTGGTCCTATAGGGAGGAAGCAAACATGCCTTAGTGACTTCTGGTTAAGTATTCAGGTTTCTCAGGTGGCAAGCAGGGCCATAGCTCTCCCAAGAGATTATGTTCTTTGCCTTTAGCAACCAGGGCAGGTAGAGAAAGACCACAAGGTGGGGCAGATATAGGGTGTCTGAGCTCAGAGTCTCCTTGAGCGGGGCTTGCTGCAGCTGCTGTGGGGGATAGGGGTGTGGTTACCTGGTCAATGGAGTTATGTTCCCAGGAGGATTATGACTGCCTCTGCTGAGTTACAAGTCACCAGAGACATGGGAGAAAGTCAGCAGTCAAAGGCTTCACCCCACTCCCATGCAGCCCACAGTCCTAAAGGCTGATCTCACTCCCACTGTGCTTCTACAATAGCCCTGAGTCTATTTCCAGGCAGCTGCTCACCAGGGCTGAATACTTGCCCCAGACCACCAGCCTCCCTGCTAAGAAACCAAGAAAACTCAGTTTTAAGAGTCTCAGGGAGCCTGCAGGTGTGATCCCGTTCCCTCAACAGGTCTGTGGATTCTCTCAGCTCTCCTGGTAGGTGGTAGTTTTTGGAGCAAAAGTTTACTATGTAAGTCTCCATACACTACTCCATCTGTCTGAGTGGGAGCTGCAAGCTAGGCATGCCTCCTATCTGCCATCTTCACCCCAAGCTGATCCTAATCTCATGATTCTCATTATATAAAATTGATCATATTGTGGCAAGTACTCAGTAGATTTTATTCTGATTTTTTTGAGCACACTAGAGATTCAAGATGTGTATGTATTGAGGAAAGTAATACGCAACTAATTCTTTCCTGTATTAAAAAGAAAAGTATATTTAGTGTAAAGCAATGCAATTTTTCATTTAAGTACATTGGTAAAGATCCTACCAGGTGTAATTTACTGTGCAATTAGCCAATCAATAGATTTGAGACAGGTACAGCGTTCTACATTACCAATAAATTTACATTTAAAATCCTGCTTTTCTCATTCTTCTCTTTTCAGGGCTTCTTACATATTGACAATATCAAAATGTGTCTCTTAAAGTATTTTTGAATGTCATGAATTCTATAAGAATTATGGCAAATACCTCACTCTAATTTTTTCTTCAATTTATCTGTTGTATCTTTGAAGAACTTAGGGCAAAGATAAATCAAAGACTCAACAAAGATACACAACAAAGTACAATAAATTAAGCATAAATTTTAAATCCAGACATAATTGATTTCCAGTTCCATCTCTCTCACTTGAAAGTGACATTGTTTTAGTCTATTTCTTTACATAAAAAAAATATGTCTACTTATGCCCATCCACAGCCCTATAGTATGGAGTGGATATCAAATTGACAATCTTAGTTGTGTTCAAATTGAACAGTAGTTGTTACTACATAATAGTGATATTATTATAAACACTACAAGTAATACTATTTTTAGAAGGGGTTAAGTCTAGGTGTGTTTCAACGTAGTATATTCAGCGTTTCATGGAACAATATCACTTATTAGTAATGTAACTCCATTAACTATCCCTGAGTTCTCAACCAAAAGTCTAATCAAGGCTTCAAAAGACAAAATAACTTGTTCAAAGTCACAAAGCAGTGGGCCATCCTGCTTCAGATCCAGAGAAGTGCGACCCCCAAGCCTGTAGGAGCTCCTTGCTCGCCTCATTAATGTCCAGTCAACCTGGGAATCCCATTGGCTGTGGCGTGCTTCCCTGCAGTCAGGGTGAAACTATCATCTTTGCAGACATAAACTTTCTTACAAGTTTAAAAATGTACTTTGAAAAACTAGAACATAGAATCTTTTTAAAAGATCTTTATTTTCCCCTGAAGCATCTTCCCGAACAGCCAGCTAGAAGAGACACATCCCCCTACACAAAACCCACACAAGAATATCAAAATCTGTTTGATAATGAATTTAAATTTTAAAAAAATCCATACGCTAAAATCATTTTTATTTTTAATTTTTCCCTCTTTTTTCAAATTCATGGACATAATGTTTCTTATTGCAACTCAGAAACATCTCAAAATAGCTGCCAGAATTTTACAAATAAACATAAAACCAAGGCTTTTGCAGTATAAAAATAGTCCTCACTTCTGCTCCAAAGGTTGGTTGCCCTTCTAAATCTTTGTTAGGGTTGGGACTACTTTGGCAGCTTAGGCATGCAGCCACATTTAAATAAGACCAATTTCTCTATCTGGAGATATTCATACATATAGGAGTTTATGCCTTTACTCTCAAATATGTATGTGCATTAATTTTTTTAAAAAACGTGAAACAGAATATGACTAGAAAGTTAAAAAATATGGATGAAATTGATTCAATTGCAATGTAATAACCCTTTATGTTACATCATAAATTATTGCCCAAAACGTTTGCTATAATATTTTTAAAGTGCCAACAGAAATAATGATTATTCTTTTATTTAAATTGCTTTCATAATTAAGTAGGTGGAGCCAATGATTTCAACTCTTCATCATAAGAAATATTTAAGATCAATGCTGTGAGGTATCTCTCCCAGTTCCTTTCCTTGAGGTGCTGTACTCTTATATCTAACTGAATAATTTTCTAAAATAAAAAGACAGGTGTTTACGGTGATGAACAATGAGAACACATGGACACAGGGAAGGGAGTACCACACACTGAGGTCTATTGGGGGAAATAGGGGAGGGACAGCGGGGGGGGCGGAGCAGGGGAGGGATGGCATGGGGAGAAATGCCAGATATGGGTGAAGGGGCAGAAGGCAGCAAAACACACTGCCACGTGTGTACCTATGCAACTATCTTGCATGTTCTGCACATGTACCCCAAAACCTAAAATGCAATAAAAAAAATAAATAAATAAATAAAAATTTAAAAAGACAGGTGTTTCCATCAGCAGGTTATCAAACTCAGGCCCTGGGATGCCCATTTTGTTGGCTCTACAATTTTTCCCTTCACATAATAGGTATAAGAATACCCCATTTTTGATTTGAGTAGCAAAAGTAAAACATGAATTCAATTAGGGGTTAAATTAATGGCACTTTGCATGCTAGAGTAAATCTGTTTCTTTAATTCATATCCCTTATACAATTAAAAGCAGAAAATTGAATTTCTCTTCTTCCTCATGGTTCACTGTAGGGCCACTGACGATGCTCAGTGGTGTGAACCCTGTCTCACCTCCTCTCACCTGATCCACAGCTCTGGAACATTGACTTTCCTCCATGGTTGAAAACCTGCCAAGTTGCTTCCATCCTATACCATTCAACTGTTTGTGCTTGCTGAACCTTCTGACTGAAAGGTTTGGTGAAGACAATTGTCCCTGGTGCTTTTGTGTTTCTGCCTATTTTATGAGCAAGGCACTTAGCTGTCCTGCTTCGGACCATCATTTCAAGGATATTTGTAGAGCAAACAACTTTGGAAGATACAGGTAGTATCTCTTTCTGGAGAAAGGGGCAGGAGTGCTTACTGCCCATTATGAAAAATTTGGGTTCCCCAAGCTCAGAGTTGCCCTTCTGTAGTGTCAACCACTGCATTTGCAGGTGACACCCCTCTCTGCATTTCCCCATGAGAACTGAGGCCTCAACAACTGGCACAAAATACTAATATTCTCACGCTGCTACTGGGTAAGAGCTCCACTTCCTCTCTGACCCAGGAGTGTCCTGTTTTTCACAGCGTCAGTGAAATCATGGCAGGCTAACATGTTAGTCTTCAAGGAGAATTAAATCTCAAATCCCTCACCATCCTTGCCAGTGTTGGTTTCAAGGATAGAATGTTGACAGAAATAGAACTTTCTGCAAGAGGAAGCATAGTAGCCCAATAGGTTTTGCATGTCACATGAAAATGCCATATGAAAGAAACAGCTTGCCTGGTCCCAGCTGTAAATGTGAAGGTAGCTCTCATTGGCAGGAAGCCTGCTCCTTTATCCTCTTGTAGATGTTTATCATAAAGGCCGAGTCTCTGTTGAGATTGACTGGAATGATTCAGCTGCTGGATCAAGATATGCAGATTTTTTTATGGTGAAGTAAGAATAGCAACCTCAGCACCCAAGGTGAGGACACTTAAAACCCTAGGGAAATGTCAGAGAGAAGGATGGTAACGGCCTTTGTCTTCCACAATTGTCCTTGAAGCCTTCTTTGTAGAGTTAAATGCCTTGATGGAGCTCTCCAGCATCACCTGTGCCTGACATTTAACTGACTGATGGGTCTGCTGCCCTTCACCAAGAGAACTTGACATGATTTGATTGCCATCTTCCTTACCCTTTCCTGGGAAATCTTCTAGAAATAGCAAAGGATGTCCCAAACTCCTGTACCTTCCAACAAAATATCTGTAAACACCTTTCAATGTTTCCCACCCCCATTTCCCAACTATTGCTAGTTGATCTGAGGTCATAAAAACACCATCCTTCTGGCAGTATGGCAAACAGAATGGGTTAGACTGACTTCCATCATGCTTTGATCCAAAAATAAGCATTAAGCTTAATTATTTAAACTGAACTGGGCAGCCTGAGGCCTAGAAGCTAAGGGGGAGATCATTGTGGAGTCACTTTTATCCTATGTCCTGTAACTAATGAAAGTCTCACTTGGTATTCCAATAATTTAAAATAATTATTTCCACGGCACCATATGCTCTCTTGGATTTTATTTGTGTGGATCCCAGATATTAACTTGCATTCTTCATGGAAACATAGTGACGTAGGGTTGGTCATAAGAGACCTCCAAGTGTTTCAGGAAATGCTTCCATAGATATGTATTCCTAAGGTGACTGTAGGTTGGATACTTCCGCAGGGATACTGATCCATTATGTGACCCTGTACACAGTCATTCTAGACTGGGAGTCATTCAATCAGAAAACGTGGTAGACAGCATGTCCCTTGCTTTGGTGGAAGTAGCTGATAATATTACTTCAGCCCTGGAAGATGTTCCAGTCAGCTTCATTCATGAAGTAGAGTTGCTATGAATGATTTATCTTCCATAGCCTTCTTCATTAAAGACCAAGGCAGAGTCTGCACAATTATTGATATGTTCTGCTATACTTTAGTTAATTCCTCAGGTTAAATAGAAAGGTCAACACAGAAATTTAAGAAGAAGGCCACATGAAGTTTTTTAAATAAATCTTGACAGTTTATAAAATGTGTTGTGCTGGTTAGATTCGAGGTGCCTGGAGTGATGGTTGAGCTTAATACTTTCTCTAGGTTGACCTCACCATGCTACTTAGAGTTCTGTTGATGGTAGTCTTAAATAAATAAACTATAGAACATACCAACTGGATTTTGTCCCAGACTCTCCTAGTCAGATTAATCAGGGTAGCTGGAGGAGTGTCGTAGTCATGGAAAATTTTGCCATAGTTCAAGACTGTGGAACTGAATACGGATACTGCTGGGGTCAATTCTCCATGGATTTTCCCATTTCTACACATCTTGTGAGCAAGGAATTGACTGCACTTTGTTCAAATGTGTATTTTCAAGGACGTTTGCATAGTGAACACTTGGAAGACAGAGATGAAACGGCCAGGCCTGCTTCCTAAGCCTGTTATGAAAGATCTGGGTTCTCTTAACTCAGAGTTTCTGGCCTACATTGCAACTCACTGCTTATTCAAGTATCATATGGCCTTCTTTGCATCTCTCCATGGGAATTGTTGCAAATAACACGCCGCCTTCTAGGACCCATGAAATCATGGGAGGCTAACATGTTGGTTTCTAAGTAAGGCTATTTCCAGGCTTCCACCAACAGCTCTTTATTACTCAGGCTATACTTAAATGTTGCCTCCTTAGAGTGGCAATATCCCCTCACCCTCACACAACTTTTATCTCATGAACATTTTTCTTTTCCCTGTGGCCTTGTAATATTTTCATATTAGTTCTTGGGTATGCATTTATCTTCTATCTCTCTCCAATTTAATGTATGCTTTGAGAAGGTGGTGGCCATGAATAAATATGAATGACTAGAATAATTATGTTTATTCTATTTTCTGTGTCTAGAACAGCACTTGGCATTAAGTAAGCATTCAATAAATATTTGTTAAATTCATTGGGTTTTTTTTAGAAAATCATAATGATTTTTAAGACAAAGATTTCATGTACTCTCCCTTTTGTGTATGACTGAATCATACAGGAAATATATCACAGAGAGAAACATCTTCTGCTGCAGATATTTGCATATTTGTATTCAGAAACATTTAACTTGCTACAGAAGGAGGTGGTTTTATTAAAGGAGGTTTAGCTGAAATAGAGAACATTTTTTATACCATGCAATGTTTAAGCAACTGTTAGCCATCCACTCATAAAAGAGATCATTATTTCATATCTTTATTCCCAATCCTACAAACCCACATTGGTAACCAAGAACAACATAACTTTTCTATTATAATGACTTTTACTAGGAAAACATAAATCTTCATTGAAGTAAAAATCCCTATTGACAAAATAACTTGCTGGACTACAATTACTTAGTGTAATCAGAAGCAGAGTTTTGGATCATTTCAATGGAAACAGTGGATAAAATCAGAGATCAAGCCACCACATCAAAAACAAGCAAAACAAAATATTTGATCAAAATCAGTTTTATAGTAAGCATACGAAACATAACAGTCAATAATGTGATTAAATGCAAGAGACAGAAATGCAGACAGAGCTTGGATAAAGACCATTCTGATTTGACTGGCTCCGTATTTAATTGTTTTTATCTCATTTTGACATTCGTAGCAATTACAGTAGTATTGTACTTTGAAAAAACAAAGAGGCACAGTAAAAATCACAAAAAACTCATAATTATGCATAATGCCAACATTTAAAAAAAATAAGACCCAAATTATCAGGCTTTTCTAACCAATAAAGAAGGTGACAGAGGCCCACCTTCCCATTCCCCAAAGGGACTCCCACAGGGTCACTTCAAACAACCTCAAAGAAAGAATTATTATCGTCAGGTTAATAGTTCTGCATGTCACTCACAGCATTTTGTTTTTTGGTTTGTTTTGTTTTGTTTTTTAGGGATTTACATTATTTCTTAGAGTAGTTTTAGGCTTAGAGAAAAACTAAATAGGAAAAACAGAGTTTCCATGTACTCCATCTTCTCCCTTTACCCACAATTTTCCCTGTTATTAACATCTTACATTGGTGTGTTACATTTCCTACACTTGATGAACCAATATTAATACATGATTATTAGTTTGTATTTTACATCAAGGATCGCTTTTTGTGTTGCACATACCACGTGTTTGCCAAATTCCATGATATCATATGGCCAGCATTTCTTGATCTTGCAGAGTAGTTTCACTGCAAGGAAAAGGTCCTGCATTCATCCACTCAACTCTTGATGATAAGAACTCTTTTTACAGTCTCTAGTTTTGCTGTTTCCAGAATGTCATACAATTGAAGTCATACAGTATAGCCTTTGCAGACTGACTTCTTTCATGTAGTGATATGGATTTAAGGTTTGTTGATGTCTTTTCATGGCTTAATTACCATGATGGTCTTTTAACTTTTGTAATAAGGTTATTTCAGTGCACGAAAGTTTTTAATTTTAATGAAATTCAAGTTATCTGTTTTTTCTTTTGTTGTTCATGCTTTTGGTGCTACAGATAAGAATTCATTGCCAAATTCAAGGTTATGAAGATTTACCCCTATATTTTCTTCTAAGAGTTTTATAGTTTTAGCTCTTAAACCTAGGTCACTGATCTACTTTGAGT
Organism: Leontopithecus rosalia; assembly: GCA_028533165.1. Classification (NCBI taxonomy): domain Eukaryota; kingdom Metazoa; phylum Chordata; class Mammalia; order Primates; family Cebidae; genus Leontopithecus; species Leontopithecus rosalia. The sequence goes on along the minus strand of CM052654.1, from coordinate 135,202,118 downwards.
TAATTTTGAATATAAAGGGAGGAGAGGGTCCAACTTTGCCCTTTGTGTGTGGAATCCTACTTGTTCTGGTGCTACTTTCTGAGAAGACTATCCTTTTCTCATTGTATTGACTTGGCACCCTCATCAAAAATCAATTGGTCACAGATGTATGGGTCTATTTATGGACTCTCAGCTCTATTCCCATCGGTCTTTATGTCTGTCTATGTACCAAGACCACATTGTTTTGATTATTGCAAATTCATAATAAGCCTTGAAACTGGAAAGTGTGAGTCCTCCCACTTGGTTCTTTTTGAAGACTGTTTGCTATTGGCAGTCTCTTGAGATTCCGTATGAATTTGAGGATTGGCTTTCTTATTTCTGTAAAACAGACTTAGAATTTTCATAGGGATTGTGTTGAATTTTAGATCAATTTGGCTAGTAGTGACATCTTAACAATATTAAATCTTCCAATACATGAATATGGATGTCTTTCCATTACTTAGATCTTTAACTTCTTTCGGCAGTGTTTTGCTGTTTTCAATGTACGTTTCCACCTCCTTGGTTAAGATGATTTCTAGGTATTTTACTCCTTTAGATGCCATTGTAAATTGAATGTTTTTTTTTAATCTTCTTTTCAGTTATTTGCTGGAATATAAAAATGTAGCTGATTTTTATCTATTTGTTTTGTATGCTGCAACTTTGTTATTTAATAAATTTATTAATTCTAATTGACTTCTTGTGGATTCTTCAGAGTTTTCTAAATATAGGATCAAGTCCTTAGCAAACAGAGATATTCTTACCTCATCTTTTCTAATTCTAACATCTTATATATATGCTTCTTTCCTAATTGCTCTGACCAGAACTTAAGTACCAGGTTAAAAAGGAGTGATGAAAGGCTTCATCCTTGTCCTGTTCTTCTTGTGGAAAGCTTCAGTCTTTCACTGCTGAGCATGAAGTTGTCTACATCTTTTTTCACGAATGTCTTTTATTTTACTGAGGAAGTTCACCTCTATTCCTAGTTTTCTGAGTGTTTTTTCTATCATGAAAGGATATTAGGTTTTGTCAAGTGACTTTTCTGTGTCAACTGAAATGACCACGTTTCTCTTTTCGCTTGTTTGTCCTAATCACGTGATGTGTTCCATTGATTCATTCTCTTAGTTAAACCACCTTTGCATTCCTGAAATAAAACCCACTGGGTCACGACATATAACCCCTTTAATATGCTATTGCATTTCATTTGCAAGAATTTTGTTAAGGATTTTTATACCTGTATTGCAAAGCAGTAGTGGTCTATAATATTTTGGCTTATGATGTTTTTACTTGGCTTTGATAGCAGGGTAATTTTGTTCTCATAGAATGAGATTGGAAGTATTCACACATTTTTTATATTCTGAAAGAGTTTGAGAAGGATTATTGTTATTTGTACTTTAATATCTAAAAGAACTTACTAATGAAGTCATCTTTTTCTGGACTTTTCTTTGTCAGATGTTTTTGATTACTGATTCAATCTCCTTGTTACAAGCCTATAAGATTTTCTGTTTATTCTTGAATTATTTTAGGTAATTTGTGTGTTTTTTGAAACTTGTCCACCTTGTCTACATTGTAGAATTTTTTGACATTCAATTGTTTATAGTTTTCTCTCATAATCATTTTTTTTTGAGACAGAGTTTAGCTCTTGTTACCCAGGCTGGAGTGCAATGGCGTGATCTCGGCTCACCGCAACTTCCGCCTCCTGGGTTCAGGCAATTCTCCTGCCTCAGCCTCCTGAGTAGCTGGGATTACAGGCACGCACCACTGTGCCCAGCTAATTTTTTGTATTTTTAGTAGAGACAGGGTTTCACCATGTTGACCAGAATGGTCTCGATCTCTTGACCTTGTGATCCACCAGTCTTGGCCTCCCAAAGTACTGGGATTACAGGCGTGAGCCACCGCACCTGGCCAATCATTATTATTTCTATAAGGTCAGTAGTAACGTCTCCACTTTTTTTTACAATTTTGGTTATTTGTGTCTTCTAGTTTGTTTATTTTTTGTCAGTCTAGTTAGAGATTTTTCCACTTTGTTGTATTTTCAAGAATCCAACTTTTAGTTTTATTTCTCTATTGTTTTCATATTCTCTATTTCATTTATTTCCACTTTCATTCTTATTATTTCATTTTTTCTGCTATCTGTGGGTATGTCTTGCTTTTAGGTTTTCAGGTTCCTTACGGTGTAAAGGTAGGTTGCTGGTTTGAGATTTTCATCTTTTATAGCACATGTGCATATTTACAGCTATGAGTTTCTCTCTGAGCACTTTCCTCACTACATCTTATACGATCTAGTATGTTTGGTTCTGTTTTGATTTGTTTCTAATATTTTCCCATTTCTCTTGGGATTTCTTCTTTCATATTTTGTGTAAGAGTACACCATTTAATTTCCATGTATTTGTGAAATTTTAGGTTTCCCCCATTACTAATTTCTATATTTATTCAATTATGGTCAGGAAAGATACTTTATATCATTCCAATCTTTTTACTTTCATTAAGAATAGTTTTGTAGCCTAAAAAACGGCCTACCCAAGAGAAAGTTCGATGTTCACTAAAGAAAAACATGTGTTCAGCTGATGTAGGGTGAGTATTATATTTCTGTTAGTTCTCGTTGGTTCATAGTCCTGTTAAATTCATCTGTTTTCTTATTGATCTGTTTAGGTATTCCGTCTGTCATTCGAAGTAGCTGATGGAGGTCTCCAACTTATTGTAGAACTTACATAGGTTAGCATAACATTTTGCAACACCCTTCCTTGTGAGATGATACATTTGGCTGCTATAGGTTTTATCTGGGGATTTTGGGCTAATAAACTGAGAAAAATGTACTATCCAGGAGTTTGGAAAATTAAGATGAGTCTTTTGCTGCCTCACAGAGTGAAAATGAAAGACTTGTAATCAACACCATGGCAGCAGGAAGTTCTGAATCTACAGACAATAGGAAAATCAATCACTTTTTAGTGAGCTTGATGTTCTGTTGTACTTTCTCCATGAAAGCATTTGTTTCTAGGTGTAAAAATTAATGAAAGAGAAACCAAGTTATTACTTGAGAATAGGACAGGTTAAGAGGACTTGGAAATTGATTTGATGTAAAAGCTGAGAGACTGGAGGAGTCAAGAGTGACTGCCTAATTTCTCTCTTAGCATAGCAGACCAGATACTTAGTGAAAGAGACCAAAGGAGAAGCATGTTTGGTAATAAAAAATATGTTTGTGTATTAGGTGTATTGCACTGAATTTTGTGTGTATCGGATAGCTCCAGGTGACAATATCTAACAGAGATGAATTTATTAATTTGAATTCTAGGGCTGAGATCTGCACTGGATATGTGCATTTGGGGATTATTAACATAGCCCCTAAGAGACCGAGGCTAGATAAAAAAACAAAATGAGCATTGAAGAAAAAGTTCAGAAGGACAACCTCTGAAGCAAACGGAATACTGAAATATAGGGTAACTCAGACAGGAACCCATGAAGGATTCCATCACTGAAGATTCAAAATGAGACGAGAACTATCTTACAGCTCAGAAACCAAGACACTGGAGCACTGCAAGAAGCAGTGGCTGTATTCATCATGCAAGCAGAACGAACCATCGATGATGACAACCTCAGAACAGAAAATCACAGGTGACAGCATGGCTTTTGGTAGGAACAAGTGTTTAGCAAATCATGGAAAAGGCTGATCCCAGGTCCAGATGGATAGTAGAGGAAAGAGAATCTCACTCAAGGATGATGATATGGCAGAAGCAAAAGGATTTAGAATTGTTGTGATACAAATAGCAGATCTGGTAAAAATGAAGAATGAGAGAAGTGAAAGATCAAAATATTCAGAGGAAAGATTGGAAGAGCTTAATTTTCAGTTGTAAAGCAGCTAGATAGTAATCTTAAATTCATGTTAATTGTAACATAATTAACTTACAATTAATTTAAAAAACTAGGAGAAACATGTATCACCTCTTGTATATGCCCTTAGATTATTTATTTTTCATTTAAAGTTTTTATGGATACATAGTGGGTGTTTATATTTATGAGGCACATGAGATGTTCTGATAGAGGCTTGCAATGTGAAATAAGCTCTTCATGGAGAATGGGGTATCCATCTCCTCAAGCATTTATCCTTTGAGTTACAAATAATCCAATTACACTCTTTAAGTCATTTTAAAATGTTTAATTAAGTCAATATTGACTGTAGTCACCCTGTTGTGCTATCAAATAGTAGGTCTTATTTATTCTCTCTAACTTTTTTAACCCATCTCCATCTACCCACCCCAACAGTCCCTTCCCATCCTCCGATAACTACCCTCCTACTCTCTGTGTCCATGAATTCAGTTTTTTTTTTAATTTTTATTGCATTTTAGGTTTTGGGGTACATGTGCAGAACATGCAAGATAGTTGCATAGGTACACACGTGGCAGTGTGTTTTGCTGCCTTCTGCCCCCTCACCCATATTTGGCATTTCTCCCCATGCCATCCCTCCCCCGCTCC
>CM052654.1:135123697-135197536 GCA_028533165.1 Leontopithecus rosalia | reverse complement strand
ATAAGTGAGAACATGTGATGTTCTCAAACATCACATGTTTGTCTTTCTGTTTCTTAATTATATTTGTATATATTCTATTTTCCCACCCTAAAACATTTTACTTATTTTAACAACTTTATAAGTATATAATCAACAAAAACATTTAAAGTATGTAATTTTTATATGTCTGCATATTAATATACTTGTGAAATCATCGCCATAGTCAGTATAATGAGTAGATCCATCATTTCAAAAGGTTTTCTTAAGTCTTTTTACAACTTATCCCTCATACCACTCGTCTTCAACCCCCTCTCCAGGGAACTATGAATCTAAATTCTTTCATTAAGAATTAGTTTGCTTTGTTTAAATATTATACAATAGAAATATAGACTATGCTCTCTTTCTTTGTGGGACTTACACTAATTTTGAGATTCATATATTTTGTTGCATCTATCACTAGTTATATCATTTTCATTTCTTAATATAATCACATTGTATGAATATACCAAGTTTGCTTGTTAATATAGCAATTGGCTTGTTTTCAGTTTTGGGCTATTACAAATAAAAGCACTATGAATATCTACATACAAGATTTTATGTGGCCGTGTTTTCTTTTGTCTTGGGTAAATACCTAGTAGTAGAATGGCTCAGTCAAGCGGTGGGTGCATATTTGGTTTTTAAAGAAACTGTAAACTGTTTCCCTGCAGTGAATTAAAATTCTAGTTGCTCTACATTTTCACCATTTGGTGTGGTCTTTTTAATTGTAGATATATTAATAGGTGTGCATAAGTATATTGTTATGATTTTCATTTGCATTTTCTTAACAATCAATTCTGTTTAACATTCTTGAGTGTATTTGGCATCTTTATATCTTTGAACTAGCTATTAAAATCGTTCACTGATTTATTTTTGTATTGTATTATTTATCATTAAACTTTGTAACATTTTTTCTGTATCCTGGATATTTTTCCTGGATCTGATGCATGATTTATGAATATTTTTTCCTTAGTCTGTATAGTCCATAGTTTTACCAAAGCACTAGTTATTAATTGACTTTTATGGATCACACTTTCAGTGTCATATTCAAGAAAATTTTGCTTAACTCAGGTCACAAAATGTTTCCTCTATTCTTGATGTTTTACAGATTTAAGTTTGATATTTATATGTATAATTCATTTAGAGTTAACTTTTTGTATGCTAGAAGGTATAGACCGGGCTTTACTTTATTCATTTTGTTTAGTATGTAGATCTACAACTTCTCTAATAGCGGCAGTATGTAATGATTTGGTTTTGCTATCCGTGTCATCTACTATAGAAACGTCACTAATTTTTATGTTTTGAAATACCTAGTATATTTTTATTAAGTGCTAGACATTGTGTATTTTTAAAAAATGATAAAGGCAGGCCGGGTGCGGTGGCACAAGCCTGTAATCCCAGCACTTTGGGAGGCCGAGGTGGGTGGATCATGAGGTCAAGAGATCGAGACCATCCTAGTCAACATGGTGAAACCCCGTCTCTATTAAAAATACAAAAAATTAGCTGGGCATGGTGGCGCGTGCCTGTAATCCCAGCTACTCGGGAGGCTGAGGCAGGAGAATTGCCTGAACCCAGGAGGAGGAGGATGCAGTGAGCTGAGATCGCGCCATTGCACTCCAGCCTGGGTAACAAGAGTGAAACTCCGTCTCAAAAAAAAAATGATAAAGGCTCCAGGTGATATAAATGTTCCACAACAATAGATTCACACCTCTTTACACTGGATACCCAATTAGAGAGTAGGCTAGGTTTTAATTTCTGTAACAATCTGTTTACCTCCAGTTTGTACCTGCATTTTTAATGTATCATACAATATCTAATGCAAGACTCTTAATGCAAAGTTCTCCAGGACTTTCTGTCAAGAACCTTTGTGTATCTGCCAGGGCCCTGACCATGGGTGGATGTTGAAGTCTAAACTTTGCTTATCAGCACTTAGAGAGTGTTCAAAATCTTCTGCTTAGTTTCTTGGCTTCCTACCCCAAGATGCTTCATAATTCAGTGACTAGCTTCATGGGAAAACTGGCTGCATGTCTTTCTCACCTCTCAATCACATAAGGATCTTTCACTTTCAGTCTTTAGTTTTTCTCTCCTGCTCCACAAGACCACTTTTTTTTTTTTGAGACGGAGTTTCGCCTTACCCAGGCTGGAGTGCAATGGCGCGATCTTGGCTCACCACAACCTCCGCCTCCTGGGTTCAGCCAATTCTCCTGCCTCAGCCTCCTGAGTAGCTGGGATTACAGGCACGCACCACCATGCTCAGCCAATTCTTTGTATTTTTAGTAGAGATGGGGTTTCACCATGTTGACCAGGATGGTCTTGATCTCTTGACCTCGTGATCCACCCGCTACAGCCTCCCAAAGTGCTGGGATTACAGGCTTGAGCCACCGTGCCCGGCCCACTTTATCCTCTTAATCCAATGTCCCTGAGCCCCACAGGACCACCAAGACTGCTCCTGATCTTGTATCTTAAGCAGCTGTGATCCTTTGGTGGACAGAACCTGGATTATCAGCTCTTGTCTTGTGTCCAGGATCAGCAAAGAAATGCCCTCAGAAAGTGGCTTTAGGATGTCCTAAGTTTACTGCTTTGGGTTTATCCCTCTGAAATTTTTCTTTCTCTCCCTTCTCTTTTTTTTCAGTAGTTCTCTGATGCTTCTAAGTCGTTGTTGTTGTTGTTGTTTTTTAAATAAACTTGGACTTCTTTAGAGTTTTACCATGGGAATATTGCCCTCTGAGCTACTATGTTTGGTTCAAAAGCAAAAGTTTTATACAGCCTCTTACCCTTGGCTTGGTAATTAATCTTAGCGTTCGCTGGTCTGCTCTCCCGTTGTCTCCATTTGTATTTGTCATCATTGTTTTACTTGTTAGATGTCTTCTCTGATCTTCCACTAACATTGAAATATGTGTGTATGCTCTTTCTTGTTCTTGCTTGTTTAATGTTTGAGTAGCATCCACTTCTAAATTTGTGGATGCAGAAAATTCACTTCTCATGGATGCAGTATATTGCTTTTCCTCTGAGAAGATGATGGGGGCATTTCTGACCTGTGACGTGATCTGTTGTCTCCAGATTCTATGGACTCAGAGTGATACTTCCATCTCTTATTTATGATTCTGTGTTTCAGGCAGAATGGCAGTCTCCAGGGGGGTAAACTTACAATGATGACTTGAATAAACTTTATTTTATTTTAATTCAACCCAGTCTCATCAGTTTTTTCCTTTTCTTTTTGGTTGTTGGGGGAAGGCTGGAAAGAAAGCTTTTCATCATTACAACAGGAGCCTTAGTAACCAAGTACACAGACCTCCATTAGAGATTCAGGAAAGAAGAGAAGAAAACACATGGATGTATATTTGTTAATAGTTTTTGAAATATGTCACCTGTGTATCTCCAGGGTTTCCTTGTGTAAGATCATCAAAGGGTCTTAGGGGTCTTTGCATACCACATACCCAGAAAAATCTGACTTGCATATTAGTAGCTGTTCAAAGAAAGCATGTTCAGTTGAATGGCTGCTGGAATCGTGGGGCAACCAGCAGCCAGTGGAGAAGCTGCCAGGAGGGCCATGGGACCTTCTGCCAGCAGCTGAAGTACATACAGCATGGCAGCTAAAGTTGAATGAGAAGCAAGTAGGCTTTAAGAATTCAAGTTCTCCATGAAGGTGGGGAATTTCATTTCATGGAACTGTCTTAAGTTTGTCATATAAATAAGAAATTAAAGAGTTAATGAAAATGACTATTGGGCAGGAGTGGTTATGACTCCTGTCAGGTTCTCTGGCTCATGCTTCCTTGCTAATGAGCTAGGGCAAGCTGATTTTCCCATCTTCCTTTGGCTCTCTCTTTAACTGGTGTGAGGTATTCTTAGACTGTGTTTATGGTTTTTGTGTAGACAAGATGTTGTCGAGCTCATTTTGAATACACAAAGGAGGTAGGACAAGGACAGCAGCATGGTCACTGCTTAATTTTGCATTCGTATTTCAGGTTATTCCATCTCCTTAATTTTATGACTTTATTTACTGACTATTAGAAAGAAAAAACAATCAGAATCAAATTGCCTCCCCTGCACCTGCATGGGCCCGAAGAGACTTATGGCTTCACTGCTATCAGGCTGTTCCCTGGGATGTGCCCTGCACTTTGGCAGCCTCCACCTGGCTGGGCTCTGTTGTATAGCCTGGCTGCTCATTGGGCCCGGGGCTGCCGGGAGGAACTGGCCCCATACAGTCCTGCTTTAGCCCATGGCTGAGTTGGAGGACATCTTCCTTGGTGATGACCATTCAAAAGCTACTATACATTTTTCGAAGTTGTAAATCCCCATCTATTTCAGATCCTATGCCTACTTCTGATTTAATCTGAATAGGAATTGTATAGTTCCCATGAAATTTATACTTATTTTGTGTTTTCTTGGCTTTATTTCCCCTATAAATTCAAAGTACAGGTTGAGACATGGCACTTTTCCATCATGACTGCATCTCTCTTGGTCTTCCAAAAACATGGAAGGATGTGAGTAGCTCAAATAATCATCTTCATTTCCTCCTTCTTTAAAATGGCTGTCATGTATTATTTACCTTACTAAAGACATGATGAAAGTAAATTTCTTACATGCATTTTTCAACATACATCATGTATTTACTGAGAGTCTACTCTAGGCCAAGCACTGTTTTAAGAGTAGAAAATACAGTGGTGCATTAGATAAAATATGTTCCTACTCTCATGAAGCATTCATTTTAATGAAGTCAGTCAATACAGAATCTTTCGTAAAATAATTATTTCTCATACAAGAATATTATCAAAAAGAAACTAAAACACTGTAAGAGTTGGGGCTAATGTTTTAGAAATAAGTGAAGCCTTTTACATGAAACCTTAGGAATTGAAGACTTTTGGAAAGGGCATCCACCCAGAGAGTATAGCAAGTGTAAAATGAGTCAAGAGACAGGGTGTTTAAAGATGATGGCTCACGCCTGTAATCCCAGCACTTTGGGAGGCCGAGGCGGGTGGATCACGGGGTCAAGAGATCGAGACCATCCTGGTCAACATGGTGAAACCCCGTCTCTACTAAAAATACAAAAATTCGCTGGGCACGGTGGCGAGTGCCTGTAATCCCAGCTACTCAGGAGGCTGAGGCAGGAGAATTGGCTGAACCCAGGAGGCGGAGGTTGTGGTGAGCTGAGATCGCGCCATTGTACTCCAGCCTGGGTAACAAGAGTGAAACTCCATCTCAAAAAAAAAAAAAGATGATAAGCAAGACAACTGTGACTCAACCGTGGTAAAAATGAGAAGGGAGGGAGTGCATGGAACTTGGGGTGGAGTTGTAAGCAGAGGTCACACCATATAGTTTCTTCTATTAGTCCATTTTCATGCTGCTAATAAAGATATACCCAAAGCTGGGTAATTTATAAAGGAAAGACATTTAATAGACTCACAGTTCCACATGACTGGGAAGGCCTCACAGTCATGATGGAAGGCAAATAAAGAGCAAACTCATCTCTTACATGGCAGCAGGCAAGAAAGTTTGCGCAGGAGAACATTTATAAAGCCATCAGATCTATCGGATCTCCTGAGACTTATTCACTACCATGAGAACAGTATGGGTGAAACCATCCTAATGATTGATTCAATTATCTCCACCTGGCCCCACCTTTGACATGTGGGGATTTTTACAATTCAAGGTGAGATTTGGGTGGGGACACAGCTAAACCATATCAGTTCTTGTGGTACATTGTATGAAAAATGGACACACACACACACACACACACACAAATTATTTTTAGCAGGAAAGTGCTTTGATCTTATTCATCCCTTATAAAGATCATTTGCTGTTGGAAAGGATGTGAAGAAATTGGAACCTTGTGCGCTATTTGTAAGAATGTAAAATGATGCAGCTACTATGGAAAACAAAAAGCAATTTCTCAAAAATATTGAAATAGAATTACCACATGATCCAGCAATCCACTTCTGGATATACACACAAAATAATGAAAACCAATGTCTCAAAGAGATATTTGTACATGTTCAGAGCAGCATGACTCACTATAGTCAAAAGGTGGAAGCAGCTAAGTGTCCTCTGATGAATTAATGGACAAGGAAGATGTCGTGTATGCATACAATGAAATATTTAGCCTTACAGGGAGGAAAATTCTGACATGTGCTAAGACAGGAATGAGGACATCGTGCTAAGTAAAAAACAAAATAAAACCATCACAGAAAGACAAATTGTGTTTCCACTGACATGGAGTACCTGGAACAGTCCATTTCATGGAGACAGAAGCAGACAGCGTCAGTTCAGGATGGTGAAAAAGTAGAGCTCGATGGTGGTGATGCTGCACAACAATGTGAATGAATGTAGTGCCAAAATTGTACACTTAAAAGGATAAGACAGTGCATTTTATGTTACGTATCTTTCACCACAATTTAGAACTTTTAAAAAGGAAAAAATCATTTACAGCTCTTGAGAGTATAGACTTCAGAAGCCACAAGCCTAAAATCATGGAGACCTATAGGAAGCTATTGCCTATGTCCAGTCCCAGACGTGATAGTGGCTTGGAATATTAGTCACTAGTAGCCTTGACTAGGATGGTTTCTGTGTAGGTGGCAAATGAAGAGAGAGTTTATAGACAGCCCTTTCCAGGAATTTCATTGTCATGGTAAGTAGAGAATTGCAAAGGCATCTTAGCTAGAAAGAGTGTTGGGTAAAGCAAGCGGTGAGTGTGTGTATGGGGGGTCAGGTTAGTGTGTGTGTGTTTGCCCTTAGCACTAAGAATGTTGATGGGAATATCCATTAGAGAGGAAATACTGATCAAGAAGAGAAGGAAATAGTGATTGAAAAAGAGAGGGAGAAGAATAAAAGGCAAAGCCTTTTGAGGTACTTCGGCATCAGATCTAATAAAAATTTGGAAGTGTTGCCTTCAGATAGGGGTAAGAAAAGGTCATTCATGGTAAAAAAAAAAATACATGGTAAAAAGTGAGACAGTAAAAGCGTGGTGGGCTGTGCCTATACACTGGTACTCTGAATGTCAGGAAAATGACACTATTCTCATTTAATTGTTTCAGCTTCATCAGTGAAATAAGTGAGGTTATTACTTAGGTGTGAAGAAGGGTACAGGTAATTTCTGAAGGTTACAATAGAGAGTAAAAATGAGAAATTGTTGTCTTGGTGAGTGAGAAAGCAAATTACTTAAGGACAATGCAGTAGGGTAGCAGAGTAGGACTTAGAGTCCACTTGGGATTTGTAACAAATGTACAGAATGCCATTTATTCTTCAAAGCATTTCTACAAGATGGGTATCATTTTACCATATTTACAGGTGCTAAACCAGGGGACGTAAAGACAGAGTAAGTAGGGGGGCATGTTCCTTTTGTGTATACAAGCCCACACTTCCAGGTGCAGGATCTACTTAGGATCTACCAATTGCTCAGCACCTGACATTTCTGTTAACCTTTCCGTGACAATGTCTTAGCTTCCGCTAACAGAGAGGATCAAAGCAAAGCTTAGGAAACTTCCCAAAGTGACAAGGGGCAGAAGTAAGTTTCAAATAATTTCGGCTCCAAACCCTTGCCTTCTGCCTACCCACCCACTCCCTACAGAGCCATGTCCTCCAGCAAGAGAGGAGATAAGCTGAGGAATAGCTCATGACCAATTCTCTTCATTCTCTGAGGCCACAAAAAATTTGGAATTACATTCTGTGTTTATTTAAAATGATCTAAAATATGAATTTTGGAAAGTTCACAGATTCATATCCCAGGAACTCTTAGGTTTTTTCCTCTTTGCAAAGAAATAAAATAATCTGAGGCCTAATGTTAAACAAAGTAAAAACTACTGCTGAGTTTCCAAACTTTTAGCTTCATGAGATCTGTTGTTGAAGTTGCCAGCAGAAGGCATTTTATCTAAATAAATTGAGTTACCTAGAAATGTCCATCTTAATATGCTCAAATCTCGTGTTTTCCCAGACAAAGGGCAAAGCACCCAAGTACAGCTAAGGGTCAGGAATATTTTGGAGTAACTGGATTTATTGCTTTTCAGGATGGCATTTAGAGCGTAACCTTGAATCTGCCTTGTGGTTTGGTATGGTCTCACTCACTATTTTACCTTTCTATGAGCACCTTCAAATCAACACACCTTGTCACAGGCTGACACATGAAAATGGTTAAAGATTTTATCTCAGAATAAATATTTCACAATTTTCCCCTGCTGTAGCTTTTTGTATCATTGAATCTAAAATTAAATTGATTTATCATTTGTAAACATAACATCAAATGCAGAGTGATAGAACTGATTACATTTTTAAAAATTCATCTATATGTCAAAAATACTACAAACAAAGTTAAATAACAAGCTGTGAAGCAAATTGCAAAGTACGGATCGAAAAATCCAAAATATATGATGGAAACGGAAATACAATAATATAAATATAGACAAAGCATATAAACATAGAATTCACAATGAGAAATACAAATGCTCAACAGATATTAAAAAAAGTTATTCAGATAGACAAATGGGATTACATCAAGCTAAAATGCTTCTGCACAACAAATGTAATAATCTACAAATTGAAGAGACAATATATGGAATGAGACAAAAATAATTAAAAACTATCCATATGAGAAGGGATTAATTGCCAGAATATATAAGGAACTCAAACAACTCAACAGCACAAACGAAAATTTATTTTAACATGGGCAAGAGATCTGAATAGACATTTCTCAGAAAAAGACATACAAATGACCAATAGGCATATTTTAAAAAAGGCTCAATACCACTAATCATCAGAGAAATGCAAATAAAAACCACAGTGAAATATCATCTCACCCAGGTTAGAATGATTATTACCAAAAGGACAAAAAGTAATGAATGTTGGCAAGAATGCAGAGAAAGGGGAATGCTCACACACTGTTGATGTAAATGAAAAGTGCAGCCACTGTGGTAAGTAGTGGTAAGTTCTTCAAAAAACTAAAAATAGAGCTACCATTTAATCCAGCAATCCCACTCCTGGGTATCTATCCAAAAAAAGAAAATCAGTATATCAAGGAGATACGAACACTCTCCTACGTATTGCAACACTACACGGTAGCCAAAATGTGAAATCAACCTAAGTGTCCATCACCAAATGAACGGATAAGAAAATGGAGTATATTTACACAAGTGAATATTGTTCAGCCATTAAAAACAATGAAATCCTGCCATTTGCAACAACATGGATAAAACTGAAGGTCATTAGGTTAAATGAAATAAGCCAAGCACAGAAAGACAATCATGGTCTGCTCTCAGTCATGTGGAAGCTAAAAAATGGGTATCATGGAAGTAGAGAGCAGAGTGGTGGTTACCAGAGGTGACTAAGGATGAGTTGTAGGAGATTAAGAAAAGTGGGTTCAGGGGTACAAAATATAGACAGAAGGAATAAGTGCTAGTATTAATAGTACAGTAGGGTAACTATAGTTCAAAATAATTTAAAACCTCCAGAATAGAAAAATTGGAATAGTCCCCACATAAAGAAGAGATAAATGTTTGAGGCAATGAATGCCCCAATCACCCTGATTTGGCCATTACTCATTGTATACAGATAGATATTACACAATCACGTGTATCTACAAAATATGGTACAACTATTATATATCAATTTTAAAAAATGAAGATTCTTCAACTTACAAGCAAAAAAATACACTGAATTATAATCATTAGCCACAGATTAGAAAATAATCATTTCAAGCTAAACATCAATTAATCAGTATCATTAAACTTTGAAAATGCTAAGGGTTTGTGACTGTGCAGAAACTCATCCATTTGCTGTGAGTAAAATGTTTACTGAGGATAATTTCACTTTATATATAAAAACCTTTAAAATCTTCATACTTTTTAGAAAGCAGTTTCACTTCCAGAAATGGTTATAGTAACCACAGCAATAATTAGCTGACAGGCAAACATGTAATTAGAGAGTGGCAACCTTGTAGACTTGCCACATTGATGGGGCCATTGGAAACCTCAATAAAACACATGGGCACACTGAATTCTAACAAACGTAAAACCGTTTCTCTGTCTCCCTCAGGGACTCAATGTAGTACTGCTTCTATTGAGCATTTACCATGTATTTAATGGTTATGTAGTTTAAATGTGAAAGACCTGTACAGGAGCTGATAGAAATGAAAAGACATATAGTAACCAATTCATTACTCCATCCTCAAAACTTCCATGCCAGTTGAGTTGACAGAGTCCTTAAGTTTTATGAAAAGCATATGGAGGTGTAAATGTTCAATTCACAAATATTTTAAGAGAGATGTGTGTAGTGAATGGGATGCTTGTAAAATTCATAGAACAGTGCCTGGCACACAGCAGGGGTTCAGAACCTAACAGGTAGTGTGGTAAAATTACACCAGTGAGTGTGTTATTATCAAAGATTCATGGCATGTTTTCTTTACAAATGGTTCTTCCCTTCTTCTCTTCCCTCCGTTTTTCTCTATTCCTCCCTTCTTTCTTTCATTCCTCTTTCATTTCTTTCTTCTAAGATTGTTGAATATCTAAGATGAGCCATGCATTTTACTAGGCACTGAGATAAGTAAAAAACAAACACCGTATTGTTTTTCTCACAGAATTGGGAACATCGTTGAGGCAACTAGCTTTGAAAGAAGCAATGCCGTACAGGACAAACAAAGCTCTAGCATCTGAACCTAATTCTACTTAGATAAAATTTTAAGAATTTTGTTTGAAGTGGATTTTGAAGATCAAACTGTAACATGTCAGACAGAGAAGGAAGAGACCCCTTTTCTTGCCTGTGACATAATTTCGCACTTGAAAAGACATAGGGGTTTTGGAGACCACAGGGACTGGGGAACTAATAGGAAGAGCTTCAGACAAAGCAGGTGGAAATAAGTCAGAGTAAGCGTGGAAAAGATTTTGAAAAAGATGATATGGAGTTTGTGCTTGATCCTATATAAATAATTTCAAGAAAAACAATGGCCTGATCCATTCTGTTTGTGAGACTGACACGCTGACAACGATAAGGACATATTAACTACGACAGCACCTGGTTTAACACACACTGCATCTCGAGAACATCTAAACATGGGCGTAGAGCGTGCTTGCGTTACTTGGTGCCAAAGGTGTGCATGCACTTCCTAAAGCAGAAAGAGAAATGCGTTTATTCCTCCTGTGAGCCTTTCTTTCCTCAGGTATCTGATAGCTCAGGGAGGGTCTGTCTCCTTCATTATTTATCCAACAAACATTATATTACTCTAAGTTGAGCTAGAAGCAAGAGACACAAAGACTATAAGGGCATTACAGGCAATTACAGGCTATTACAGGCAAACGGGACAGGAAAGAGCTTCACTGTCTAGTAACGGGGCATGATCAATGCTACCATAGCACAGTGGAAGAAAAAAGGAGAGGAAATTGACTATTCTTGGAAGAAACATTTTCCAGGTTAGGAAATACTCAAGGCAGGTTTTGAAAGATAAAATTGGACTTTTCAAGGAGCCGAAGGGGAGAAATGCCTTCCAATCCCCTCTGCTTTTGTGATGCTCTTTTTCTTTTCCTGGTGCTTTGCTTTGACCCAACAGGGATGGAGGGTTGCTCTCTCCTCCAGACTTCTGTAACATACTGCCATTTGCAGCATGGCCCAGGGCCTTGAATGTGCCTGAATTCCACGTATGCAGTCTTTTTTTTTTTGTCGACAAAGTCTCACCTGGTCACCAGGCTGGAGTGCAGTGGCACCATCTTGGCTCATTGCAACCTCCACCTCCTGGATTCAAGTGATTCTCCTGCCTCAGCCTCCTGAGTAGCTGGGACTACAGGCATGCGCCACCACCCCCAGCTAATTTTTCTGTTTTTAGTAGAGACAGGATTTCACCATGTTGGCCAGGATGGTCTCGATCTCTTGACCTCATGATCCACCCACCTCGG
Organism: Leontopithecus rosalia; assembly: GCA_028533165.1. Taxonomy (NCBI): domain Eukaryota; kingdom Metazoa; phylum Chordata; class Mammalia; order Primates; family Cebidae; genus Leontopithecus; species Leontopithecus rosalia. The sequence goes on along the minus strand of CM052654.1, from coordinate 135,185,651 downwards.
CCTTCCAAAGTGCTGGGATTACAGGTGTGAGCCACCGCACCTGGCCCATGTATGCAATTGTATCATTAGACTAGCTCTCTGAAGTAAGTAAAATAATCTTAATTTTATAAACAAGGTAAACCCAGGAAGTCAAATTCAGTGGTCACAAGGACTACATTACGTATGCCTCTGTATCGACAATTACCTCCAACTGCCACCATGTGCTCCCAAGTAACAGCAGGAGTCCCACTTATTTATACTGCATCCCCAGTATAAAGGTGTCAAGTGTAGCTTTGGACCTAGCAGTGTCCTGAAATATTTAAGGAATGAACAAATAAATTAATGCATAAGCCCTAGATATAGCTCTTGAGACTTAGCTACTTCTACCAGATATGAAAATCTTTTGTTTTACACGCTTTGCCTTCTCAGCTAAATTATTTCTCTATTGGGGGCAGAACATCAACTTTAATCTTTGTAACCCCCCATAGCACCTAACACAGAGCCCTGTCCAATGTAGGAGACCTTGACAGATGTTTTGTTTAAAGTAAATTACCCATTTCTGATAACTCTTGGAATAAACTTCAGTCCACCTGCTTAGTTTTGTAAAACAATATCTAATCCCATTAGGTAGGTTTTTGCTTTCCTGTTGTTCTGGAAGAAATAGAAATCATTGCCCCCCTCTTTTTTCCGCAATATTTTTTTAGCTCTGAGGTTTTAAAATACCTTCACACATCCTTACCTCTGTGGCTAATGTGGCCCATACAAAGACTTTCTTTCCTCAAGGGAAATTAATTTAAAACTTGACATTTCCTGGAGCAAATTCTTAGATCCCAATAGGTTTCTTTCTTATAAGAAATCTTAGCGAATTATAATTAGAGGAAAAAATTGGGGGGTAAAAACAGGAAAAGAACTACCATATTAAACCTTGACTGGAACATCAGACCTTTTTTCATTCAGGCTCTCCACAACATTTCCCCGAAAATTTTTTAAAGCCTGAAAAATTTTAAAGGCCAGGCACAATGGCTCATACCCATAAACTCTACACTTTGGAAGACCAAGGTGGGAGGATTGCTTGAGGTCAGGAGTTCAAGACCAGCTTAGGCAACACAGTAAAACTCAATTTCTAATAAAAAAAAAACCAAAACACCAATTGTGTGCATGGTGGTGGGCACCTGTAGTCCCAGCAATGCCAGAGGCTGAGGTGGAAAGGTTACTTGAGTCTTGGAGGTTGATGCTGTAATGAGCCATAATCGCACCAGTGTACTCCAACCTGGGTGACAGAAGGAGATGCCGTCTTAAAAATAGATGGATAAATAAGCAGAGAAACAAAACCCTCCTAGCTGGTCCTCTCAGGTCATATACAATAGAGAGGAGCTGAGAAAGTCATCCTGTGTAGACCTTAGTGGCATGTGATTCTCCTCAACTGAAAATTACTACTCCTAATATCAGCCATAAGATTCAGTATTGTTTACAAAGTTTTACTCACCATCACTGTGGAATAATCATAGCTGTCCACTTATTTGTGGTTTCCAGTAACATCCCCACCACACTTTCCCCATGGGAAGAAGATCCTTCCCTGTCCTGTTCCCATGGGCTTGGCCCTAGGGCATGCCTTGACTTGATAAATGTGCAAAAGTGTCAATAGCCATGTCCAGGTAGAAGCTGTGACAGCCACTGAGTGGTTTGGCCATGCCATTTTTCCCTCTGCCAGGGGACTGGCATGTCCTAGATAAGAACTGCTCCTTCAGCCTGAGTCTTGGAAGGAAAATAGCTCTCAGAGCAGCAGCTGACCTCAGCCAATGTATAACCTTTGCAAAGGTAAACCTATGTTGTTTCAGCCTCTGAACTTTGGGGATTATTTCTTTTTCTTGCTATTTTGCCCAAGTTGAACTCAAACTCCTGGGTTCAAACAATACTGCTGCCATAGCTTCCTAAGTAACTGGGTCTTGGGGGTTATTTTTCACTCTAACAGTAGAACAATACCATGATAATACAATGAAATTTTTTATTTTTAGGCTATTTAACTCCTTGTAAATCATATTTTTGTAGCAACTGGTATCAACTTGGCATACGCTTTCATTTGATTTATGAAATAACGTCTTGTCTTACTCAGCATGAACTGCTGTAACAAAAACCACAGACTGGATGGTTTCAAGAACATTATCCTCTCCTAGCTCTGGAAGCTAGAAGTCTGGAGTCAAGGTGCCAGCCTTATTGGGTTCTGGTGAGGCCTCCTCCTGGTTTATAAGAATGTCACCTTGCTGCGCCTTCACTTGGTGGAGAGCTCATCTGTGATTCATCTCTGATTCATCTCTTTTATGTTTCTCTTTGAGGACACTAATGTTATTTGTGAGGGCTGCAATCTCATGGCCTGATCACCACTCTCAGGCCCCAGCTCCTAAGGCCACCACACTGGAGATTAAGGCTTCAACCTATGAATTTTGAGTGGAAACTGACATTCAGTCGCTTGTGTGTCTCTTTTGCAGAACATCCGAAGATTATGGATCACATGAGATCATACCTGGAAGGCAACATGCTGAGCATGAACTCAGTAATTTACAAATGCTGTCTCTCTGCCCACGTCTGCTCTTTATTAATTTTCAGTGACTCAGCTGTGTCTATTTAATGTCTTAGCTCATGTCAAAGAATGATGCATTCCAAAAGTTTTTCTCTTAAAAATGATTTATTAAAAAAGGAGAAATGTTTCTGATGTTGAGGCTTTTCTTCCATTCTGGCTTCAGAGCAGTGAACGGTCAGCTTTGGGCGGCTCTATTAACAATTAACCGTCAGGGCCGGGTGCGGTGGCTCAAGCCCGTAATCACAGCACTTTGGGAGGCTGAGGCGGGTGGATCACAAGGTCAAGAGATCGAGACCATCCTGGTCAACATGGTGAAACCCCGTCTCTACTAAAAGTACAAAAAATTAGCTGGGCATGGTGGCGCGTGCCTGTAATCCAAGCTACTCAGGAGGCTGAGGCAGGAGAATTGCCTGAACCCAGGCGCGGAGGTTGCGATGAGCGGAGATCACGCCATTGTACTCCAGCCTGGGTAACAAGAGTGAAACTCCGTCTCAAAAATAAGAATAATAATAATAAAATAAAAATTAAAAAAATAAAAAAATATAAAATATATATATAAAAAATTAACCATCACATAAAGGGTGGCCAACCTTCCCTCTGACACTGTGTAACTCTGGCTCAAAAAAGACTGTTTCGTCCGCAGCAAACATTTGTTAAACCTCCATTAAGCACCAGGTTGAGGAACAATAAAAATGTGCAATTCAGAGCCTGCCCTGGGAAGCACATGCTGAAACCCTGGAGTCAGGGCATCCTGGGTACCAAAGGGAGAAGCTCAGTCGAGGCCTCAGAGCCAGGAGAGATTTCACTCCTTTCAAAACTAGGCTCCCTGAGGGCTTCCCAGCAAAGCCAAGAGGGAAGAAACAGCACCAAGAATGGTGGATGGAGTGGAAAGGACTGGAACATGAAGGGAAAGTCAAAAGAAAGTTGGAGAAAGGAAGAAAAAGGACATTTTGAAGCACCTGATACATGATATTAAAATTTACATTTTTTTGCCTAATCTTTAAAGCAAGTCTTATGAACTAAGCATTATTACTCTTATTCTAAAGATAGAGAAACTGAGGCTGATCGCTTACTCAATGCCTCATGGCTAGTAACTGCCCAAGCTACGGGTTCCTGTTCTCTTTGCCCTTAAACCAGTGGCTTTTGCGAAGGGTAATTTTTCTGACCCTTGGCCTCTTAAACCACATTGCCTACATATCCCTTATAACCTCCCTTGACTGCTGTAAGCCTTAAATGAGAAGTGAGTGTGTGTCACCTCTCAGCTGTAGAGTCCCCACACTGGGCACTCCTTTCTGCACTGGCACATGCTCTCCCCTCTGCTTAGAATGCTCCTCTACCTGTTGGCAGTACGTGCCAGTACCAGCAGGCTGCAGACACTCTCAGCAATAACATTTGCATGGAAGGGAAAGGACTCTTTGAAAGTTATGTGCCTTTTTAGATACATTCCTGGCTGTTATCATAGAATGAGTTAAAGATATCAGTATTTGTAACTCAGTAATGCTTGCTTTCATATACTTTGAATGAGAATTTGCCATATCTTTTTAAAAGAATCCAATATATATTCTGATTTATGATCTGCCATTGCCCGTTTATCTTATCTCCCTTTCTAAAATATCCTTTCAAGATGGAAAGTGCAGCTGATCACGGAAGGTGTGTTTATAACTTGGTGACAGAGAAAGGAAAGTCAGGCAAGCACTATTGAATCAGATAGTTGGGGGTTGTATTGTGTTCTCTGAGCTACTTTTAATAAACTTTCTTGATACTCAGTAAAAGGATGTGGTCTCCATCAAAAGCTCTTTTCGGTAACCAAATCAACAAGAGGAGAAAAATACACCTACACAGTCCCAGGTGCAGCTGAACTGTGGAGAACTCTGTGAGGGTGCAGGGTGCTGCCTCCACTCCCACCAACTCTGAGGGGCTCCCCAGGACTGGCAACTCACATCTCACACAAAGTCACAGGTGTGTGGCAGCATCGAGCCTCTTTCAGCTACAAGTTCAGAGTAAAGAGAGTGCACTGCCCTGTGTTCTCCGAACTCAGAATTGCAGCTGTCTTACCAGCTAAAACTTTTCTATACCCACCTCAGTCTCAAAACACTGACCAAAGTCCAAGTATACTGAGCAGCCCCAACTTCATCTGACAAAGGCCCACCCCCACCACCTTAGCCAGTCAAGCATTCATAGGGTACAAGGGTGTAGAGAGGAGTCTGGTTTGGAGAATGAGGGATCAGCTTGGGGTGGTGGAGCAGAAGCACTTAAGACTCTTGCCCAGGATGGGCAGGATCATCTTTGCTTGGGGCCATGCCCCACATTCTCTCATTGAGATTAAAGAGAAGACACATGTCCTCCAGGCAGAGTCCCATGGTTAATAAATAAAAGATGGCTGAGAGACAGGGTATGCCTCATGGAAATGAGACTGCTGCTCATTTCCCTTTAGGAACCCCCTCCACTGCCGACAACTTTTCTTACTGCCTCAGGATTCTTCATGCATGTTTTGATGCCTCTTTAATTCTGTACATGTTATAGTCAAAGTACTTGGATAGACTTCATGACGTGTCAAAATATTGTTTGTCCTTGTCTTAAAGACTTAGGCCTCTGTTTCTTTGCCATGTAAAAGTGAGCATAATGTCTACTTTTAAAATTTATGTTAAGGAATCATGAAAAGTTATTACATAGATGAAAAGTCAGTGAAGCAGGGAGCACGTCTGTTTCGTTGGCCCCTGCCTCATCAGTTCCTAGCGCAGCACTGGGCAAAAAAACACACAGTTAACACATAACTACTCTCTGGTCTGTAGTAACAGTGATATATAAAAAAATCTTCTACTCTAACGTGAAGTGTCAACTCTAACATATTCATTGGCACACTTCGGGTGCTTTCACAGATTCGGTCTCCTCCTGGGCTTCAGGCTCACTCTGAGAAGTAGTGACCCTGATATCTTATGATACTCGTTTAACAATTAGAGAAACTGGGGCTAGGAGAGTTTAAGTGACTCCACAAAAGGCTTGAGTTTGTGTTGCAGCCAGAGTTTCAACCCAGACCCTTAAATCTCAGCCCAATGCTGATCCACGGGCCATGGTTCTCTTCAAATCGTGAGAAACATACAGTAGTCCACAGGAGGTAAGCACTGCTGCTAGGTTATGCTCTTCACTCTCAGCCAACATGCATACTAGAATTACACTGAGCTGGGGCCTGGCCAATTCGCCCTGCACTTATGAATGATGTTGCCATGCTTGGGGCTATACCTGCATTGTTTCATTCTTCTTCAAAGTAACTCTTCAAAAGGCCATCACGCTGGGGCCATCAAAGCTGAGCTGCAGGGGAGATCGGCCATGTCCCAGCATCACCCAGCTTTGCCTCCAAAGCTGCTCTCTGAATCATTTTGCTCCCCACACAGCCGCTAACATGTCAGCTGGTATTCAGGCACTGCGCCAAAGAGCAGGGGCTTCCCAAGCTTTGCAAGGCCCTCAGGAGGCACTCCCAAACCAGATTTACACATATAACAATGTAAGGCTCATGAACCAACAATACCATCACTTCTACAGCACTCATTACATGTTGGCTGTCATTCTGAGTGCTGTCATGCATTCTAGCACATGTGTTCCTTTTCTTTTTTTAATTGAACCATGTTGGTGAATCTCTAGAATTATCACTGTTTTTTGTCATCAAAATATGAGCAATAGCATAAGTAAACATTACTTTGTTCAGCATGTTATAATCACCTCTTATATGACTAGAACATCAAATGCATGAATAAGGCATCCTCCCATGAGGATCTCATAGTTTGGAGAGTAGTAGAGTACATCCAGCAGAGCAACTGGACACCCCGTGTACACTGCAGTAAGTGCTCTAGGAATGTTCCTTCAATGAGGGGCACCCTGAGATGGAAGGACCCACCAGTCTGGTCTTTTCAGAAGGGATGCGTATAACACCATTTTGCCATTGATAGGTGCTTAACTAGTAGAGAAATTTACCTGTGGAGATTTCAGGATAAGGCAGAGACGTGTCAAAGGGGAGTAAAGAGCTCCATGAGACTGAGCAGGTCATAGATGCTGACAATCGGCAGGACTCCCTGTTCATAGAGGAGGTTTGAGCTAGATCATAAAAGATCCAATGTCACACCGAAATAGAGCTTTGAATCCAACAAAAGCATTTACCCAGTTTCTTCTGAGTGGACAATGTGCTCTCTGGAGGTGAGGGGCAGCCTTCAAATCAATTCAGCAGTGGAGAAACGGTGCACAATCAGTGTTTCATCATCACGGTGCAGTGCAGGCAGCAGCAAGAAGGTTGCACGAGAAGGGAGCTCTCCACATTTCTTATAGGAGCCAAAAGTAAAGCTTTTTTTTCAATGTGCTAAAAATACATTATTTGTATGTTTTTCCTCGGATTATGAAACATAAACATTTTGAGAGAAAAGAGAATAAAATAGTGAGTATCCAGGTACCACTCCCAACTTCATCAAATTCCAGTCTGTGCCGTGTTTGCTGCAGATGATTCCGGGGGGAGTTAGAAGCATTGTACAGCTGGTGTGGCCCCTCCGTACCGCACACATTTTTTTGCCCGTGATTCTCCCATGAAGATAATCAATATCATGCATTTCGTGTTTGTACTCATACGCAAGGGCTTAAAATCGTTTCTAGTTATCAAGAGAAGATTTTAAATATTTTTTAGATTTGAAAACTTTTTATAAATGATACCACACCGCATACATATTTTCTTCCACTATCTTTTTTTCTCAAGCAGCATGTTTTAGACAGTTTGGTGTTGATTCATACTTCGTTTTAATTGTCAACTAGTATTTGTTCACAATTGTTTATTAATCTGTGGAGGGGCATCGTTTATTTTGGGGGAAGTAAGGGGTTGGCAAGGAAAAATGCAACCGTGTGGAACTTGATGTCAAAATCAGAAAAGCAGAAGCTGCAAAGTATGTTGTAACAGTGTCCATGAAACCAGGGCATTGGCTTGCTTTGGTGTCAGCTTCCACGGGTCATCTCCCCCATCCTGTGATCTGTTGCTTAAATTTCTCTTCACAAAGTTGTACCAACCAGTTGCCTGAAATACTCACAGAGATGAGGAAAAATAGTACTTTCTTTGAAGAACTTAGCAAAAGTTGCTATTAGGGCTTTAAATTCTATGAGGGCATCAGGCTTACGTGGTGGCATATCTGTTTGCTTGGTGAGTATTTGTGACTACGTTTCTATATCTCTGTTATTTCTGTATAAATTATTTTCAAGATTATCTTCAAAGATGAATGTTTATTGCTGCATTTGATGACTGAGGTGGAAATCACTGATTATATCTGTTTGAATACATTACTTTCATCTTTCCCATCATCTCTGCCCCAGTGCGCTTCAGGCCGTTTCAGAGAAATCTAACCTGAACCACTTGCTTTTCATATTGCTTTTAAGTGACAGGGATCTCTTTATTCATTGAGGTGGAACTTCTGCAAAATGCAGGAGAAAGCTCCATTCTTGGGGAACTGCTGCATGTCAGACACGAGGTAGATTTTCCTTCTCTCCTCTCTCCATCTAATGGCTTGTCTAAGTCATTCCCGTTCGCATGTGGGAGAAGTGAGGGGAAAGGAGACTGAATAATTTATACAATGTCATAGAGGGAGAGCAATGTGAAGTAAGTATTGTTTCATCTGAGTTTAAAATTATATTTTTAACTCAAACAAGACAATATATTTTAGTTAAATAACAATGAATTTCTTTTCCCTGAATGTCATCCTAGTGTGTTTTGTGATGTGTGACCCAGCCTGGCACCATCTTGGCACAATGGTGAAGACAGGAGAGGACTGACTGCCTTTGAACACCTTTATTCAAACACAGTTTTGCTTGAACTTGACAGGCATATTCCATGCAACAAAGTATTTTCTTTTAGAAAATTATTATTCAAAAAAATAGCAATGGGATGACATAACTCACAGGCTGTGCTTAGAAGGTCTACCCTGCTGCAGCCAAACTCAATTGCAGACATAAAAGCCAGCAGCCTGGCACCCTCCTTTGCCCATTTCCCTAATATTGCAGTTAGCCAGCTTCAGATCTAAGCAAGCCTGCCTCTCAGCCGTGGGTCCCAGGGAGGAGTGGTGTTTGCAGTTGGTCACCACTGAAAGGCAGCATGATGGTGAGTGAACCAGATGTCTTGACACATAGGAGGCTTCTGGGGCAGATACCCACCCACAGATTCTCAATTAGAGAAATCTGCAATTAGCAAGATAGTGAGGAGAAGGATCTTGTGTACAATTAAAATATTTTATCTAATTCTTATTTTGCTGAGATATCAGATATTAGCCTTGAAAATTCATATGAAATCCAGTTATTTACTAAAAAGTGAAAAACAGTTATAAAGAAGAGATCAAGAGAGTAATGTAATAAACTTGTCCTGGATTTGTCCAAAAAAAAAAAAAGAAAAGAAAACACCCTGCTTCGAGGCTAAAAATCACAGACTCTAGGAAATGGTCTAGAGAATGAAAAGCATAATTCTCATGGATCTGAGCAGACTTGAGAAGTGAACTGAAGGTGAAAAAGTACAATCACAATGAAAAAAGATTCTTCTAATGGCTTCAGCAATTCTAATGTGTCTTGAGCCCCAGAAGATTTTGGAGTTTGCAGCTGCGGATGACAATTCCTATTCTTTTCTTTCTTTCTTTCTTTTTTCTTCTCAAACTGAATTTCAACAATGAAGCAAGTGATTGCAGTGTGGCAAGAGACAAAAACTGTTTTCAGAGGATTGCCTGCTTGCAGAGGGCTGGGAAATCCATGCTTCCAAGTCACAAACAATAGGTCTTTTAACCTAATGCTTTGCCCTAAACTGGGTGCTAAACACATTTCCCAAAATTGTCATGGTCCAACATATCAGGAAACCTACAATAAGAAAAGCTTAGCATAGTTTTCTGTGCTCCAATTAAAAAGAAGAATCTTTTAGAAGAGCTTTCACAAGCTGGATAGCAGCTTCCTCCAATCTGGAATTGAAGTATGAGTCTCACTTTCACATGTATCCTCAGGCAGCAGGATCATTCCCACAACATAAACATGAATGTGTGGCCTGGCTGCGTGGGGCACACTGGGGGAGATGGCTGGGATTTATATGGATGAAGGAACATTCCCCAGGGAACAAAGACAATCACTTGGATTACTATTTCTCTATTTACCCAGTCCTCCAATTAAGCTGTATGTTGAAGGAAAGAAATGATTAATTTCCTTCTGCCCTGAATATCTTGTGTTTTAATAGTATTTTAAATATATTTAGAAATGGAACCGACCCCTGGTAGACAGACAAGGACATTGAAAAATCATTCATCCATTCTTTCAATCAACTGACCAAAAATACAAAGTCACAGCATTACTGTCCTAACTTCTGGAGATACAGAAATAAATACGGGGGGGGCCTTCCCTTATTTATCAGGGATGGCATATATTTTAGCATTCTTACACTGGAGCCAGTTAGATGGTTGAAAAAACTGAACTTAAAATGCCTGATGGTGGGAATAATCTCTAGGCTTCTCCAAGAAGGCAGGAGTCAAACAGAGCAGTTGAAGAAAAAAAGAGTAGGAGTTTTCTAGATGGCAAGGATGGAAAGCACATTCTAAGCAGAAGGAATTACATAAAGACACAACAGCGTGAGATAATAATAATAACTTTTATTTACTCAGCATATATGCCAGGGCTAGGTTAAGCACTTTTCAAGCACTATTTCAATTATTCATTGAAATCCCTTTACAACACAAGTACTGTTACTATGCCTACTTAATGTAGAATAAATTGAGGCTTTGACAATTAAATAATGTGTTCAAGTCAAATAGCTATTAAGTAATGGAGGTGACACTCAAACTCAGGTCTTATTTTTTATTTGTTTTCCAGAAACTGAGCTCCTGATGCTATGTTGTCACGTGGTACATGATCCGGCGGTGTGGAGTCAGGACAAAAAGAAGCTCCACATTCGGCAGGGACCCTCCAGCTGCAATACACAGATAAATGGAGTGTTTACAGCACTTTGAAGAAGAGAGTGAGAAGACCATAGGGATGTTTTCAAAAGATTCCTTTTGTAGCAGTTGCGCAGACAGGATTGGTGAGGAAGACTATGGAGGAAAGGGAAGCAGGGAGAATAGTTGGAAATTTCAATCCTGATGATAAGTAATGAGAGCTAAACAAAGGCAACTGCGTGGAGATGGCATGCGGAGGACTGATTTGCAAAACAAGTAGCATTAAAGAGCTATGTGACTTGGGCAGAGGAGAGAGGACTCAGAGAAATGCCAGTACCTTGCTTGGCTGGGAGTCTTGGTGAATTGAATGACCCATAACAGCATAATCAGCTGTTCCCGTGTGGCGATATGATGAAGGGAGGTGAGCACAGGCAGAGCAATACGTTTAACCTCAGGGCTGCAGGAGCCTCCACAGAGGTCAGGAGAGAGCAAACAACACAAACAACCGTACAACACCACCCCGGTCATACTGTATGAGGGACCTGGAGGGAGAACACAGGCAATGAGTGCTACAGGAGATCAGGAGAGAAATGCTCACCAGGGACTAGATTTATGGAGGAGATGGAAGGGCCATTAAGCTTGGAAGACGGGAGAACACCTGAAGCAGTCAGCGTATTCACGCATTAAAAATTGGAGGTCACCTTCCCTGTAGAATCTGCCTGCAGCATATAGATTTAATGGTACATTTCACTTGGATTGTACCATATTCAGTGACTTGTTGTTGTGTATTTTCTGTATGTGTTTATATGTTTAAATTGCTTCCCTATTATTGTGAACAGTGCTGCAATAAACATACATGTACATGTGTCTTTATAGTAGAATGATTTATAATCCTTTGGGTATGTACCCAGTAATGGGATTGCTGGGTCCAATGGAATTTCTAGTTAGATCCTTCAAAGACTTAGAACCAACCCAAATGCTCACCAATGATAGACTGGACAAAGAAAATGTGGCACATATACCTCATGGAATACCATGCAGCCATAAAAAAGGATGAGTTCATGTCCTTTGCAGGGACATGGATAAAGCTGGAAACTGTCATTCAAGGCCAACTAACACAAGATCAGAAAACCAAACACCACATGTTCTCACTCGTTAGCGGGAGTTGAACAATGAGAACACATGAACACAGGGAGGGGAACATCACACACTGGGGCCTGTCAGGGGCTGGGGGGCTAGGAGAGGGAGAGCATTAGGACAAATACCTAATGTAGATGACGGGTTGATGGGTGCAGCAAATCACCATGATGTGTATACCTATGTAACAAACCTGCACATTCTACACATGTACCCTAGAACTTAAAGTATAATTAAAAAGAAAAAAGAAAGGAAAGAAATTGCTTCTCTAGGCATTCATGCCCATCAGGATCCCAAGGGGTGCACATTAACATTAACATTACCAGATTCCACCTCAGGGATTCTGAGTCAGGAGAGACGGGGTGGAAGCAGGGGGATCTGACCCATTAACAACAGCTGAAGCGGTTCTGCTACAAGTGTGTGGAGACCATACTTTGAGAAACACTGCTCCGGGACAGGTTTCATCAGGATAGTGACACCTAGGAAATTGCATATTAGAAAGTGCAAACATTGCAGTGGTCACTAGATACTATGATAAAGACAAAAACTCTTTAGACATTCAGAGCCTTCAAATCCTTTAGATGCCTCTTTAATTCCCCTAGTCTTCACCTTTCTCCCTTCTCCCTACCTCACATCTCTCCTCACATTTTTTCTCTTTTCTTTTTCTTTGCTACTTACTTGACTCCTGGTTCCCCCTCACCTTCTCTGCCTCCCTTTCAGAGACTCTAACCCCTCACTATCCCGGTTTCACCTTGCATTTTCATTCTTTTTTGTTTTTCATTCCATCTTCTTTTATTATCGTAGTACCTATGTGGTGATTTTTACATTGATTCGTTTATTGATCTCTATTGTATTGTATTGTGCCAAATACTTTTTTTGCATCTATTGAGATGACTATATGCATTTTCTCTTAATTCTGCTGACACGGTAAATGGCACTAATTGATTTTTGACTACTAAACCAACTTTGCATTTACTTGCTAAATCTTTGCATTTTATTAGCCATGACATGGCATTTTACATACCTACATATGTACATACACATGCGCACACTGAATTTGCTTATAAGTTTTAAATTATGTAGTATGTGGTATGTGTCCTTGAAGCATATTTGTCTACACTTAGTTTTTGTAAAGCCTTGGTCTAGTTTTGATAGAGGGTAATTCTGGCTTCACAAAATTAGTTGAGAAGTGTTTCTTACTCCTCTATTTTCTGAAATAATTTTTGTAGCATAGCAATTATTTCTTTCTTAAATGTTGGATAGAATTCACCAGTGATGCCATCTGGGCCAGGAGTTTTCTTTTTCAGAAGGTTTTTAATTATGAATATGATTTTTTTAATTGACAGAAGTCTATTTTTTTTCTATTTCTGCTTAGGTTAGTTTTTTAAATTAGTCTTCAAGAAATTTTTTCCACTTTATCTAATTTTTTAAATTTATTGGAATAGAATTGTTCATAATATTTTCCTGTTATCCTTTTTAATTTCTGTAGTATCTTTCATGATGTCCTCTCTTCCATTCCAGACATTACTAATTTACATCTTATATTTAATTTCTCCATCAGTTTAGCTGGGGGGCCATCCTAGGTAATATGAGTAATGAGTTGTGAAAATTCTGACTTCTGTGTCATATGAAAGGAGAGAAGGTTAGCGCTCCCTTTGACAAAGCTGGAAGGGGCCCTCAGCCTGACAGCACGCATACAGTTAAGGCATTGCCACCTACTTTCTGGCAGCAAAAGTAAAATATCTTTGGTCAGGTGTGGTGGCTCACGCCTGTAATCCCAGCACGTTGATAGGCCTAGGTGGGTGGATTATCTGAGGTTGGAAGTTTAAGACCAGCCTGGTCAACATGGTGAAACCCCATTTCTACTAAAAATACAAAAATTACCCAGGTGTGGTGGCAGCTACCTGTAATGCCAGCTACTTGCGAGGCTGAGTCAGGAGAATCGCTTGAACCTGGGAGGCATACATTGCAGTGAGCCAAGATCATGCTATTGCACTCCAGCATGGGTGACAGAGCAAGACTGTCTCAAAAAACAAAATATAAAAAATAAGATTTTTTTTTATAAATTCTGATTTCTGTTATCTTTTTCCCCTCAATATGTCATGTTTGTTCAAGCAAAAAATTTTCTCAGCTGGACTCAAGTTGAAAATTCTGTTTTGCTTGGTTTTGTTTTGTTTAGCTCTGATCCCAGTTAAGATACTGTTTTTCTTTGGCTGAGCTGCTTTTAGTTTTTCAGCCAGAGATGTAGGCAGATACAATATTGGGAGTTTCTAACTGACTCCTTTTCTTCTGTCTCTTTTCTCTTCCCTTTTCTTCTCATTTTCCATTTGTGTCTCATTACCCCATGGTCCATGCCAAAAACTGTGATAAGACAACTCTCCGTTATAATTCTCTCCACTGGCTATGCACCACCCCTCCTAATCTTCGTGCTTCTGTGAATCTCCAATGCCTTCAGGTATCTTTGCTTTTATGTTATGTTCAGAGTTTACACTTGTCAGTTACAGGAAAGTTGGTCACACGTGATGCTACTTGACTGTTAGCAAAGACAGATCTACATATCTCTCTGCCCTCAGTTTTCAAAGAAGTTTTTTGCTGAAAGGAGAACTTTAGCTTTGTTTTGGTTGGATTGGATTGGGGTGAGGTTTTCTTTTATTTGGTTCTTTAAAAATCTTGGTCTATTGTGTATTATCTTGCATTGCTTCTGACAAGAAGTCTGCAGTCATTCTTATATATCTGCCCCTCTGTTTATAATGTGCCTTTCTTCTCTTGCTTTTTAAAAATGTTCTGTTTCACACATTATTCTGTAGAAATATGATGATAATGTGCTTCTGCATGGCTTTCTCTGGGCTTATCCTGCTTAGGTTTTCTTAAGTTTCTTAGATTTGTGGATTGTAATAAAGAGTTTCACTCTACAGTTTGAAGTTTCAGTGCTGAGAGTTTTTAAACTCTTGGATTCCTTCTTCTTCTGCCTGCCTCTAGTAAAATTGGTAAGAAAACCTGACTGCTCCCTTTTCTGGTGAAACTTCACCCCTCCTCACTTCTTAGTAAAATCTGCAAGTCAGCTTCCTTTTCTCCCCTGTTCTTCCAAGAACTTCTTAAAATAACTTTTACATGTATTTGTTCTTTTTGACACTTGTTTCTGGGGGAAGGATAAAATTGACACCATTTATAGACCAGCTTTGGAAACCTACCTTACTCTTCTTAGGTGCTTTGTTCTGTGAGTAATAAACCTTTTCAGAATCTCATAGTTTGTGTGAGGCATCATCAGTCTTGACATTTAAATAAAATTTTGAATTGGGATCCATCCTGTATCTTCAGATGGCTAAAATACAAGTTTATGATTCTCAACAAATTTTGAAAATGTGTGTCATTATTTATTAAAATATTTTTCTCTTCTACTTTTGTATATAAAATAGGTGTACATAATATTTTCCCACAGTGCACTGAGCTTTTTAAAACATTTTTTGGTATTTTTATATCTGTATCTGTGCTTTGATTTCTATAATTTCTATTGCCTGACTTTAAGTTCTTTGGTATTTTAATCTATTGTATTTAACATTCAATTAAGATCACTCAGTAAGTTTTTTATATTGGATAACTTTAGCTTTAGAAGTTCCATGAGGTTATTTCCCAAAGAGGGTCCATGAATATCCTTATGTTCATGTTATCCTTTACATCTTTCAGCATATTTGTCCTAACAGTTTTACAGTCTTGGTTAGCTAGTTCCATAATTTCTGTAATTACTAATTTCATTTGCATTGGCTTTTTTTTTTTGGTCTGGTATGTGCCACAGTTTCCTGCTTCTTTGTAAGCTAGTGATATTTGATTAAAGTCTGAATGGTATGACATTATGTTATTTGTTATTTTATTTATTTATTTATTTTTGAGATGGAGTCTGGCTCTGTCTCCCAAGCTAGAGTGCAGTGGTGTGATCTCAGGTCACTGCAACCTCCACCTCCCAGGCTCAAATGATTCTCCTGCCTCAGCCTCCTGAGTAACTGGGATTCCAAGGTGTGCACCACCACACCCTGCTAATATTTGTATTTTTAGTAAAGACAGGGTTTCATCATGCTGATCAGGCTGGTTTGAACTCCTGACCTCATGATCCGCCCACCTTGGCCTCCCAAAGTGCTGGGATTACAGGCATGAGCCACCGCACCCAGTCTGTTATTGAAGATTTAATATTAAACTTTGTCATTTTCTTTGAAGACCATCTAAAAACTTTGTTTTGAGAGGGATTTAAGTGATTTGTGGATCACCATGATTATTTTAAGCTTGATTTTAAGTTTTTTGGGGAAGGTCTGGATAAACCTTTACTCAAGGCTTAATTTAACCCACATATAAAATGTAATTCTTCTGGAGCTTCTACTGAATAATCTGGGTGCTCACTCAAGTCTTTTTTGCTCTGGTTGGTTTGCCTTTCAAGCGTGCATGTGCTCTGGGAATTGATTAGCTTACAGCTTCTCTGATTTTCTTTTTTTTTGGCCAATTTTGTAAAATTTTACTTTGTGCATTTGAAACTTAGACTTCAGCAACAGACTCATGGGACCTATCCATACAAAGATAGAATCTCTTTGTCTAAAAAGCTTCTCTCTCTTTGGTACGCTGTTTTTCAAATTTCATTCACTTGAGCTGTCTGAACTACCATTTCTGCATTCTCAGCTCAACAGTTTTTCCATTCCCTGCTTCAGTTCTTCCTCTCTGCAACAAGATCCATAAAATGCCACCAGAAGAAAACCAAAAAATAAACAAACACAAAAACCCCTGAGTAATCATATGGCTCAACTTATTTGTTTTCCTGATCTCAAAAATCAGAATTTTAATTATTTCCATGACCAGTATCAGAAAGAACTTTTACACATATTTGTTCTTTTTGATACTTGTTTCCAGTGGAAGGATGAAATTAACACCAATAACTCTTTCAATGTTAAAAATAAAAGTTTTTAGATCTTTTATTGTAAGGGCTTTAAAAATTGTTTCAGGCAAATAGAGATTTAGGTTCCACTTAAATTTTAACCATATTTGACATTTCCAATGAGAGATCAGCTGAGACGGTGGTAAAATAAACAGAAACCTTCACACATGGCTGAGTTCACAGTGCCCTGGCTAAAACAAGTTATAGTCTGTTTCTCTATCTGGCCTACAAAGAGGTGTGTTTATTGTTTGTAAAACAATTGCAAAATCTGTTTCACAAATATTAAAATTTAAATGTTGGCATGTTATAATTGAAGAAATGGTATTATTATATGAGAGAGGGAGACAGGATAACATGAAAACAAGATAGAGTTACATACATACATATAAAATAAACTTTAGTAAAATGGCAACTACTATAGAGTGATGAGTTTCCACATATCTTTTTCTTCCTTTTCAAATTTTTCTTGAACGAATGCATTTCTTGCATAATAGAGTGCCTTTTTAGCAAATGGTGCTGGAACCTCCAGATATTCGTATGGGAAAAAAGTAACTTCACCCCTACCTTGTCCTACATACAGACATTAATTTAAATTGGATAATATATTTAAGGGTGTCCAGATCTCACTTCTTTTGATGTCAAATTTCAGGTAAATTCTATTAAATTATTTAAATCTTTACTTAGAAATAAATAGAGTTATTAAAGTATGATGGGGTGATACACAACAAAAAATAAAAAAATAACACAGTGTTTTGAGCACTGGAGTGGTGAGAAAGTATGTATGCTGGAAAGGTCTGTCTGGGTGTATTGAAGACAGTGCCTGAAGAAATCAGATATGGCCTCTTAGAGTGGATTCTGAATGAGGGAAGGAGTTAGCCAAGTGGACAATGGAAGAGAAGAGCATTTTAAACAGCAAACACCATGGGCAACTGTACTAAGACATAGTATTGCACAGTGGTTTCTTTGTTTTGAGGTTCAGTGTGTGTTTCTTTGGCCTCTTACTGGGAGCTTACTCCGGCTGAGCACTGTGGTAAGATGCTCTCATATATCCCCTCTTCCAATCATAAAAACCACATGTATATCGAGGTTATTCCTTCAGCATCTGCCCACCTCACTCATACTAAAAGGAAGTCTGGGGACTGATAGCAATTCCTAAAATGTCCTTATCACATTTTCTTTAAAAGTTGTTAAGTTTTTTAATATTGTTATATGTTGGTACACAGAATGTTCTTAGAGTATTATTTTATATTGTGAAGAGGGAATTACATTAGTAATGTCAAGCCCTACGAAGGTAGTTTTGTTTCTGACTTCATTCTGTTATTTGCTTTAATATCGTAGAATATGACCCCTCCTTGTATTATCAGGAATCAGATTTTCAAAAAAGCAAATGTGGTCTCTCAGATCTTTTTAATGTGATTAATGGGAAAAGAAGTACTGAAGCAGAAAGCAAGTCTAGCATGTGTTTCTGCCAAAGAAACAGAAGCTGTCCTGCCCCCAGCGATGCCTACCAGCCTCAGCCAATGCACAGCCTACTGGAATACTCCCATCCCATCCAAGTCGGCCCCAGGTCTTACTTCAAGG
This sequence comes from Leontopithecus rosalia, assembly GCA_028533165.1. Lineage (NCBI taxonomy): Eukaryota > Metazoa > Chordata > Mammalia > Primates > Cebidae > Leontopithecus > Leontopithecus rosalia. Next base: position 135,167,542 of record CM052654.1, on the reverse strand, counting down.
TCGTGATGCCAGGCTCAGATGCCTCCCCCATCCATAACCCTAAGTACCTGCTATCAAAATTCCTCCAACAGAGAGGTGCTTGAGGTGTGTTGCAAGAAAGCCTTGATGAAATCCTGACAAGGAGAATTTTCACCTAGGTGCAGGTTCTGGCCTCACCTTGGAGCCAGTACAGCAGACCATCTGTCTCGAGTTGTCAATCCCTCAGATCTTCAGGGATCAGAGAAATGGGCTGGTTTCATTCTGATCCCTGTGCCAAGGTGCCTCCTGACATACTGAATTGAAAATAATACAGTGGAATCTGCACAATGGATAGCCCCCAGTGACAGAGTTTGGTAAATTACTGAATTACTTTCTGTATCTTCTAAATGTTTACAAGGAATTATTTATAATCAGGAAAAACAATGAATATAGTACTGATTTTAAACAATGAATATAGTACCAATGCCATTGCCTTTCCATTTATTTCATGATTATTTATTTCCTATCATATTTAAAACATTTTAATATTTTCACTATACTTTTGTTTCTAAATTCTAGAAGAAAATTATGTAACCAGGCATTGAAGAATTCAATACTACCCGTGCAACTTTTTAAACGTCTGTGATCTCCTTGTTAGGAGCAGTTTCACATGTCTGTAGTTTTTCTTTTATTTTACATTAAAAGTTGTTTTAAGTCAATATTCTATACGAGACATGTCACAGTTATTTTATACCCGTGAATAAAGAAATGATATTAAGGGAATCATTTTCTCCTCTGATCACACATGGAAGGTAGTGTGAGTGCATACCATGTCGCTGCACTAATTCAGACAAAGGCAACATGGTTCTAATCACTTGAAACATGTATTTCATTATAATATTCAGTTTCAAACTAACTTTGGCAGCAATTCTATGATCAATCCTGCACTAAAAGATAAAAAGTAAATATAGCATGTTTTCTATCTTCAAGAAATGTATAATTAATTTTCTAACTAATATGATAGGCAGCCCTCCCAAAGCAGTTTATACAAAATGATATGTGACCCGACAGAACTGTGAGGTAAATCTAATCATTTCTGTATTTGTTCCTATTTTGGAAAATTTGTTACTTTAACCTTTGATATTATTTGTATGTTTGTTTTAGAAACAAATGAATTTAGCTTTAAGCATTTTACCTCAATAGGTTTGATTTCTGAAACAAAACCTACCTCATCATATGGTAACTGCCATTCAGTAAGGTCAGATATTTGAACCCACTTTTCTGTTCTTGGTGCTTCTTAGTTTTTCTAAACAGATGGAGAGAAGAGGGGGGAGAAAGATAAAGAGAGAAAGAGAGAGAGAGAGAGAGGAGAGAGAGAGAGGAGAGGGAGAGAGGGAGAGAGAGAGAGAGAGAGAGAGAGAGAGAGAGAGAGAGAGAGAGAGGAGAGAGAGACTCAGCTTATTCCTGCTGCTGTAGCAAAATGCTTTAGATGGCCATTTAGGAAGGGATAGCCTGGGGAGAAATGCCAAATGTGGGTGAAGGGACAGAAGGCAGCAAAACACACTGCCACGTGTGTACCTATGCAACTATCTTGCATGTTCTGCACATGTACCCCAAAACCTTAAACACAATAAAAAGAAAAAATAAATAAATAAATAAATAAATAAAAGAAAAGAAACGTATTTCTTACAGATGTAGAGAATGAAATTCAGTGTCTGGTGAGGGTCTGCTTCTTGTTTACTGTGCTTTCTCTGCATTCTCACATGGTGGGAGGAGTGAAGGAAATGAATGCTGTGATCTTACATGGTGGAACAGATGGAAGGGCAAAAGGCCCTCGCTGTTCCCTCCAGACTTTTACGGGGTCCTAATCCCATCCACCAAGGTGGAGCCTTCATGACCTAATCACCTCCCAAAGGCCCCACCTCCTAATACCATCACTTTGGGTTTTGACTTTTTACATAAGACTCTGGAAGGACACACATTTAAATGATAGCAGGGAGAGAGGGAGAATGAGAGAAAGAGGGGATAGTTGTGGCATAAAAAACAGGACAAGGAAAGGGAGGGGGAAGGAAGGAAGGGAGGGAGGAAGGGAGGGAGGGAGGGAGGGAGGGAGGGAGAGGAAAGAGAAGGGAAAGGAAGGGCCAGGCTGGGAAGGGGTGCAATGGGGTAACCAGTGTTAAAGCAGTTTCAAGCATTGATTAATTTACATATTTGTTTATCAGTTTTTATCTTCAGCCTGAACTATAATGAGGCAAACAATAAGTGATTGATTAATCTGTATAGTATCCCAGAAATAAAGGCAGATCTCTTCAATGTTCTCCAATCTATTCAATCTTCTCTATAATTTACTCTTTCCAAAAATGCCTGATCTTCAAATCTGTTTGCTAATCAACTCTACACGAGGTGAAAACGATTTCTAGCACTGAAAGACCATCATCCCAGGCATTAACAAAGACCAGAGAAACCAACTTAATGTGCTGAAGGACAGCAAACGTATGGCCAACAGAATTAACGCCAGACATGTGTTGGTATCATTCCCTGCAGATGAACGAGGAAGAGAACACGACATTGCAGGTTGGATTGACTGAAACCGACAGTGGTCCTCTCTGATTCTGATGATTCTGGCCACAATACATGATTGGAATTTTATTTGAAACTCATCTGTGTGTTTTCTTTTCAATGTGGATTACATTTTAAAGAGGAAGAAAAAGGATCAACATATTTTGCTACTGTTAGGTGTCAGTGCCTGTCCCTGCTTCATTGGGCAAAATGAACCAACATCTCCTTTGGAGCAAATAAAAGCTCTGCTTTTAGCTCCTCACCTAAGTCTAGAAACTGCCACACAGCCACTACCTCATAGAAATAAGCCAAAGGGAGAATTAGTCAAATACCCTTTTCCCTCATTTCTCTGTTTTGCCTATTTTTACCAACTATCATATAGGCAAGAAAGAATATCCTAGATTGAATTACTTCATCCAAAACTACTCATTGATTAACTTTCTTTCTTTGGGTTCTCTCAGACAGCACCATGCATTTATAATGAGAATCAGGACGAAAGGACAGAGAAAACCATTTTGCTTCTGTGCCTGACTCTGTACTAAACACAGGAGATAAAAACATGAGTGACAATGGCAAGATCTTTGATATGGTTTGGCTGTACACCACCCAAATCTCACTTTAAATTGTATTAATCCCTATGTGTTAAGTGGGGAGCCAGGTGGAGATATCTGAGTCATGGGGGCAGTTCCCCCATACTGTTCTCACAGCAGTGAGTACCTCTCATGAGACCTGATGGCTTTATAAATGGGAGTTTCCTGAACAAACTCTCTTGCTTACCACTATGTAAGACATCCCTTTGCTCTTCCTTCGCTTCTGCCGTGATTGTGAGGCCTCCCCAGCCACGTGGAACTGTGAGTCCGTTGAACCTCTTTCCTTTATAAATTACTCAGTCTCAGGTTTGTCTTTCTTAACAACATGAGAACGAACTAATACAACCCTACCCTCCTGAGGGACAGAGCTTAGTGAAGGTTACAGACAATTAGAGTAATTATTCCACAATATTCCAGTTTTTCAAATATGTAATTGTAAATTATTAACTGTTAAGGAAAAAATAAGCAGTGATGAGAGATCTTGGCTGCCAGTGAGAAGAGTCTCCTTTAATGTGCTCTTTCAAATGCAATCTGACGAGTGAATAAACTTTAGTTAAACTGCAAAGGGTAGAGAACCCTCTAGAAAGAGTCAAGCCTAGCCAGGTACAGCAGCTCACACCTGCAATCCCAGCACTTTGGCAGCCCGAGGTGGGGGAATCACAAGGTCAGAATTCTGAGACTAGCCTGCAACATGATGAAACACTATCTCTAGTAAAAATACAAAAAGTAGCTGGGCGTGGTGGCAAGTACCTTGAATCCCAACTACCTGGGAGGCAGAGGTTGTAGTGAGCCAAGATGGTGCCACTGCCCTCCAGCCTGGGCAACAGAATGAGACCCTATTTCAGTAAATAAATAGAAAGAAAAAGAAAGTCAAGTCTATGTAACAGCTTTGCAACAACAACAAAAATCCTCTAAGAAAATGATAGATTGCTTTGGTTATATCAAAGATAAGAAAGTTGCACCAAATATCAGAAATTGTGAGAGGCCAGATGACGGAAGCTGTGTTAACAATTTAGGTTTAGAATCCTAAAAGCAAAGAAGTTTATCCAGAGCATTAAAATGATAAGATTTCATCTTTTTAAAAAAGTCACCCGGCTGCTGGGTGCAGAATAATGGGAGAAAGAGGACTGGTGCTAAAATTGACCCCCGGGTTGGACCCAGGTTCATGTAAAGGTGTCGACTTTATTGCCCTGTCTCTAACCTCAGTGCATGGATGGACCACCTAGCACCATCCCACTGCTTCCCCATTTGCCAACTCTGGTGCAATTTACAAATAATATATGGCAAATGGCTCTACTATCCTCGTGGTACTTTTTGGCAGCCTAGTCCCAAACAACCCAATGTCTGGGTATGTGAGATTGCTGCTTCCATTGAGTCTAAACCCCAGGGAGTCTTATACTGGATCCTTGTTTTCTGTATGTCTAAATCTGCCTGGTTGGCTTGGGATCATCCAATGCCTTCATATTTTCTGAGTTATTTTGTTGTGGGTTTACCTGTTGTAATTCAGGCTTTTAGGTTTTCAACCCTATGCAATGTCTTTCTATACAGCTGTTTCTTTTTCTATTTGCACTTATGTTTAGAAGTGATATGCCTTGTCTTCCAACATTTCCTCTTCTTTTGTTCTTCTTTTGCTGTTTCTTGTTTATCTTTTGTTATGTATTTTCAGTTTTCCAATTTTTACCATCTGGCTAATTCTAAGGTATATATTTTGTTTCAAAAATACTATTTCTACTCTGAAGACTTCTAAATATATATCTCCAGCCAAGAATTCTTTTCTGGACTCCAGAATCACAACATATCCATTGCTATTTCCACTGGGACCAGTTTCACACATTGCAAAATTAACATGCGTGGAACTGAATTCCTGCTCTGGTACCTCCCCTTCTTCCCTCTGTCTTCCTGATCTGAAGAAACACTCTTTCCATGCATCAGGTTTCTGAGGCCAAGATATCTGGACATCCCTTCCTCCTCATGCCCATATCCAATCCATCAGCACTTCCTGTGAGCTCACTCTCCAAATCTCTCTAGCAGCCACTGCCACAAGCCCAGCTCAAACCATCAGCATCTTTTGCCAACAATTGCAGCTTCTTAGATCATCTTGTTGAACCTACTGTTGACCTCTTCCTACTAGTGTTCCACATGGAAGTCTGATCAATTTAGAAGTATAAATTAGGATTCTAAAAACTATTTTAAATAATGACTTCATTAAGTTTCAACATTACCAAGATGAGTGAGAAAACGAGAAACAGGGAGCATGACTGTGAAGGGGAGGAGCTGACCTTCAAATGTTGCTTAATTTGCCCACTTCCGGCCACTTTTTTTGAAAGTTGCATTTTAGAAATACCTTGTGTAGTGCACTGCCTGATAATTCAGACAGCATACTTTTCGGAGTTTATTTCACACAGTTTCAGAGAGCGCACAGTCTGAATGCATACCACCATATTTCCTGGAATATGGGTCACACATTTAAGCTAAACCTCTTTGCCATATGTTACCTCCGTGTGTCAATTTGCTATCATGAGCTTCTTCATCATGGTCCTATGGTTTCCTCCAAAGTAAAGGCAGCAGTTATCTCTTTTAATTACCATTCATTCATTGTTGATTGAGCACCTACTGGTACGACAAACTGTGCTTTTTGTATGTATAGGAGATATAGATATAAATAAAGTTCAGTCACTGCCTTTAAGGAATTTAGAATTCAGTGGGGAGATGAAACTTGTAAAAGTGCCATATGCAATGATGTATGCAAAGTTGAACTGAAGTTCAGAGGAAGGAATGGCCACTTCCAAAGCTGTTAGAAGGGGGAGCTGGAAACTCTATGACATGATATTGATTAGACATTCCAATCTCACTCTTGGCTTATTGCTATTTTTTCTTTAAGTTTCTTTACAAATGTTTAGAAAATAGCTCAGCGTATGTCCCTGCCCAAAAGTTCACCCACAATATTCCGTGTTTTGAAAGCTTTGTATTCTAAAATAGGCCACAATCATAACTGCTTAATCCAAGTTACAATTACTCCTTAATGAAATCAGTTTTCTTAATTTATAAAGAAACTCAAGATCCAAGAGTTTGAATTTATTTCTGCTTTCCAGAGAGAGAAAGATATTTTTTAAAATATTTCTCTGAAAACAAAAATATTAACGTTTCACAAGCGTTTTTACATCTTCTTGTAAAAACAAGAGTTTTTACATCATAGGATATTTCAGATTTACTTCAAAATAATTTAGAAGTTTGGAGAGTAAGTAGCAGATAGATTAAACACAATTGGCTATTAACTGCTAATTACTACTATACTATCCTCTCTAGTTTGTTTATATTTGAAAAATTTCCCATAGTAACAAGTTAGACAAAGACATTTGTTGGACAATTAATTTGTTGGCAATATCTTTTGAGCATAAGAAGTTCCCACACTGCAAGAAAAAACTGATTTAAAAAAAATAAAAGAAAAATATTAACGTTTAACAAGAGTTTTTAGATCTTCCTGCCTCCATTTTTTTATTGTTATTCAAAGGTCTTTAAGGACCTTTGAGGGTCCTTAAAGTACATGAATCATAAAGGGGTCCATACAACTTCTATCTTTAAGGTAGAATATTCTACTTTAACCCATGATGTGAAACCACAGGACAAATACATTTATTATTATTTTTTGAATTATTTCATTTTGGTTTTTGATGCCACATAATAATTGCACATATTGATGAGATACACAAGGATAGTTCAATATGTGTCTACAATTTGTATATGACCCCCGTCTCTAACTATATACAAAAAATCAACTCATAGGTTAGAGACTGAAATGTAAGATCCAAAACTATAAAACCATTAGAAGAAAACATAGAGTAAACACTTCAGGATGTTAATCTAGGCAAGGTATGTCTGAGATTTCAAAAGCACAGGTAACAAAAACAAAAACAGACAGATGGGACCATACTAAACTAAAAAGCTTCTGCACAGCCCAGGAAACAATCCACAGAGCGAAGAGACAACCTGTAGATTGAGAGAAAATGTTTGCATACGATTCATCCAAATTTCTTTTTAAAATATTGTGCGAGTTCAGTGACTCATACATATGAAAGTGTCGTGTAAACTGTGAAGAACCAAATCAACTGTGTGAAGAGTCCATAAGCCAACAGGATGACAATGCACAGAAGCAATGCCTTAAAGCCAGTGGAATCAAAGATAAATGGATGAGGAAATACTGTCCTCAATGTCATAATCACAAAGGCATGCTTGCTACTGTATTTTTGTCCTTCTCTGGGCTAATATTTTCCTCTTTTGGAATAAGATTTATTGGACTATTTTATCTCTAGCAGAGTTTAAAAATGGGAACATGGGAATCATTATTTGGGGTGGAAGGTAGATGCATAGGGGGGTCTCACCTATGGATTATACCAACTCCAGCATGAACCATCTGGAATAACTTGCCTGTAGAGTCTAAATGTGTTACTGAGAAATGTGGACAACAGAGCAGTGAGGCCTAGGTGAGACCAAGTGCAAGGTTAAGACACAAATTTAGGCACTGCTCCTGAGCAGTGGCAACCTCATTGTAGTCATTCATTTTTGTATACTATCTCAAGACTTAAGAGGCTGCACACAATTGGATTTGACCTCTCTGTTTCTGGATTTATAAAATTTGGAAGCTGGACTAGGTACCCAGTAACGAGTACAATCATGAGATGCTGATTCTGCGAAATACTGGCAGTTAAGCCATTCTCTTTTCCTACCTTGATATCCTTAAATGTAGCATCTATGGAAAACAGTCATGTATATATAAACAGATGCTCAAACAGGACATTTATATGGTGCAAACCTCAGGTAAGCTAGATGAATCTCTTAGGTAAAACTTTTTTTTCCAGAGAGATGTCCTTTAATAATTGCCACTAGCTGCATTCCAGTGGAGGAGCATTAGCTGTAGTTTAATAACTAAGTCCTTGCTAGTGTCCTCCACACCTGTAGGTCTGGCTGGTCCTTCTGAGGAGCAACTGATCCCACAGCTCTTCCTGTTGTCCTGGAGAGTGACTGCCTGGACAATGCCACCCAGAAGTTCCCTGAGTGCAGGTCACAAATGATGGACATATAACCTGTACTTTAAATAAGATTACAGAAATGTTTATTTAAAACTGTGGAGAACACTATCAAGACTCTTTTTTCATGATGTATTGACAGACTACTTTTAACTTTCTTTCTATTCACGCTGGAGAAACATGTAACGCATACATTGTGTGCTTCTATGAAGAGATTAGGTACTGTCGCTAACATTTTGTCAGATAATAACGATCACAATGATGAAAGATTTGCATGAGTGTGGGACTTTACAGGGGTTTTAGCATTCTTTATTATTATTTCATTCGATTACAAAATCCCTGAGTGCATTGATCATGCCTGTTTTGTTCACCAACTTGTAACCAAGTCCCACCTCAAAGCCAGTACCTATGTCTTCACTAAATAAGTTAATAGTGGTTTCCCGACCTTGGAAAAGAGAGGCTAATTATTTCCATGGTAAATAGGAGGCAACTCTAGCTCAGAGATGCTAAATGGTTTTCCCCTAAAGCCTGGTAAATGTGGGAGCGGGATGTGTTTGATTGCATGGCCAAGCCTTGAGACACTTGGGCAGATGCAGCAGGATGTCCATGCAAAGCTCGACCACGATCTACCCCAAACTTCTGCCCACTTGACTCAGTTATTTCTACTTATTCCCGTTAGTTGTTCTGTCATCTCAGTCTACAAGAAGTACCAGTCTTGTCCCGCTTATAGAAGATCAGGACGGTTTTAGAACTGCATACCCATAAGACTCAAACATGCCTGCCATGTAAGCAGAGGCCCTGGTTCTCCACAAACTGTCCACGGCAGCAGGGGACACACATTTCCACGTCAGTTTACCTTGGAATTGCCTTGCACCAAAGCCAGAGGGATTTCTCATGAATGGAGGTCCAAAAGCTGCTTATCTGAGGCTCCAATATTTTGTAAACACAATATTTGTTATTGCTTGTATCAATGACAATATTTGCAGATTGGCAAATTGCATTTACACTTGGATTTCGAGCTTCTATTCAAAAATCAAAATACTTGTCAAGTTTGGGTTCTTTTTCTTTCAGAATTTAAGTAGCAATCACCCTTCCATTATCTATTCTTCCCACACTTCCTGCCATTTTCTATGATCCTATTCTAGGGCCACTTATTCATTTACATTAAAGGTTTGGGCTATTACCTTTGGAGTTGGCTGCCTCCTTGTTTCTAAAAAATCTCCAATAAAAAGCTACACTAACTTCTGAGTCTTCATTTGCTCTCAGTTAGCATATGAGTAATTCAGCTTGGAAAATAATTTGAACTCAAAGGACTGAGCTAGCAACAGTTAGCTGGTGTAGTTCATGAAATTTACATTTCTACATCCTCCCTTTGAGTCTACCATTATGTACAAGGTTTTAGGCAGTTTCTGCTTCCTTATCTGAAACGTGGGGTACTGGTCATCTTTACGCAACCTGGTACCCTGCTAGAAGATCAAAGGAAAATGCAGGCAAATATACTCTCCAGAGGTTTTTTTTTCCCCATTTCTTTACATTCCACCTACCTTCAGGAAATAGTGATAGTATTACATGTTTTGTGACTATTAGGCTGGGCTTTCTCAAAATGTGGGCTAGTGACCACCTCTATCAGAGTCATTTGGAATAATTAATTAAAAATGAAACCTCCTGGACCCACAATCAAACTCTCGGAATTTTGAGCTCCAGAACCCATATCTTTAGCAAGGTTTCAGGTTGGGTCTAATGAAATGAACGTTGAAAAGCGTGGCCAGCATTGAATCTGTAAATTACTTTGGGCAGTATGGCCAATTTCAAAATATTGATTCTTCCTAACCATGAAAATGAAATGTATCTCCATTCTTATTTTGTTGAACAGTGGTTTGTAGTTCTCCTTGAAGAGGTCCTTTACGTTCCTTGTTAGTTGTATTCCTAGGTATTTTATTCTATTTGTAGCAATTGTGAATGGCAGTTCGTTCTTGATTTGGCTCTCTTTCAGTCTGTTATTGGTGTATATGAATGCCTGTGATTTTTGCACATTGATTTTGTATCCTGAGACTTTGCTGAAATTGCTTATCAGTTTCAGGAGATTTGGTGCTGAGAAGATGGGGTCTTGTAAATATACAATCATGTCGTCTGCAAATAGAGACAATTTGACTTCCTCCTTTCCTAATTGAATACCCTTTATTTCTTTTTCTTGCCTGATTGCTCTGGCTAGAACTTCCAATAGTATATTGAATAGGAGTGGTGAGAGAGGGCATCCTTGTCTAGTGCCAGATTTCAAAGGGAATGCTTCCAGTTTTTGCCCATTCAGTATGATATTGGCTGTTGGTTTTTTGTAAATAGCTTTTATTGTTTTGAGATATGTTCCATCAATACCTAGGTTATTGAGGGTTTTTAGCATAAAGGGCTGTTGAATTTTGTCGAAGCCTTCTCTGCATCAATTGAGATAGTCATGTGGTTTTTGTCTTTGGTTCTGTTTGTGTGGTGAATTACTTTTATAGACTCGTGTATGTTGAAGCAACCAACAGAATGGGAAAACATTTTTGCAATCTACCCATCTGACAAAGGGCTGATATCCAGAATCTACAAAGAACTAAAACAGATTTACAAGAAAAAAACAAACAAACCCATTCAAAAGTGGGCAAAGGATATGAACAGACACTTTACAAAAGAAGACATATATGAGGCCAACAAGCATATGAAAAAATGCTCATCATCATGGGTCATTAGATAAATGCAAATCAAAACTACATTGAGATATCATCTCACGCCAGTTAGAATGGCAATCATTAAAAAATCTGGAGACAACAGATGCTGGAGAGGATGTGGAGGAATAGGAACACTTTTACACTGTTGGTGGGAGTGTAAATTAGTTCAACCATTGTGGAAGACAGTGTGGCGATTCCTCAAGGACCTAGAAATAGAAATTCCATTTGACCCAGCAATCATATTACTCAGTATATATCCAAAGGATTATAAATCATTCTACTATAAGGACACATGCACACAAATGTACATTGCAGCACTGTTTACAATAGCAAAGACCTGGAACCAACCCAAATGCCCATTGATGATAGACTGGACAGGGAAAATGTGACACATATACACCATGGAATACTATGCAGCCATCAAAAATGATGAGTTCATGTCCTTTGTAGGGACATGGATGAACCTGGAAACCATCATTCTCAGCAAACTGACACAAGAACAGAAAATCAAACACCACATATTCTCATTCATAGGTGGGTGTGGAAAAATGAGAACACATGGACACAGGGAGAGGAGAATCACACACTGGGGTCTGTTGAGGGGAAATAGGGAGGGAACAGTGGGGCTGGAGAGTTGGGGAGAGAGAGGATGGGGAGAAATACCAGATATAGGTGATGGGGAGGAAGGCAGTAAATAACACTGCCATGTGTGTACCTATGCAACAATCTTGCATGTTCTTCATATGTACCCCAAAACCTAAAATGCAATTTAAAAAAAAAGAAAAAGAAAAGCATGGCTATAGAGTATTATCCCTTCAGGTCAGGATAGTCACACAACGTCAACACCAGGGGCCTCTCAACACCATCTATCCCCTCCCTCCAGCCCATCTGGGGTACGTCTTGCTCACACAGCTCTGAGTTGCTGTGAGTTTCAATGGCTCCTCTTAGTCTTGCTACGTTAAGGAACCCTCACCTCCCTGAAACACTTCAGTTCGCCAAAGGGATGCCTCCAGAGTAAAAAGCTCATCCCTTTGCTAGCTTGACTAAAACAATTCATCAATGGCTCTCTTAATACTCCGTTGATGAAGAGTCAAACTCTGTAAAATATTGAAGACATTTATTCAGAACCAAATATGAATGACCATGGCCTGTGACACAGCCCTCAAGAGGTCCTGAGAACATGTGCCCAAGGTGGTCGGGTGCAGCTTGGTTTTCTATAGTTTTGGGAGGCATGAGGCACCAGTAAAATACATTTAAAAAATACATTGGTTTCTTTCAGAAAGACAGGACAAGTCAAAGTGGGGAGGTGGTGGGCTTCCAGGCTATAGGTAAATTTAAACATTTTCTGGTTGACAATTGGTTGAGTTTATTTGAAGACCTGGGATCAAAGGAAATATTCAGGTTAAGATAAATGATTCTGGAGACCAAGTTTTATTGTGCAGAGGAAGCTCTCAGATAGCAGACTTCAGAGATCAGATTGTGAAATATTCCTTATTGGACTTAAAAGGGTGCCTGGCTCTGAGTTGATCATCTCCTGGATCTGGAAAGGAAGGAAGGAATGAAAACAAAGGGGAAAGGGAAGTATCTATAGAATGTGGATGTTTTTCAACAAGAGACTTTGAAGTGCAATTCCAAGGTATGGCAAGGAAATATATTTTGGGGTAAAACATTTTGATTTTTTCCCTTGTTATGCCAGAGTCAGTTTGGAAAGTAAATCCGGATACACAGGATTAAATAAATCCCATCTGATGAGAATTTTTGGTTTGTAGGGTGTGACTTCCCAGACCCCTTAGAAAGGAATTTGGGCAAGATAAAAAAAAAATCAGAGTTTAGTCCTCAACCCTGAGCACAAAATCCAAACATTTTAACAAAGTCTGCTTCTAGCCCACCTCTCTCCTTCATCTCCTGCTACCCAGCACCAGCCCTACCCTTCCTTCTACTGACTGGAAGCAGCACTGGACCCTCAATCTCAGGCCTTTGGGCAGGTCTTTTCATGGAGTGTGAGTCCCTCTGTCCCACTCCTTGACTCTAAAGAAAACCTGAACCAAAACAAAACAAAGGAGAAAGGTTTTGAAGGAACTAAGTGAGTGTTACTTCACTTGAAGTCTTATTTTAGGGTTTCAGTGCCTGAATCCCCCTCGCCTCCCACACGCAGAGCACCAGCTCGGTCGGGTCACCTGCCCAGTCCACCTGAACTGCCCTTTCAGAGTTCACGCAGCCTTGAAATCAGGTTTTGCTTGCAAGTATAGTACTGGGCATCCCAGGGTTCCTTTAATTTTGTAGTCTGCTCTTTCTGCAGTGCCTAGCAGAGTTCTTGCAACATTAATGAGAGGGAAGGTAAAGGAATTGGTATCTGCAAATGGGCCAGTCAACAAGAGAGGAAGCTGGTAGTGGGGAGCTGAGGAAATAAACATGGGAGCAGCACAAAGCGGAACACATCTGGGTTCTTGGTGAACATGTCTGCATTCTTGGAGCAATTGATGGTCAGAACAGGAAAGACAGAAGAGGCAGGATCAATCAGCATGGTAGCAAGGACCAGGTGGGAGGACAGCAGGTCAGGGTCGCCCTGGGGGAAGCAGAGGAGGCAAGTGAGTCTCCATTTCTAAATCAAAGTGGTTTCCATGTTTCTTTATGTCAACTGAAGATGATTTGTTTTTAGATTTTCTTTCTATTTAGCTGCTTAATCTTCAGTTATTGCTTTAAGCTGTATTCTAAAATTGATTTAGCTTTTAATTGGAGACCTTAGGGTTGATGGATACCCTACAGTCATGGTTCTCAAACCTGAGGGTGCATCACCATCCCCTGAAGAGCTTGGTAAGAAAAACAGAAATTACTGGACCTACCCCTGGAGTTTCTGACTCAGTGGCTCTAAGTCAAGGTCTGAGAATTTGCCTTTTTAACTGGTTTCCCAATATACCTGACACTGCTGGCCTGCAGACCCCAGTTTGAGAAACACTACACTACAGTACAAACTATTTACTTTTCCAGCAATATTAACTAAGCCAAGCAATATTTATCTGGGGAAAAGTATGTGGAATTCTACTAATGGCTCAAAAGCAGATGCAGATTTCCCAAGAAACTCAGTTTAAGCTCCATGGCCATGATTTTCATGGACTGCTGCCAAGACTCTCTCTGTACCTAATTCTGAGCTCATACAATTATATTTTCTTTCTTATAGATCCCTGCCCCCCCAGCCCACTACCAATTATTTGTATAAGCTTCAGGCTCCACATACTGCTGGCATACCCTTGCTCCAAAACTATGTATATATATGTTTAACTTAACTCTCTGGAGAGCCTTAGGTTTTTTTAAGTAGCCAAGTCTTTGCCTATCTGTTCTTCCCTGAAATCAGATCAATTTCAGAAGGCTTTCAGATCCCATCTACTTTGGAACACTCTCCCTCTAGAATAGCTCACAACCTGGCTCCCACTCTCTCCCCTTTCCTGCTGTTCTCTCATTTCTCCTCTAGCCTTTGCTATTGAGCAAGTTGCCTCCAGTGAATCTCTGATTTTTCTATAGGGTAGTAGCATGTTGTGTCCTTCTGCCTCCATTAATTTGTCAGCCATTGTTATTGATTCTTCAGCCTAGCTTAACAAGTGTAGTAGTAACAGTTTAAGCCATTGATAACGTGTATCCCATCTATTTATACATGAATAACTACCTTCCCACAATGGTACGTATGCTAGTTTTGTATAGGTTGATTTTGCTGATATTCCTGGATTTTTGCTGATGTATTATGTGTCAGTTATATATATCATGATACAAGAAAATCAGAGCTCAATAGGAAGAGCATGGTCTATAATGGAGAGAGCAGAACAATATTCTCACAAAGGTTTCGAAATGTCTTCTAAAGAAGTGTGCCCTAGGAGCAGTAGGACTATCTGTATTACTGTCTGACAAAATCTGTGGAGCACCTTGTCAAGGACAACCGCACAGAATAGGATCAATTTAAAACATGCAGTTATACAATATGAGTGTAAGACCCAAAGTTCCTAAATGACATGAGCACATGCAAGCCTTCAAGACGGCAGCATCAGCATTATTAAGAGAGCTATGTAAAATCATCTTCCTGGATCAAATGTGCCAGGATTTTTACGCACTTCTTTGTTTCCCATTCCTTCCCATTTGCTCCTAATTTTTGCATCGAAGCACAAGGTAGAAGGAATCTGAGATGCAACTTTGTTTCTGATCAACTACAAAGAAGTTTTCTAGCATCTGTTGAGCTCAGCTAGTAAGCACAATTTATAAAACAGGGAATGACTAACCCCTGTAACCATTTTAATGACCCTAAAATAAAGCGCTTAGAGCAACATCTGTCCCAGCAGCTGGGTTCTCTGCATGAGTGGGCAGAGCGACACATTGGGACAAATTCTGTTCTCCCTTTTGACAGAAACAATTGCAGCAGATCATTTTTATCGTAATCAATTTAGGTACAGTTTCTTGGAAACCATCTGTGTAGTGTTCATAGATTGTGCTTAAGAATTTAAATGTGTATATTTTTGGTCGCTTGATGTAGCATCTGCTAATGGCCACATAAGTTCCACTTTTTATGCAGAAAGCTGTTTCCTTGTAAAGGGATTAGTAGAATGACTACTTGATTTTATCCTTCTAACTACCCAATAAGCTTCTGCAGTTTGAATGACACCCGCCACAGTGTTAGTTGTAGAATTAATTGCCTAAAAAAATAAAAACTGGAATTGGAATTAAAAGACCAACAAAGGCTCAATGAAACATTTTAATGTATTTCTATCTCTATCTCATAATTTTAAATTAATATGGTTGTGTATGGGCAATTGGAACCAAAGAAAAGCATAGCTTTTGATAACAACTCTTTTTTTTCCATCTTTATCAGTATTCATTTGTGGCTTTACAGCTATTAAATAATGCTGTGAAGAAACCAAATGGCTAAATCAGCCAACATTGACTTTAGCTTTGAAAATAATTTTAGAATCATGTTAAAAGAAAATTGCTCTTAAAATACAAGATAATGAAAACTGAGTGGCTTTGGTGCAGATATAAAGGATTTACCTTAAAAAATACTGTCAGCTATGTTTTGGGAATGAAGTCAATTCTATAATGTACCTGAGTCTTGACAACACATTTTGAATAGAGAGATTCCTAGTCTTGCTTGAGAATTACTCATGAATTTAGAAAAGATATCACTATGCACATAATCTAGAATAATGTAGGATTTTCATAGTTTGGAAAGAAATTTTTTTATTATTATTATTCTCTGATAACAGGCATGCTTGGCCTCTTCTCTACTCAAAGTATTTGAAACCACTAAATTACAAACCTAACTAGATTAACAACTGGCTAAATAAAGAAAGAAAATAATGCCAGAATTCAAATTCTATGAGAATATACGTCTTAAGCTTTGCTTTCATAATTTTTATTTTCACAGAATTCTAAGCAGAAACTTAGAAGGAGTATATGTAGGTTTTGTATTCAACCCTAAAATCACGTATTAAGTGCCTACTATGTCTGTGTAAAGTGCTGGAGTTATAGGTTGCATGAGAAGCAGTTCTACTGGTGAGGTGTTCCCCAGCTCGTGTAGAGGAAAAAGCAGTCTGGAACTGGGGTGGTTTCCTCTGTGTTCTCAGGGTTCTATTACAGATATGCCTCCATTTGGCACAAACATTGAGTGGTTTGTGCAGCAATTAACCTGATTGGATTCATCTATTTTCCTTTCATTCCCCTGTGGTGAACAGTCTTGGTTTTCAAAACAGTAAGTAGTGAATTGCTTGTGATTGTATGCAGGTAATCCTAATAATCAATTATTATTGTTTATTAAGTTGGTTGTATGGCTTTGCATTAGGTAATTGAACCAGTAATAGAATGTGAAATGAGGACGGCTAATAAAAATGTTTCTTTGTTAATTTCTGTCCCTGAAGTTTGCAAATTGTGTACTCACCAAAGCGTGAAGAAAGAAAGAAAGATGGTGGTCACACAGGGTTGAGTTCAAAATAAGCACAATAGAGGGGAGGGATCACATTTTCCAAGGACGGTTTTGCTATAGATAATTTGAGTGTATTTCAGGAAACATATTAGCAGAAGTAATTTATGGTAAGTTCTGAATATGGCAGGAGGTGAGATTACTTCAAGCATGTGCCATTTTTGGCTCCCTGGTCTAGAGAAGTTCTTTCTACCCAAACTATCAATCAGCTAAATCATTTTCAAACTTAATTAGATGAAAGAATTTGGTCCTATGATTTGAATGTGTTGGAAGGTGTCCAGGCTACTAGAAACGTTATTTCAATAATACCCGTCTATGCCATCTGTAAGAATCACACCAAACAGACTTAATGCAGATGAATATAATACAAAACAGAACGTATAGCCAAAGAGGGAAGCAGAGTTCATGCAGACATACACAGACACGCATGGACACACATGGGCACACACAGTCCTCAGATCCTGTGGAAACACACAGTGACACGTAGGGGCCACAGACAAAGTGAGCAGCAGCAGGCAGGAAAGAAACTTAAAGAAAAGGCTTCCTCCATTTCGAGATCAACATTCCTCCAAAAATAGTTTCATATTTCAAGCTTCCAATTAGTCTTTTCTCAGATTATCTTTTGGGATGTGGTCCTTTGGAAAAGTACATTTTCATTTAGATGGATGTGTGTGTGTTTGCGTTTCTAAGTGTGTGATGTCAATATTCAGTCATAGTTTAAAGCAGTGGTTCTTTTTTCAGGAATAGAAATCAAAGGTTGTCTGTTGCTTTTGTAGAATGACTTGGGCATACTTACCAGCTTAGACTTGATGACCCAGCATCTTCTGGGGCATGGAAGGTGAGAGATTTGATATATATATATATAATGTGTCTACACAGACGTGAATACTCCCAGGTAGACAGAGATTGGCACTGTGAGAATGCCTGCTATGGCTGTTTATGGAAGGAAATACTCCTTTCTACTGGAAGATTTAGGAAGTCTTTGGATGACAGATGATGTTTTGGGAAATCTTTCCTTGAAGAAGGGGTATTCTACTTGAGTTGTACAAGATAGGTAGATTTGGACTTGCAGGTGATGAGAACAAAAGAAGCAAGAGCTAATAATTCCTGTATCTTCTTGCCTGAAAGTTAGGCAAGAAGCTGTTATTAGTAATTTTTTTTTTAGACAGAGTCTCACTCTCTTGCTCAGGCTGGAGTGCAGTGGTGCGATCTCCACTCCCTGCAGCCTCCACCTGCCAGGTTCAAGCAATTCTCCGGCTTGAGATGGGGTTCTGCTGTGTTGGTCAGGCTGGTCTCAAACTCCTAACCTCAAGTGACCCACCTGCCTCGGCCTCCCCAAGTCCTGGGCTTACAGGTATGAGCCATTCTGCATGGCCCATGTTAGTCATTTTTAATAGCTGAGGGCTATTAAAACACCACAGATTTTGAGGAGATTTAACTCGGAGGTCCACTAAGGCCTGAGGTGCGCAGGATTCCTGCTGCACGAGTTTTTGTTTTGTTTTTAATGAAACATTGTATGAAGCATTGATTCTCACACAGCCCTGTTCTTGGACAAGCAACATCATCATCACCTGGACATTTCTTAGAAACATAAATTCTTGGACCCTCCTCAAAACAAAACAGAAGGTCAAGGGATTGAGGCCAGCAATCTAGGTTCTAACAAGCCCCATAGGTGTTTCTGGTGCTCTGTAAACTTTGAGAAACAGCATGAAATCCTGCTGATAAAACGTCCCTTCTGTTGGCAGAACTTACTGATCCTTACCTTTCTTTCTTACACAGTCAGGGCCAGGTCATCCCGCTTTTCATGTGCCTTCACAGAGAACACTGATGGGTGCTCATTTTTAGGGGACTTTTGGTAGTTAATATTACTGAGTATGTTTACTGCTTTGATTTATAAAACAACAAAATATGGCAATTCAATGAGCTGGTACCATAAGGTCAAAAATCATGTCTCCACCCTGCTGAGCTCATGACAGCCCCTACCTTTAAGGGCCTTGGTGTTAGGGAAGGGGGAATCCAGTAGGTGCTCAGGGACATGTGACACACAGGCTAATTCTAAAACATATGTGGTGCTCAAGCTCTTTGCAGCCTCATCCCTTCAGTTAAACTACAGGACCCTCAAGGGACTGTTACATTCCTTGTGCAGGGTAGTTAGATGAGGTCAGCAGCTTTTCTAAAGAAGTCTGTGCGGCTGAACACTGACCCAAAGCTGCGTTGCACTGGGTTTTGGTCCACAGTGGTGAACTTGAGTCAAATGGCCTTCTGTGGCTTTCCCTTCTGATGCTCTGTTCCCTCCCACTGGGGGCTGGCCCTATCAATTAGGTTGGTGCAGAAGTTATTGCTGCTTTCACCACGACTTTTAATGTAATGGTATGTTCTTTGGGTGCAGTGGGACAGAAGAGGGATGCTCTGCACTGAATCCATTACCCTTGCACCAACCTTCCGTTCCCTTCCATTTGGGGCTGGCCCTATCAATTAGATTGGTGCAAACCTAATGGTTGCTTTCACCATGACTTTTAATGGCTAAAACTGCAATTACCCTTGCACCAACCTAACACACATAAAGGCAAGCTGCTAGTGGAACTGAGCTACCCCCAGTTGGAGTGAAAGAATCTTAATGTTCAGAGTGACCTTGGAGAATGTACGTGTCTACCCACTCATTGTTCTGATTGCCAGACCAAAGGCAAGAAGGTGAGGGAGCTTCACCAAGGTCAATTGGATGCCAGAATGCAAAGATGGCAGCCGGTGGGTCGGCAGCTCAGTGTCATTTCCCTCCAACGTCTGCCTCCTCGAACACAGACTGTGCCAAATGGCCAAGAGCAAGATGAGAAGCTCGGTTGTTTCCGTGAACAAGTAGGTGACACAGTGCCCAGAGCACAGGGGGAGCAAGAGGGAAGGGACCCGCACACCCCACCCAAAGGAAGCAGCTCTGGCCAGCCATGGCTCTGTGAAGACACTGGCCCAGGGTTGGCAGATTCTCCTTTTTTTTTTTAAATGTGAAAACCTCCTGGTTTTTAAATGTTGTCTCAAATGAAAAATGATTGTATGAGATAAACAAACGTTTATAGGTCTGATGGGGGCCATGGGCCACCAGTTTGAAAACGCCACCGTTTCAAGTGAAGTTGTGCCCCACACTGTCTTTTCTCATTTTTTTCTCAGTTCGCTTAGTTTGAAGCCATCCCTTTTCCAGCCCTCCTGCCTAGAGCAACATCTGCTCTTATCTCTATGACCTACTTTTGTTAGCACCATTCTTTTTGCCTGTTATGTAGAATGTCTCTTCCATATCTGATCCGACTTAAGTATCTTTTGAGATCCAAGTTAAGTCACACCGCCACCGTGAAGCCTTCCTGGGCAGCCTATACTGGTTAGGGATCCTGGCATTCTCAATAAGCACCACTCCTGGTGCTCAGCAAACAGTCAGTGGCAGGGGTGGGTCTACACAACAGATTAGAATCACCTATTAGAGGACCTGAAGTTTCAGTCTCACCTCCAGCAATTCTGGCTGAAATGGCCTTAGGTGGGACGTAGGGTTATTTATTTGTTTGTTTTCTTTCTTTTTTTTGTTCTCCCAAAGTAATTCCATTTTGCTGGAGTTGAAAAGTATTGAGATGGATAATAATAAGCTACTCCTGAGCATATTTTGATTAATCAGGTAGATCATAATAACCGAAAAAAAAAATCCCCACAAAGAGCAGGGAGGTTTTATATTTATATTTTACTCACAAAGGGACTGGTACAGTGCCTTACCTACAATAGATGTTCTGTTAATCCACATGTCAACGGCAGTTTTATATTCCACAGATGGCCAGTGAGCATGGGTTTAGCCTGAGCTGTTTATACTCTGTAGCTTCCTATGTTAAGGATTCTTGGGTTTTGACATTGCAAAGCATAGTCCATGCATGAAATGGTTCAGAACAAGGAACCAGGATCATTTTATCCAAAGCTGTTGCATCTTCTCTTCTTTCTGTTTTCTGGTCTTCACTGATGACTCTGATCACAACAGCCTCACATAAACCCTACTGGAAGAAGAAAGGGCTGTGCGTGCTATGGTGGTGATGGAACAGAAGGGTGATGCTCTGCACTGGATGCTTAGAATGTTGTCTACTGAGTCCATAGAGTGTTGTCCCCTTTTTGAGCCATTAGCTTGGTCCCATGAATGAATTCTAACAGCAGACATAAAATGCCAAATTAACTCTGGGTATGCATAAATATTTCTTGCAATGTTACCTGTGATAACTAAAATTAAATAGCCAAAATTTCCAAATCTGCATGGTAAAATATTATGTGTATAGCCATTAAAAACATTTTTAAAAATTCTCACTGGACTAGTATGCAGGTTGAATTGATTTTATAATAATAAATTTGTTTATCTATTCAATCAAACACGTATGTATTGAAAGCTACCATGTACAAGGCACAGACCTATGATAGTCGTAATCTACATGGTATATTCCTAAATATTATAAAATGTTGCTGCTTTTATGAAAATCTCTCACGTTTTTTTCATCATATTTTCTGAGCTGATTTGAGGAAAGCCATTAGAATGTCTACGTGGATTTTCTATTTACTTTTAATAATTTCAAAGTAGCTAAAATAGCTTTTATTTTCTTTTAGGTTTCTTTCTTTGGGCTTATTTTCTGGGTAAGTTTCTTTGCAAGATATAATTTGGTTTCTTGGATTGTAAAAAGTTATATTTGCTAATTCTATTTAATGTTTTTGTTGATAGCTTGGACAGCTTACACATGAGGAAAATGGTAGGAAACAAACATCACTATCAGGTTTTCATCTTGAGCAACTGGCTAAATGGAAGAGACTTTTAAAAAGATGGGAAAGCCTGTAGGTAAGCAGGATTGGGGATGAGAGTGTGAGGTCATGGGTTCTACCTGAGGCATTTGAAGTTTGAGATTTCTGAGAGACACCCAGACTGAAATATAAAGGAGGCAGTTGGCTTTATAAGTACAAAGGCATGAAACATGCATTGGAATCACCAGTCTAGATCTGGTATTTAAAACTCAAGGTGTATTTGAGATCACACCTGTAAAGTGTGGTACAGAAGCTATTAGAGGAGAAAAGTACTTAAGATAGAGCTCTGAAGTGTTCCAATGTTTAGTATTTGAGAAGAATGGAGGAAAATACATAGCTTCATATACATGTTTATAAATGTATATATATATATGTTTATACATATTTATATATATATATATATATATCATCTTATACATTATTATTTTAGAGTACTTAACCCATTATTTTTTGTTTTCATTTTTATGTGTCTGTGTCTGCACTAGAATGTAACTCAGTGGCAAGTATCTTTCTCACTCACATCTGTATCCATATTGTTATTTCATTGGATGCCAAGTAACGGATGGATAAATAAGTGACTCAGTGAATGAAAGACAGGAAGATGCCATCTAAAATACTAGCAAGTACGATCCAGGGGCATATACAGACATTTTATCTTTTGACATAGAAGTTCTTATCCCAGCAATACAGTTGTCATTCAACATTAAAATAACTTACAGGGCCTATTATAATCATATTATAAATGAAGTGATAAAAGCAACGTGGTCATCTTGGTAGAAAGAAAAACATTCGAAAAAACATACTTGTTTAAAGAACCATTGATAGCAATCTAGGAATAGAAGTCTGATGAAATGTAACTATTCAAAATACAAACAAAATGTTATAGGTAATGGCAAAATTTTAGAAGCATTTGTATTTAAATTAGGAGCCAGAGAGATGTTCCTGGTATTATAATTACCATTCAGTAATCTTATCCAATGCAATAAAACAAGAAAAAAATAAAAACTACTAGAAGAGACAGTAGAAAAATAATAAGCAGGTATTTTTTAAAGTCATCATCACAAGAGTTTTCATGGAATTAAAAAAATATGTAACTGAATCTAAAATTCATAGATGAAATCGAAGGTACAGATTAGCAAAAAAGTTTGGAAATTTAAAAAAGCAAGACCATAAATTATTCAATAAAATATTCCTCGAGAATTTTTAATAAAGCTAAAGTAAAATAAACAGCATTATATTGATAAAGAGATAGACAAATACATTAGCAAAGTAAACAGAGATTTTGGAAACTAATCGAAAGTGAAGGTGAGAACTTTGTGTGTTTTAGAGATCTGGTGAAAGGATATATTATTTAATAAATGACTTTCAGAAAATTGGCTTTCCTTTTGACTAAAGAGATGAAAATTAGACTCCCAAAGTTATATGCAAATGTGTTCCACACACATATATATTCCAAATGGATTAAATATGTAAACCATGAAGACAATATGTTTACTGTATTAGAAGAAAACAGAGAAGACTGCATTTATGACCCCAAGTTAAAAAAAAGTCCTAAACAAGAAACAAAATACACAACTCAGTAAGAAAATTATTAATCAATCAGACTACTAAAAATTAATATCTATACAATAAAAGGAAGTTATACAACAAGCTATACAACAAGTTATACAACAAGCCAACGCATGGAAGACATTATCTACAAACTCAAAACAGCCAAAGGACAAATAAGCATGTAATTGTACAAATGCCTGTAAATCAACAAGAAAAAGAAACTAATAAAAATGACCAAAAGACATGAATAAGTATAGGAAATTAATTATAAATTAAGATGTATAATAATGCACAGTCTTATTTGTAATCAGAAAGACATGCCAATTAAAGCAAGAAGAAGTTGGCAATTTTAGGACCATTAGACTGATCATCATTTAAATATATGACAATATGAAACGTAGGTAAAGATATGAAGGAGAAGAAAACTCACAGACACTGATGAAAGTACAAATGTGCACAACTGCTATCAAGTAATTCAATCACTTGATCCAGTAATTCAGTTTTAAATTTATTCCTCAGGGAAAAACTCTGGTATATGTGGGCCAGGAATCATGTACAAGGATACTCATTGAATCACTGTTGATTTGACTGTTTAAGTGCCCCTCAATAATGGGATGCATATGTACACTGTTTCAATATCTTTGTCCTGTTACTCTACAGCTCCTAACAGGAATGAAACAAAGCAACATTGATAGATCTTGAAAGCATTGTTTATGGAACAAGCAAGCAGCAAGGAGTTCCACAGAGTACGATTCCATGTATGCAAAATCGAACACTAGGCAAAGAACCCCTCTTATTCACGAGGACAAAAAGGGTGTGGTTTAGTGTGAAAACACGAGCTGGAGAGATAGACATCAGATTTGCAATAGGCATTGCATCTGAGGAGGGAGAAAGGCGAATGGGGACTGTGTGAAATACAACTTTATCTGTAAAATTCTATTTCTGATTAAAGTAATCTGAGCTAAAATTAGCACCATTATTTCAGTGTTGCATATGTGACATTTTGTTATGTATTTTCTACCATTTATTTTAAACACAAAGAAAGAAGGGGAGGCAGAGTGCGGGCTGTAGTACAGGCTCAGTTCAAATGTACAGGGACTGAGGACACAGCTCAGCCCTGGCTGAGATCTGCTGTGCTTGATCAGCAAAGCAAGGCAGCTGACCAGCTGAGTGGACCTGCGAGACTAAGCTGTACCCTGGGGCTGCAGTCCCCAACCTGTTTGGCACCAGGGATTGGTTTCATGGTGGACAATTTCTCCACGGACCTGGCAGTCAGTGTGACACTGGGATGGGGGCATTCAAATACATTGTATTTATTGTGCACTTTATTTCTATTATTGTTACATTGTAATAGGAAATAATCATACAACTCACCATAATGTAGAATCAATGAGAGTCTTGAGCTTGTTTTCCTGCAACTGGACGGTCCCACCTGGGAGTGACGGGACATGGTGACAGATTATCAGGCATTGGATGCTCATAAAAAGCACTCAACCTAGATGGCTTGCATGCAGGATTCACAACTAGGTTTGTACTCCTATGAGAATCTAATACTGCCGCTGATCCAACAGGAGGCAGTGCTCAGGTGATCATGCAAATGACGGGGAGCAGCTGTAAATACAGCTGAAGCTCTGCTCTCCTGCTGCTCACCTCCTGCTGTGAGGCCCAGTTCCTAGCAGGCCATGGACCACTACCAATCCATGGCCCAGGGACTGGAGACCCCTGTCCTAAGAGACAGGAGGGCTTGTATACTTGCTGGTTGGAAGAAACCTCCCTACAAAAGGCCCATCTGAGATGTATTCAATGTTGGCCATGCAGTGGACACCAATGATGTGCCATAGTGTGGGTAAGACTGGCTAGTTCAGGAGCTGAGTGGA
The DNA here is from genome assembly GCA_028533165.1 of Leontopithecus rosalia. Classification (NCBI taxonomy): domain Eukaryota; kingdom Metazoa; phylum Chordata; class Mammalia; order Primates; family Cebidae; genus Leontopithecus; species Leontopithecus rosalia. Next base: position 135,142,519 of record CM052654.1, on the reverse strand, counting down.
GGAGAGCCTGCAGAAATAGGACACTAGTGGTTCTATCTTATAACAAAAATAAACAGCTTCTCTATTTCTAAGGGTGATTATTAATCACTAATATGTTTCATTCCACATATTCCTAAATGTAGTAAAAGATCCTTTGAAAAATCTCCCCAGAAATATTTGAGAGGGCCATAAGGAAGCTGTCTGCAAGACTTGAAGGGTTCAGAGGTGATAACCCGATTCTTAGTATTTACTGATACTTGGGTTGGTGCCATACCTCCTGAGCAGTAGGTATTCTCTATTAACTCTGAGCCATAGCAGATGCTGAGTAGTTTAGAAATCTTATTTGTCTCTAGTACTCTTTTAGGGGAGTGGCTTTGACAGGTAAGTACGATGCTCAGCTTTGATACAGAGCTTGTCACTGAGAGGCAGGATATTTGGGTGGCAATCATTCACGTGTGTAGGGGGGAAACTGGGTTCTTGCCCCTCACACTGTCCTTTTGCTTAGCCTGACTTTCCAGACTTTGAGTAGCACATTACAAGTCAGAAAATGGGATAGTTGTATAAGTTATTAAAATGTTTAAAAGTCTATTTGTTCCTGGAGAATTTATCCTTTAGCCTCCATGTCTAGTCATATTTGAAATATTCAGGTGGATCAAGTTGTGCCCACAAAACAAAGTAAGTTAACACTGGCATGTCCTTGGCTTTCAGTAAACGGCATTAGTACCTGCGGTGCTGGACAGATGTCACAGACACTGGACTGTGACGTTTCATCTTCTCACCATACAGATATATATATTTTTTTCAAATTCATATGCCAGAAAATGTGTTGTTTTTCTTGAAGAACTGACTTTTTTTGTTCTCTTTCACTATTTTGTGTGAAACATAGGATTCATCTCTGGAGTCGGGGTTCAATTTGGAGTTGCCAACATAAACTTTTTTGTGTTGCATGTTCTTAAATAAATTACTTAATTCCCCCGCCTCAGTTTCCTAATTTGTTTAAACGCATTCCTAATAGAGTCTTATTTTGTACAGAGTATTGTTAGGGATCAAATGAGTTAGGACATGAGAAATGGTTAGAATAGAACCCAGCTTGCTGCATGCACTCAATAAATACCCATCACTATCAGACAGAAAGTGATTAATGTAATTAACATATCACCTGTTTTTGGTTTGGTGACTGCATGGGGCTCCATGACCTGAGTGTTTATGTGCTGGCCACCCCAGCCACCTCTTACTTTCCAAGGCATTGCTTAGAGCATGTTACTTTTAGTTTTCCATCTAAAAAAATTCTTTTCAGTGCCCTTACATTTTCTGAATATAAAGGATTAGAACAGAGTGTGTGTGTGTGTGTGTGTGTGTTCCTATGTTCTGGAAGTGTCCAGGAACAATGCCTGAGTAGCAGCATCACCACTCCCCCTCACTTGATGCAAATATACAAGGAAATCCCACTGAGGACAGCCACAGGGCACCTTCTGGCACGAGGACCCCAGGTGCTCAAAAGCAGCATCTTCTTGTAGGCCCATAGCAACCTTGTTTTTGGTGAAAAATAGGTGTTAAGAGTTAAAAAAAATCCTATACATTAGGCAAGACAGTGAGGGGCATGGGTGAAGAGTTGAGGAGGAAAGAAGTTGCTGTCTCTAAAATATTACATAAAAACTGACCATCGTAAATTCTCACAGAGAAATCTCAAGGTTAGGCTGTGATCATCTCAGGAGAAAATGCATTTGGTGAAAACCTGGAACCTGAGATTAACCTAAAACTTTCCTAGAATTCAGACCTTCATCCATCATGACTTTCTAAGCCCCAGTTCTCTAAAATACTAACAGCAGAGTTCCCTTCCCAAAGGTGACTAAGGATTGAGAGGAGGGCATAGACATGATTCCTAAACTCAAAAAAGCAATCACATAGAGGAGGTGTCATCATTAGGCTCATTCACGTTACTATCATCAATTTCTTTATTGCAGTTGTTTTCCAGAGGCTGATCTTTTTACAGCTGGAGACAAGCTGAGCCTGTAACTTCTCCCCAAAATGCAGGTAGAGCAGCCTTCTCCATGCTCTTTGGCCAGAGAAATAAAAGGAGTGGGAGAAAAGAACACTCCAGGAAGGAAATTGTGCGGTGGGAAACTCTGCAATTGTCCCTGCCTGTGTTCGCTCACAGCCAGCCTGGCTTAGGGTCATTAGCTTAATGAGCTATTGTATTTTTTCTCTTTCTCTCTAAAAAGTCTGCTGAAACATCCTCCCAGGAGCCAAATGAGGAGGCGAAGAAATAAACAGCAGCTGATAGCTGAGGGAGCTTAGCCAGAGAGCCGGTCAACTCAGGATGTCTGGTGTGTGTGTGTGTGTGTGTGTGTGTGTGTGTGTGTGTGTGTGCGTGTGTGTGTGTGTGTGTGCACGCGCAGGAGTAGGGATTTAGAGGAGGATGGACAGAGAGACCTGTGGAAGAGGTCTCTCACACTGCAAGTGGGAGCAACCTTCCAGAAAGTTCTGGGGACCTGCCTTAGGGGTGGCTCTGGCTTTCAAGGAAGTAAAACAAGAGCACAGCTAAAGTGAGGATGTGAGGTGATTTCCCTACCACAGTGATAAAGAAAACTATGGCACATTCACCCACAAATGAGTCTTGTCTTTAGATGTGACATTGGCCAAGTACAATGTTGGCTTATTTAAAGTGTGAAATAAGTTACCGGACACATGTGATAGATTTTGAGTGCTTCTTGAAAGAATACATGAGCTACTCAGTGGCCAACTGTATTATTCTGTCTTCATACTGCTATAAAAACTGCCCAAGGCTGGCTAATTTATAAAGGAAAGAGGTTTAGTTGACTCACAGTTCTGCATGTCTGTGGAGGCCTCCGGAAACTTACAATCATGGCTGAAGGCAAAGGGGAAGCCAGGCACCTTCTTCACAAAGTGGCAGGAAGGAGAAGTGCTGAGCCAAGGGGAAAGTGCCCCTTATAAAACCATCAGATCTCATGAGAACTCACTCACTATCAGGAGAACAGAATGGGAGAAACTGCCCCCTTGATTCAATTACCTCCACCTGGTCTCTCCTTTTACGCATGGGGATTATTGGGATTATAAATCAAGGTGAGATTTGGATGCAAATACATAACCGTATCACCAACTATGGAGGCAACAGGGCCAGAAGGAATCCAGGAGGACAGAGCTCGGCCCTCACCAGGGGCCAACCCTTATCCTATCACAGACATCCACTCTCCATCCCCAGCCAAGACCAAGTCTCAACACTTGGGGAGTTTCTATTCCAGTTATCTTCATAATGCTTTTTTACCTGATGTAAATAACAGAGCCTCATTGTAGGAGATTGGAAAATTGAGAAAATTATGGAAAGGATGGAAACCACATTTAATCTTAAATCCTAAAAGGTTATTAACATCTTGATATATTTATCTTGGATTCACGGTCTCATAGACTTCACAGTTTGCATTTCCCTCAACAGGACATTTTAGCAATAAATTTCCACCAAATTATTCAAGTTGCAATAACCTGCTCTGCTACGAAGGCACCATAACTTGTTTCAACATTGCTCTATTGTTGAATATGGATGCTCTACATTATTTTATCATACACGCCATGGAGTGAATCTCTGCTTCTTAGAATATACATTTTTGCCAATAATGCTGGCTATTTCTCTGCCGTTGATTACTAGAAGTGGGATTATGGGGTTAAAGAATTACATTCTCAAAATCTGCACACAAACACATGCACGCACACTCCACCTGCTTCCTGGAAAAAACGTACAAGTTTTATCCCCTTCTGATGTGTATGAAAGCACCAATTTTTCATCCTGCCTTTCCAGTGACGAATATTAAAATTTAAGCTAATGTTTTTATTTTCAAAGGCCCAAAATGGTATTTCATTGCTTGAATGGGAAGCTATATTTCTCAGGAACAGGCCTTTGAGCTGCATAATGAAACGGGATTAAGTGGTGAAGAGGGGCTTCCAGGGAGAAACCCCAGAGACTGCCTGGGGAGCTGCTATGCATGCATCCCCCTATCCCACCAGGATTGTGCCAGGCAGGAGCAGCATCCCCAGGAGGCAGCCACAGGAAGAAGCCTTCAAAAACCCTGGGCAAGGGGAAGCCTTGTGGCTTTAGAGGGAAACTGGGAGCTGGTCCCTGATCATGAAAGCTGTGGAGCCTGGGAGGAAAAACACCTGCTGTCTTGACCAGGAACACTGACCCTGGGTCGGGTGCTCTCTCTCCTACCTTAGAGTGGGATGAGCTTCCCTCTTGCTCATCCTGATCCAAAGACAGGAGAGAAGGAGGCTTGATTTTGAGTTTCACTTCCCCTTCCTGTATCCCATATGTGTTCATTGGCTGGGGTCCACCTCCCTGGGGCATCTCCTCTGAGCTCTTATGTCTACAGAGCCCCTTCCTCTTGGAGCTCTGGAGGCACAGCCTTCTTGACTCGCCTGTGGCATCACTGATTTTCAGCTCACTGCATCTCTTTGAAATGTCACTAAATGCCTTGAGAGGCAAACATCCCTTATATTTCCCTTTTTCCTAGCACAGTGTCTGGCACATAGTATGTGATGAATAAATGAACACAGCTAAGGGATTTTCCACATCCCACCCAGATGGGACCTTTCTCTGCCACGGTGTACCCTGCTCACCTTCTTCAGCACAAGGCGCCTGTGGCTTAGAAGCAAGTGCTCGGGATGCGGGCGGTGCAGGGCAGCTTGTTTCCCTAGGCAACCTGCCTTCTCTTTCAGAAAGCATTTCTCATTTGCAGTTCTAGGGCCTGCAACTCTTGCCATATGTCGGTTGTCGCTGCCTTCATGATCCCAGCCATATTAATGTTATAATTAGAGCCAGTATTTATACAGACTTTCTTCTGAGCAGCTCCTCGCGCTTTGCAGGAATGATTTACTTTCTCTTCCCTGCATTGCTGGTTCGGGGATATCATTACATTTTAGATTTAGGGACAGATTGAGAGAGAGAAACATGCCAGAGACAGAAAAGTGAGAGGAGCAGATACCCTCCGAGAAGTCACCCTCTGGCTCCGTGAGGCCAGCACTGCTCTTGCCTGTGGACGGCTGATTCCAGGGTGAGATTCTCAGCCCCCAGTTGTCACTGTGATTTCTGGGCATGCTTTTTTTATTTTTTATTTTTTTGAGATGGAGTTTTACTGTGTTGCCCAGGCTGGAGTGCAGTGGCATAATCTTGGCTCACTGCAACCGCCATATCCTGGGTTCAAGCAATTCTCCTGCCTCAGCATCCCAAGTGGCTGGGATTACAGGCACCTGTCACCACCCCCAGCTAATTTCACTGTGCCCAGCCCCAGGCATGCTTATTTGTACTACACTCATTGATTTCCACTGGGATATCTTCTTGAACCACTACATTTTCTCCATTGTGTTACTGGACAATATTATCAATAGGGTCTGAAAGACCTTAATATGTTGTACGTTGGTGAGTTTTGGCTAAACGATCAATAGTGAACAATCTCTGATCACCATGCCCCAGTGACTTAGAGCAAACAAGGCTCATTTCTTGCTCGAGTCACAGGTTGAGTCAGTGTCAGCCGTGCAGACAGCCCTGTTCCTGGTCATGCTCTGCTCCCCATCTCTGGAATGAAAGAGCAGCTCCTGTCTGCTCTGCTCACCTGGCAGAGGGAATGGGCACCTGCTGGAGAAGGGGGCACATTCTTCAGTCTGTGGGTTGGCATGCATGTGGGGTGTGCAGGCCACACAGCCATGGGCAGGAGCATATTGTTATTTTATAGGGTGGACACAACTCACAGGGAGCTGGACTGCCCCTGCCTTTCTACCCTGTGCTGACTGCTGCCTCTCTCAGTTCCTGTGAATTCTTTCCATGCATTGTTTCCAGTTCTGTATTTTCTCTCTCTTTCCCTCCTTCACTTCTTGTTTTAATCTGTTTTCTGGTTTTGGAGCCTCATATACGCTCTCTCATTCTCTCTTCTCATTCTCTCTCTCTCTCACACACACACGTGCACGTACACACACACACACACACACACACACACACACACACTCATACTGAGCCTCCTCCCGCTGACTTCAGGGTTTGCATTAGTTCCTTGCATGCTTTAGAGATTATTTCTTTAACAGCTTTCTACCTTGTTCCTCTCAGAGTAAACCACCCCCCTATTTTATCTTGCAGATAATCCAAATAATCACTTTTTTAAAATCCCAGTATCCTTTTTCTAATTGTAAGAAATTAAAAGCAACAGAAATGCCCTTTTCTGAATCTGCTTTATGTGAGCAGCTCACCAGGCAGCCTGCACCGTGTTGATGCCTTGGGGCGGATGCACTTGGTGCTCGGCTTTCCTCGCAGCTCCCTCACCCCTGCCTCGATCCCAGCCTCAGCTTTCCAATCTGCATTGCCAACAAGAAAGCATTTCTAACTGTTCCTATAGGCAGGCTGCTGCTCTGGAAATAGAAAGTCAGACACTGAATTCTCAGATTGATGTGGCAGCTGGAATCAGTGGCAGGAACCGTGGGCTGAGAGTCAGACAGCCCGCACAGGGATGCTTGTGTTTGCTTAAGCCTGGGCCCTCGGAGCCTGAGTGTCTTCAGCTGTCAAGTTGGGTGACTTCAAGACACTTTTGAGCACTAAGGTTCTTCTCAAGAGTATAACATGTAGAAAAATGGAAGAAACCCACTATTCTTACAGGTTGTAGCATAAATCAGTTATAAATATGATTACTACCAAGGAGTGAACATGTAAAACACTCAGCCAGTAAAGACGCCACAGTGATGTTCGCAGTGCACAATCGAATAACAAAACCACAGGTTCCTTCTGTTTTTTGGCTTTGTTCTCGGGCTGGGTGGCTTTTGTCCTCATAGTCACAAGATGGCTGCCATACCGCCGAGCATCGAAAGTGGAAGAAGAATTGATTTATTGATTTATTGATTTATTTATTATCTCAGGGTACAGGAATTACGTAACTTTTTATTTTCTTTATGTATTTTTATCTTTTACACTTTATAATTATAGCATGTGTTTTTTTTGTGTTTTTTTTAAAGAAAAAAAGGAGAGAACAAGAGGAAGAAAGAGGAAGAAGAAGAGGGAGAGAACAGGAATATTGCTTTATTCTAAAAATGGGTATTAATAATGGCAATCAATATTTTTTGTATTGAAAGCGGAGAATGTATATTTTGTGTATTTAAAGTAGAGAGCACTATACATATTTATTAAGTTTACTTGTTCCAGATCTGAATTCAAGTCCTGGATATCCTTATTAATTTTCTGTCTCATCGAGTCTAAATCTCTTTATGGGTCTTATGTATCTGGGTGTTAGGATCCTTAGCTCTTATTTTTGCATTGATCCTTTTACCACTGTATCTTTGTTGCTTTGAAATCTATTTTATAAAATGCGAGAATTGCAACTCCTGCTTTTTGTTTATTTCTTTATTTTTGCTCTCCATTTGGTTGGTAAATCTTTCTCCAACCCTTTGTTTTGAGTCTTTGTGTATCTTTGGATGTGAAATGGGTCTGGATGTAGTATACCATTAGGTTTTGGCTGTATCTCTTGATTGGGGAATTTAGTCGATTTAAATTTAGGGTTACTGCCATTTGATGTTAACTGGCGGTTTTATCCATTTGTTGATGTAAATTCTTTTTTATGTTGATGTTCTTTACTTTTTGGTATATTTTTAGAAAGGCTAATACTGGTTGTTTTCTTCTATGTGTAATGCTTCTTTCAGAAGTTCTTGTAAAGCAGGCCTGGTGGTAATAAAATCTCTGAGTACTTGCTTGTTCATAAAAGATTTTATTTTTCCTTCAATTGTGAAGCTTAATTTGGCAGGATATGAAATTCTGGGCTGAAAGTTCTGTTCTTTAAGGATGTTGAATATTGGCCCCCACTCTCTTCTGTCTTGTAGGGTTTCTGCTGAGAGATCTGCTGTAAGTCTAATAGGCTTCCCTTTATGGGTAACCTGACCTTTTTCTCTGGCTGCCCTTAGTATTCTCTCAAGAGAATACTAAGTGGAAGAAGAATTTAAAGCCCTTCTTCTTGCAAGGCTTTGCATTCTGTTTAGAAAAGGAGCCTTTCCCAGATGTCCATTCATCTCTCAGAGGACACAGTTGTCCTATGTGCCTATTGCTACTCAAAACTAGAAATGAAAACTGAAAATGAGACATGAGACATGTGGCTTTCCTATCTTTTTTTCTTTGTTTGGTGGTTGTTTGTTTTGGAGACAGGGTCTTTCTCTGTTGCTCAGGCTGGAGTGCAGTGGTGCAATCACGGCTTACTGCAGCCTCAGCCTCCTGGGCTCAAGTGATCCTCCTTGCCTCAGTTTCCTGAGTAGCTAGGACTATAGCTATGTGCCACCAATTCTGGCTATTTTTAAAATATTTTGTTGTAGAGACGGTCTTACCATATTGTCCAGGTTGGTCTCAAACTGCTGGACTGAAGCTATCTTTCCTCCTTGGCCTCCCAAACTGCTGGGATTACAGGGATACTATGCCTAGCTACTTTCCTGACTTTATAAAAGAAGAAAGCAAGGGTGAAGAAGAACAGGAATGAGTGCTAGAGTGAGTCAGCCTATGATAATGAGCTACAAATACTTGAAGTTTTTATCTGGAATTTTTCAGTTAGGCAGCATGGTATTGTGCAAAGACCATGAGGTCTGTCGTCAGACAGAACTGAGACAATGTGTGTTACTTTAGTGATTATCTTTGAAACCTTGGGCAAGGTCTTAGAGTCTTCGAGCTTCAAGTTTCCTTATCTCTGGAAAAGGATAATAATACGTCTTTGTTTCTTGTGATAATTAAACGAGATAACTGTTAATAAGCTTAGGACATTGCTTATGTTTGGCATGAATTGATAAAAACTGGTAACTCAGAGTTACCTTTTGTTCATAGGTAGGATGTGTCAATATCACACACACGTGTACATGCATAACACAGAAAATCAGTAACATCTGAGCAAAGCACGATGTCCAAATTATTAAATTCCTCCTCTGAGGACCACATGCTATGTTCTGAATTTTTATGTATTCTCTTGATCCCTGTGTGAGATTCGAACCTCCAGGACCATGTAGAATGTTGCAATAGCTGTGGTGAACAGGGCCTTGTGCCTGTAATACAGGTGTGTTGATTTCAACGGGAGTGAAGTCCTTCAAAGCAGACCCCAAAAGCTGGGTCAACAGCTCTTTCAAGGGACATCCTGTGCCAGTAAGCCCTTAGCTTGCTCCACTGTTGCTGGCCCCTGGACTGTTGAAATGTGCTTCTTGCTGACTTCCCCACCTCAGCCACCCTGGTCCTCCTTCTAGAGGTAAGAGTGAGCAATTGATAATTAAATTAGGTAGCAAAGGTCTTCTACTGAAGACCACCCCATAATGGCTTCCTCTCTGTTAAAACCCATGGCCTCACCAGCACCATGAGGCCCCTCCCACAGCCTGCCAGGCACCCCCGCCTGAGGGCCACCCACCTCCTCCTGCTGTTCTGCTGACTTTCTTCCTGATCCTCAAACAAACCCAGCAAAGCCCTGCCCCAGACACATGGTCTTGCTGTGCCCACAGCCTGGCTATGCGCATGGGTTTATGCTCCCTTTGCTCAGGTCTCTCCTCAAATATCCCCTCCTCAGAAATCTCCATCACACCTTCTCATCACGTGACATTTTTCGTTTATCTGGTGGTCTGCGGGCTGCCCCCTCTGCTGAAATGTAAGTCCTAGAAGGGCGCAACTGTGTCAATTTTGTTCCCTTGTATGGGCCCAGCATGGAGAATCATGTCAGGGACACAGAGTACACCTAGGAAATCTTAAGTGAAGAAAAAGTAAATGAGTAAGTAAAAAGATGACTCCATCTACATCACTCCTGGAGTAGATCCCAATTTCTACACACATTTTATTCTTACTGATTTAATTTATTATGCGTGATCCTGAAGAAGCACAGGACTAATCCCTCTGTCTGTGAAGCAACCCAGTTAACAAAATGTTTCACATCGGCTGCCGCTGTGGACTCCCTCCATCACATCATCTGCCTTGTCAGGCTGGCAAGACAGAGGGAGATTCTGATACTCAGGACCTGGGCTGAGACCCAGGTATTGCTTTAGCACACCCAAGTTTTAGTGCCCTCTTCCAGAGGAGGAAATGCTTTGGTTCTTTGTTTGTAGATGGCCTTGCTCTCCATCCCATTCTTTATCGAACAGTCTCACAGATTGGGCCCTCCTACATCTGTCTCAACTCTCCCTCTTCACCTCTATTGATATAACGCAGCACATGTTAATAACAATATGTGTGGCAATAGTTGTTGAAATGGAATATGAATAAGATTTGTAGCCACTTTTTCTTCCTGCCGTAATTACTGATCTCTATGTCCTTGGGGCAAGGGAAGAGAGAAATAATTTTTCATTTAGGTTCCATCTTGGCAGCACCCAGGTCGTTTCAGGTCTCATAGGTTTTTTCCGGTTATCACTTACTCTGTGATCTCCTGATACTTACTCCAAATCCATGTTCCTCCCATTAAATAGGGGTTGCTTCCTCCCTTATTTGTTCCATGTAAACTTCATGAATCAGGGCTGTTCACCCCCAAACTGCATCTTTTTCAAACGATCTAAAAATGGTGACATGGATATAATTGATTGTATGTGCCATGGTGAGGCTGTCCAAAAGACATTTAAATTTCTGTAAAGACAATCACAGTGACACTCTGGGTTTGGTAGCTGTAATAACTGGCAGAGCCTGGAAGAGGCCAGGAAAGGCTTCAGCAAAATCTTGCTCTCAGCCCTCACCATGACCCACACTCCTGCAATTGCATAAATATAGGCCTGCATTTGCAAAGATTTTAGATAATCTATGCCTATCAACTAGTTTCCACCCCTGAATACTCAGCCTCTTACTCTAAACACACTTTCGTGGACTACTCTCTGAGTGAGTAAAAGTACTAGGAGCATTGGATACACGGAACAGAACGTAATCTTCACCAGTATCCTATGAGGCAGGTATAGTCATCTCCATGTGCAGATGAGAATACGCACCCAAGGTCTCATCTGCCAACTGCTCAGCCCAGATTTAAGCTCTAAGATTGCCAGAGTCAAAGCCCATTCATATACTGTCCAAGAAGGCCGTCTCATTCAGCCACGTCTCACCTCCTGGAAAGATAAAGGCAACACTCAAAGGTTTAAAAGAGATTTTGCATGGTGAACTCTCTTAAACATTATAAAAGTGCTCAACATTGTTAGCTATTTCTTTTTTTTTTTTTTTTTTTTTTTTTTTGAGACAGAGTGTGGCTCTGTTGCCCAGGTTGGAGTGCAGTGGCACAATCTTGGCTCACTGCAATCAAGTGATACTCCTATAGCCATGTGTTGTGAATAAAGGAATACACTATTGACTAGCAAATTTTTTTGTCAAGTCAAACTTTTTGCCCTTGAATCTCCTTTATCTTTTTTTTTTAATTTTTATTGCATTTTAGGTTTCGGGGTACATGTGCAGAACATGCAAGATAGTTGCATAGGTACACACGTGGCAGTGTGTTTTGCTGCCTTCTGCCCCTTCACCCATATTTGGGATGATTCTCAGAAATTCATTTTTTGTTTCATCAGATTATGTGAAGGCAATATGGAGCTTCCCTATTTTATCTAAGAGATCTGCATTAATCGATGTATTTAAATCTCTACTTTATGATTCAAAGCAATAGTAAGGGCAAGCTAATAAACTAACAACTTCAATTAAATAGTGCATCTAATGTAGTGTTTTTCTCTCTAACGATCCTATATTCTTCATTAATTCAGCTTGTAAATACTACCCTGTCTGAAACCAGGTATATCTGGCAGATGGAATCCAAGTAGTAAACTCACTGTATCAATAGTGCAGGCAAGCTGGGGAATGTTAACCGCCTGAGTTATTTTTGGGCAGTTCAGCAGATTTCTTCTTTCCATAATAAGTGAATTTTCTCCACAGAATTTTAAATTTAACTGATTTTTCCTCAACAAAACAAAGTTACTCCAAAAAGAAATGTCTATTAACTCTTTACCATAAGTTACTTTTATAATCAAACTTCAAAAAGAGAAAAGATCAAATTTTACTTTGGGGTTATATCTAATACTCTGTAGTCTAGTATATTAATACGATTATCTTAAAACTTTGAAAACTACTTAATCTCTATAGAAGAAGGTTGAAAAATGACTAGGCTGTTGATCTCTAAATTAACAAATAATAGCAATGTCATCAAAGGGGGAAAAAAATCAATGCCAGTCTATCACCTCCTATTGTTTGAATGTGTCCCCTCGAAGATTCATGTGATTCATGTGTTGAATCACACCGCCAGTGTGACCCTAGTAAGGAGCAGAACCTTTAAGAGGTGATTAGGTTATGAGGGCTCCTCCCTTGTGAACGGGAGGGATTAAGGCCGTTTAAAAGAGTCTTTGGCCGGGCGCGGTGGCTCAAGCCTGTAATCCCAGCGCTCTGGGAGGCCGGGGTGGGTGGATCACGAGGTCAAGATATCGAGACCATCCTGGTCAACATGGTGAAACCCCAGCTCTACTAAAGATACAGAAAAATTAGCTGGGCACGGTGGCGCGTGCCTGCAATCCCAGCTACTCGGGAGGCTGAGGCAGGAGAATTGCCTGCACCCAGGAGGCGGGGGTTGCGGTGAGCCGAGATCACGCCATTGCACTCCAGCCTGGGTAACAAGAGCGAAACTCTGTCTCAAAAAAAAAAAAAAAAAAAGAGTCTTCACGCTATGTTTGGCCCCCTTTTTGCACTTTCATGGCTGTGTGAGGATACAGTGTTTCTCCCTCCAGAGAATGTAGCAACAAGGCACCATCTTGGAAGCAGAGAGCAGCCCCCACCAGACACTGACCCTGCCAGCACCTTGATCTTGGACTCCCAGCCTCCAGAACTGTCAGACACACATTTCTATCATCTATCATCACCCAGTCTTGGGTATTTTGTTACAGCAGCAGCAATGGCCTAAGACATCGTCCAGTTGCCATTATTAGCAAGAGTGGAGAGGTGTTCTTGATGTGTGCCTTCTCAATAGGTTATTAAATGTTTGTGTATTGGAAGTACAATAGACAGCTTGGCTTTGTGTGTGTGAAGCTGATGGAATGTAACCAGTGGCCTGGAAATGAGAAAACCCGATTTTCCTGCATTTGTTACTCCCTAGTTCTATAATTTTGAATGAGACCCTCGGTTTCCCAACTATAAAATGGTAATAACAATACCTCCTTACATTTGTAGGACGATTAAATGAGAACAGAGCTCCCCAAAATACAAATTTAATCAGTTTATTCCTTCATGACATATGTCAATTCCCTTCTTAATCTTACAATAAGCAACCACATTTTATTTCTGGATGTGACCCCAAGCTTTCTCAGGGCTTGTTGCCCTTGTTGACTGTTGCAGGAATGGTTTAGAGGACAGACATTCTTCATGGTGTTTTTCTCCCCAGGCCTCAGTCGCCACCCCCCATATCACATGCAGCTGGGTAAGTCACCCTGCTCTGCCAGATACTATTTGGGAATCTTTTTTCTCATCATGGAGGGTGTGAGTAAAGATTCTGAAGCAGCGTGTTTTATGTAGAGTTAAAATGCATAAGCAGGATAAATTTACTTCAGTAAATTACCTACTGTCAGGAAAAATTGTTGGCTAACATTATTAAATTACATGTGGATATTTTGCCTGGATAAAGATTTCCCCTAATACTGCAAGCCAATCATCTATCAAGACTATGATCTTTCCCTACCCACCAAAAATGAGTGTTTTCCTTTATAGGCAGATAGGAAAGTTACACACAAGCCCTCACAGAGGCTGAGGGTTCAACCTTTGGCCCCAGTGGTTCAAGCTTCTGCTTAGCCTGCCCCAGGTCAGGATGACGCACAAATAAATGAATAAGGGAATGATACGTAAAAGAATAATGAAGAAGATTCAAAGACGACTTTCCCATGGAATTGTAGGACAGCACTCCTGCCAACAGATTCAAACCCTGGAGCACAAAGCAGATGGAGACAGGCTCGCTACCCAAAATCCTTCCTTTTTTGCTGTTGGGAGGAAGCTGGAGTCATGCTCAATTCTGTGGCCACTCAACTCCCCATCTCCCGCTTCTCCTCCCCTGGCCTTCTGACCCTGAATGCACAAAGATGGAAGGAGGAAGCAGGAAGATTAGGCAGTTCCTAAGAGAAAGCATGGGTCTCTACCATTTTCTAGATTCCCCTCTCCTTGACATCAAGGAAACTTGATGCTAGAGGAGACACAAGGAGCTCCAAGTCAGCTCTCCTCTGCCAAGGCTGCTCTCAACCTGTGCCTTTACTCTCACAAGTCCATCCCGTTGGCTAGGTTCAGTGTTCTTTGCCCACATGCCCAAAGTTCCATATACTCCTCAAACACACTATTCATCATACTGTATTATAACTGCTTGTTTTGAGTCCCCTGCTAGGTCAGGTGCTCCCTGAGAGGAGGGCACGCCTGTCTCATTTACTATTGCAGGTGGATATAGTATTGGCTTATCTGTTGTTAACAAATCAATGAAGGAATGAATGTTATAGAGTTAGCTGTGAACTCTGACAGGACATGTGTATAGGAGTTGCTGTTTTGAATCATTTAGAACGCCCATCCAGCTCTAAAGTTCTGCAGTTCCCTATCATGTGAAGTAAATAATATAATCTGTGCTCTATAAGAATTTTAGATAATTCAGATGCCTGACCTTAAGGACCTAAAAAGAGAATCTGCTTTTGTTTTCTTTTTTGTCTGTTGCTATTTAGCAGCTGTATTGAACTGATTTGGCTTGCTGATTAGATGGTCATTTTATTTTTCTGAGGCAATGCAGGTTAATAGACACAAACTACAGGTGTTCCCATATGGGATTGTAACGCCGGGAACCATCGATTACACGGCAGCTCCACAGTGGAACGCCCATCACTGTTGAGGATCAAAGTTCCATTGCCAAATCTTGTGCCTGATCAGAATTTCACTCCCAGTTTTTATAAAAGGCATTGTACTCTTAACTAACTTCTCTATGGCAAAACAGACAAGGATTCTTCTACACAATTGGGCCAAGAATGGCTTTCTAGCATATGAAAGGGGCATTTGGTGGTGACTTTTTGTGAGCACAAAATCCAAACTACCTTTGAAAAATATGTAAAACAGCCATCAAATCAGTCATTATGCTGAAAACCAAAAATCTGTGGCTCCTGGCATCTGTGTCACCCATTTCCTCCTCCCCTGTGAGTGCATGCACAGCCCTGGACCATTTCAGGAGGCACTGAAGCATGTATTTCACAGAGTTCCAGGCAGCTCATCTTACGGCAAGTTATCTCCCATTGCAGCCCTAACCCAGAGATTTTGAGCACTGCTTGAGTGACTAAATTGGCCATAGATTTTTCCACACACCCCTAATATTATTGCAGAGTTACATTGTCATGTGGGCAATCACTGGTGAGGAAGCTGCAGCTACAGCCTGGCCAGACAATGTTGTGCCCACAGCACTTTATGCCTTTCAAATAGGGGGAGAATAAAAGAAAGAAAACTCATCTTTGAGTCACTGGCACTGCAGTCGAAGCAAAACATGGCCCCACTGCTGCGTAATACATTATGCATCATCAAACTGCTGTTGCAGCTTCAGCAGTATGTTGGCTGCCCTGCACCCTTCATGAATGTTTGGAAGCTGAATCCAGCATGGAGTTTGAATGTGCCTGTTCTGGAAGAGAGACAGTGCTGAATGGGAAGCAGAAATGCCAATGTGCTGTAAGGGGCTATTTCTCCTGCTCAGTTATAGAAGAGAAATGTGCACATTCTGCCCTTCCAATTGCTATGGGTCATACAAGACTGGGGAGGTTTTTGTTGTCGCTGTTGTCTGTTTTTTTGTTTTGTTTTGTTTTGTTTTGTTTTTTAAGCACAAGACAGGAGAGAATGCCAAGGGCACCAGGTTTGATGAAAGAAATCTGGGTCGTTGAGGTTATGCATCTTCCTTTGGGAAATATTCATAGAGGTTGTAAATGCCATTCGGGTTTCGATTCCTTTTTAGGTGATTTATGGGCCAGCTATCTTAAAATCTTGCCTACTAAATAATATAGGATCTTTCAAGGAACTTTAATGACACTTTCCAAATATGGGTTGATCAGAAATGATGTTTACTTGCAAAAAATAAAAAGAAGAAAATAGAAAACAGAAACAATTTGGGACTGGGGACACCCAAAATCATGTTCGAATCACACGACACCAGGATAGTGTCAAAATGTTGTCATCCCTGTGTCACGTCAACCACTTCTTTGGACAACTCCGGCCTCTGAAGAACGACTCATTTCCTGATCATTGAGGAGCACCATGGCCTAATCCTTAGAGTAAGATGCATGGCTGACAATTAATTCTACCCAACAGCATTCATTCAATAATCAAACAGGACATTTGTAAAGCACCATAGAACGATAAAGTGAGACACATGCACAGTCTGAGTTGATACGGTATCTTTACGTTTTTCTTAGCATATTTCTGACAATGTTTTATGCCTCAACTTGTAGCCTATTTTGAAATATCAACATTACACTATGTATTTTGCAAAACGCAGCAGAGTAGTGATTCCTGCACTATAGTTACATACTCCAATGAACAAAACCTAAGTGCTTCAGTAAAACTCAATGGTGGAATAACAGAAATGAACAGATGATTACATCTACTAAAGTTCCTAGACATATCATTAATTTCTTTATCTTATTATTTTTAGTAGATGGATGATTTACATCCTCAGAGAAATTGAAGAAAAGGAAATAATAAATAAAGGCAAAATGACAAAATGATCATTAACTTTACAAATCACAAAATATTCTTGCTGTATAATCCTGTATGTTATCTTTGTAGCATGCAAAATTATCATTAACAAACGGTGGGATGAGTTGTTTATTGCAAGTCTCAAACACTAGACTCTATAGTCAATCAGAACAAGGACTTTTCTCTGCCTCGTTCACTGCAGTTCCTTTAGTGTTTTACACATAACCAGTGTTGACCCACATCCTGTCCATTATCTCATGATCTGCCATCTGCCAGCATGCTATACTTGGTACCACTTACTACTATTGTGGGTAGACCTCTCTCTGGGCAGTCAGATATCTCTGTGAATTCTACTTATATACAGGCTTAAATTGTATATGAATGGGAAAATTCAGAAATACATATGACTCATCTCTTTCCCCATATTTCCTGATATTTCATTTCTAAGGTGGCAAAGTCTCAAAATAAATGTAAAAATAAATATCTTTACTCCTCTTTATTTCCTGAACCCTTGCAGTTAGGTAGAGCCACGTGACTAGTTTCGGTTGGCACATTTTATAGAAATAATATTTCTTTTCTCTGTAGTGAGGGAGTGAGAAGCCACCTACAATTGCCAGACTTTCTTTCTCTGCCAGAGTAACTAAGGAAGCCCTGTGTTCCAGATGGTATAGCCACAGGACAGTGGAGCCTCCATCAGCCTGAGTTCCTGAGTGACTGTGTGGAGTGGAACTGTCTGGCAATCTGCACAAAACGTGTCATGTAAACCAAAGTAAACTTCTCATTGCCATTGCTGTCGCATAAAGCCACTGAAATGTTGAGCTCGTTTGTCACCTCAGTATACTCTAACCTATTTTGACCAACATGGGCACCTAATGTTATTGATTCTTCTTTCTCAAACTGACTTTAGTCCCTTACCATTTTACTTCTTTACAAGGGGCCATGACCTCCTACATGATTTCTTGCCATCAGTCTCTCCTGTTCTGTTCTAATTCATTCCTGTTCATGCTGCTGGAAGAATCCTTTCTGTCTAAAGATTTTATTGGGTCACTCTTCATTTCAAAAACTTCCAGTGATTCCCATTTGACTTTCAACCTATCAGTATAAATTCCTCAGGTAAGCGTGTGAGTTCTTTCAATATTTGGCTCCTTATAGATTCAGCCTCATCCCTTTCTTCCAGCCCATATGATCCATATGCTCTAGGAAACTAGTCCATTCATTCATTTGAAAAATAATCTACTCTCCAGTTTTTTTTTAGGGTATCAGAGTGGTAAGCAGAACTCACCAGGTAGGTGGATTTCAAGTAGCTTATATTCAAGAGTGCCCAACAGAATTTTCTGTGATTATAAGTGTCTTCTATCTTCACGGTCTGATATCACCATCATATATGTGACTCTCAAGTACATGAAATGTGGCTACTATTACTGAAGATAGAAATGTTTAATTTCATTTAATTTTCATTGTTTTAAGTATAATTTAGACAATAGATATGAAAGAGCCCCAGACAATAACCACCAGAGTCTGGTGCATGAGGAAGAGAGAATGCAGTGTTGCTGAGCATAGTGTGTAGATGAAAGAGTTACCTAAAGAGAGCTCAAGTTCCAGGGCTTTGTATGCCGTGGTAAGGGATATGTTTTCCTCATTCTACTGACTATTCCCTCAACAATCCTTGATAACTGTGAACAGCCACATTTGGCTAATGTTTACTGTGTTAGGCAGTATAGTGCCACAGGTAGGAAACAAATATTCCAAATAAAAAACAGTGAAGGTAAAATATCAGATTATGATAAGTACTACTAATAGAATTTAATTTGTTGTAGAAAACAGGTTGAAATGTGGATGCCATTAAATTTTGCATGGTTGGCACAGAGAAGGCCCCTCTGGTGGGTTCATATACAATTGGTAAGAAAAGCAAGTTCTGGCCGGGTGCAATGGCTCAAGCCTGTAATCCCAGCATTTTGGGAGGCCAAGGCGGGTGGATCACGAGGTCAAGAGATCGAGACCATCCTAGTCAACATGATGAAACCCCGTCTCTACTAAAAATACAAAAAATTAGCTGGGCATGGTGGTGCGTGCCTGTAATCCCAGCTACTTGGGAGGCTGAGGTGGGAGAATTGCCTGAACCCAGGAGGCGGAGGTTGTGGTGAGCCGAGATCGCG
>CM052654.1:135087763-135123597 GCA_028533165.1 Leontopithecus rosalia | reverse complement strand
ATGCCGTGGTAAGGGACACACGCTTCTCATTCTACTGACTGTTTCTCAACGAACCTTTGTAATTCTTGACCTTAAGAATTTGCAACAATATTTTCTCCCCATTATTTTCTCTCCTCCCATTCACAAAATATTTACACTTGAGGACTGTTTTCTTCTTGCATGAAACTTCTCATGTAAGGTAACACACAAATGTGTACGTCTTTCTTATCAAATGTGTACGTCTTATATCCTAGAACATGATGCAGCAAATTTTAGTTTGTTGTGACTTTTCATATCTGTCATTATTTTATTTAATTTCATTTTTAAACTTTTTGTTTTGGTTTTATAAATGAATGAATCACTTTCCTATGCAAATTCAAGCACCTTGAGACTGGAACCCAGGCTTTTAATTAATTCTCCAAAATATCTCATAGGGTTATGCTTTATAATAGGTATGGGGTAAATTTCATTATCTGCAATCTGTTAAAGGTAGAATGTATATATATGTGTATGTTTTATATCAACTATCATTTTAGGCTGTATTAACTGAAGCACACATTTATTGTAATTAGTCTTAGAAGTCAGTTAGACTTTGAGATCCTCTGAGAAACTGAGCAGAGCAACATCATGGGAGAAGCTGCGGTTCATTTTGAATCCTCAGCACCTAGCACAAAATAGAAACTCAATAATTTATTTGGAATCATATAATGAAGTCATTATATCTTGAAAATGCATTATGTAAAACCGATGCAAACCTTGGCACACAGATCATCAAATGGAAATGGAGATATGGCTTCATCTGTTATGCAGTCGTGGCACCAGCTAAAACAAGGACATCACCATACTGTAGAAACTCTCCGGGGTACCCTGTGTCTGTGCACAGGGTACAGGA
Organism: Leontopithecus rosalia; assembly: GCA_028533165.1. Classification (NCBI taxonomy): domain Eukaryota; kingdom Metazoa; phylum Chordata; class Mammalia; order Primates; family Cebidae; genus Leontopithecus; species Leontopithecus rosalia. Next base: position 135,122,726 of record CM052654.1, on the reverse strand, counting down.
TGCTGTGCTTTCTCGTCACTAATAAAGCAGGCAGGATTCTGAATCCTAGGACTTTCTAGTTCACCAAGTTACATGGTTCCATTATAGACTAGGCTATTTCATAGAAGGCTTAGTGCAAAAACTTATTAAAGGTTTTTCTAAAATATGTAGTAGTGTCTTTCATCTGTGAAATTTTAAATAAAAAATACACGTATTTTAGAGAGACAAGGTCTCACTCTTGCCAAAGCTGGAGTGCAGTGGCACAATCATAGATCACTGTAACCTTGAATTCCTGGGCACAAGCCATCTTCCGACCTCAGCCTCCCAGGAAGCTAAGATTACAGGCACATGCTACCACATTCGGCTATTTATTTTACTTTACTGTAAAGATATAATCCACTATGTTGCCCAGGTTGGTCTCAAACTTCTGGCCTAAAGTGATCCTCCTGCCTCAGCCTCCTAAAGCACCGGAAAAACAGGTATGAACCATCATGCATGGCCTGAAATTTTTTTAAAGACCTTTCTTATTCTTTTCAATTTCTTACATGTCATTTTGAGGCCAAAAGAGGGAAGTTCATGGCAGGATGAGAAGAAGAAAAGAATATTAGATTAAAAGAATGTCTAGCTAGTGAACAGCAATATGCCCCATAATACAGGTGGCAAATACTAACTGGAGGAGTGAGAGCTAAGTCTGAACACTTGGTCACAGTTCTGTTACATTGTAATTCAATTTGATAAAAGGGCATAATGAAGACTCTGAGGTGTAGACAGTGGCAGGTGGTGACTTGGTAGCCCAACCCCCACCTTCCCAGTCCTTCCTCTCCCTTCAGTGATTCTGTCCCCAACAGTAGCTCTCTCTTCCCAGCACTACCTCATCAGCCCATTTCCAATCCTTCCCTCCATTCATTTCTTCCCTGTGCTTCTCTGTCTAAAGAAAACAGATTGCAATGGGAGTCATAGGAACTGCATTCTTCTTCAGAGCTTCCACTACCATTATCAGTGTTGGTCTGGCCACCACCTCAGTTCTCCATTTCTCAGTTTCTCAAATCATGAGATGGAGGAAATACTCCCAGCTCTTCACACACAGTGCTGTGATATAGGCCACAAATAAGGCCCAATTGACATGTTGTAAACTACTCTACTGGCCTGAATTACAGCAATGTCTCCTAAAGTGTGTTCTCTCATTGGTGGTTCTATCAGTGTTCACAAGCATGATCAGAAATGGAAGATTGCACCGTGAAGTGGAGTGAGAAATAGCGGGATAGGCGGTGGTAGAAAGGACCCTCAGTGGCAGAGCAGCTAACTGCCTGCATGCTGATAGGAGCTGCAAGACCCCAAGAAGGAGGTAAAAGAGGCAGCATTCTCCACACTTGTTCAGCAAGCAAAACTTGTCATTTTGCTGAGCATGTCCTGTCCCTGGGCTCTTGAGATCCTTTAGGTCATGTTTTCAAGGAGTGAAATGCTTAGAATGGAGAGTGTGGACACCTATAAAGTTCTTTCCGTCTATATAATGTGATGAAGTTGAAGCCCAGATCATTGGTAAATGAGAGGTTTTTCAGGGCCATTTGTGGGCAGGGTGCCAGCCCTGCCCTAGTTATAGTGGTGTTTGCCTCTCCAAAAAGAGGAGTATGAGCTCCAGGGGACACATGGTGGTTGGTAAAATAGCTTTCACTCTCGTCCTACCCTCCCCAGTGAATCAGTCCACCTCGCAGCCAGTTCCCTGCTCCAGGTAGAACAGTTGAGCTTCCCTGTTTGGTTTAATAGATAGTTAAAAATCAACTCTAAATATAGTGGAGTGTAACTGTGTAATGATATGTTTATGTTCAGTGAGGGGGAAAAAAAGGAAGTGAAAAGAGCAACAGTTAACAGTGTCACCTCCTGTTGTGCCCAAACTGTGAGCTGCAGAAATTTGATACAGGATGAATAAAATTAAATTGCTGGTTCTTTTCAGCAAATTTGTTTCTCCAGACCTTAGCTGTTCAGCTTGGGAGTTCAAGATATCCATTACCTGTGTTCCTAAGGAGAGAATAGAAAGCTGGATGCCCAAAGACTTGCCCCTGGAGCCCCACTCCACCCTATACCATACCCAATAAATGACCTTCAAGTGGGGTAATGCCATGATCCCTGCAGGAACTCAAGTTTGAGCAAAGCAAGTCTCGAAACTTCAGTTCATTGCCTTGGCCAGTTACTTATATGCCGACGATTGCAGGTATTTTAGATGCACCATAAGATCCTCGGATTTGTCATAACTAGGGCTCAAAATGCATGTGGAAGCCTTCCAGTAGGGGAAACCCCCAGACATGACTGGAGTTTTAAGACTGTGTCTCATTCTTCAGTCCGTAAGGATAGAATAAAAAAAGCTGTTGTGCTTAAAACATCATACTAACTGTTTTTCCTCCAGCAAAATCCATCTCCCTAGAGATTCAGAGGAATGCAAGGCTCTGCTGATGGTGTCAGTCTATTCTGTCAGCTTCATCTTCTGCTCCTTCCAGACGCTGCACTCCAGCCTCATCAAGCACAATCCGCTTGTTCATCTTTAGCTGCTCTGCGCTGTGGTCTCTAATTCTTTCTTCTGTTCTCATTCCTACTCATTTCCCGTAGGAAAGCCTAGAATTTCACTTTTGTGTCTCTTCTAATTTTTATTAACATCACTGCCTTGATGATCTCCTCAAGCACTGCAGCATTAAACCCCATATGCAATGCCTCCCAAGTTAATCAACAGACAAGACCCCTCCCCCAACTGCTGAATTCCATTCTCAGATTGTCGACTTCCTACTGGAAGTTTCTCTTGGGCATTTAATAAGCTTCTCAAACTTGATGTGTACAAAGTTGAACTCCCAATTGTCCTTTCCCAACTGCTCCTCTTTTCTGTCTTTCTTCCTTTCAATAAATGGCAACTCTGTCTTTCTAGTTCTGCAGGTCCCAAACTTGACAGTTTTCCTAGAGTGCTCTCTTTATCACACTCATTTTCATATTTGAACACATTATATTCCAGTTGCATCTAGAATCCAGTAAACTACATCATCCCACTGACTCTACTCTCATCTCTCACTTGGATATCCCCTGTGTCAGAATGATTTCAAAAATGACCACAATCTTAAATCTCCCTATAACCATCAACTATACAATGTTTCTTTGCATTTACTATAATTAAGAGGTAAACTATACCTCCCACTCCAACAGATGCAAACCTAAACCATGCTTGCAACTTGTTCAAAATGTAAATAAGTGTCATTTCTGAGCCTAAGCTTTACTCCACTTTTTTTTTTAAATCCTGCCATTACATGTGGATAAGCCCAGCGTAGCCTGCAGGAGAACCCAGTTATCCCAGTGGAGAGCATCCTAGACCAGCCTACACCTACACAACCAGCAAACATGTGAGAACCACTCCCAAGATTAGCAGAGGTACTCACCTGACCTACAGCTAAAAGTAGACCCCTGTGTGAGCACAACCAAGCAAGAACTATGCCATTGACTTGTTCAGTAACAGTGAATGCTTATTGACTTGTCCAATAATAGTGAATGCTTATTGTTTTATGCCAGTGAGTTTTGGGTGGTTTATTATGCAGCAATAACTAGCTAATATACCCACTACCCACCACCCAAAGTGGTCTTCCTGCTTCTGCCCTTCCTTGCCTAATAATCAGACTAATTTCATTAAAATTTTATATCATTCTACCCGTACTTTCAAAACCCTGTATTGCTGGCTCTTTTTGTTTGAAATGAAAGTCAAAGTTGTTAAAATGGCCCATAAGGCTAATCTGATCCACACCCACAACCTGCTACCTCTCCAATGCTGTCACTTTCCCCCATCTGTGTTTCTGCTACATGCATTCCAACCACATTGGCCTTCCTGCTATCCCTCAAACACTACAGGCATTCTACCTTCTTAAAGCTTTGGCATTCAGTATTCCCTCTGCCTAAATTGTTCTTCCTGTGGATTATGATGACTCAAGCTCCACCCACTTCTTCAGCTTCCTAGCAAGGCCTCCCCTGGGCACCCTCTCTGAAATGAAATGCAAGTACTCTTTCCTACTCTACATCTTCTGTCTTTCTCTCCTGCTCCATATTCCTCCTTAGTACTTTCACTCTCCTACCAAATATAGATTTTCCTTTTTCTCTTTTCTAGCACATTTCTATAAACTCCAGTTAGGCAGAAATTTTGTCTGTTTCATGCCTTGCGGCATCCTAAAACAATGCCTGCCATATAGCAGGAACCCTACAAATATTTCCTAAATGAATGAATAGATAAATATATGAAGTTAAATCTGTAAGACTCAAATGCAGTCTCCTCCCTTCTCCTCTTGGCTCTTGACTCTGCACTCTCCCATATGTTATTGACATGTAGCTGTCTCTCTAAACTTTGTATTAGTCCATTTTCACACTACTGATAAAGACATACCCAAGACTGGGAAATTTGCAAAGGGAAGAGGTTTAATGCAGAGCTTATAGTTGTACATGGCTGGGAAAGCCTCACAATCATAGTGGAAGGCAAGGGGGAGCAAGTCACATTGTAAGTGGATGGTGGGAGGCAAACTCTTGTTTTTAAAGCCATCAGATATTGTGAGATTTATTCACCATCACAAAAACAGCACAGGAAAGACCTGCCCTATGATTCAATTGTCCCCCACTGGGTCACTCCCACAACATGTGGGTATTATGGGAGTTCCAAGAGGAGATTTGGGTGGGGACACAGAGCTGAACCATATCAAACATACACTAATTTTACTGGAGTAATACTCCCATCTCTGCAGTACTTGGCATTGATTACTTAATTTCCTTCTAATAGATAACATATTTTATTGGAATTACATGCAAATCTAAGTTCAAATCTACCTACTTTTCAAAAAAAAACTTAAAAAAATCTCCACCTTGTTCTTTTGATCCTCTCCTCTAAGTCTTTAAAATATTTGAAGCCTATTTAAAACAAGGTCTTACCTAATTTTTCTCTACCAGTTGCCTTCAATTGTGCTGGAGTTGTTTCATCAATTAGAAGCTAAGCTCTTTGAGTTTTTCCCTATCCTCCAAGGTGTCTTGAACAGTCCTGACTGATATAAATCTCTTTTATGTCCTGCATCAAAAGATAGGTATAGGTAAGAGTAGTGAAAGAAAACAACGAATAACCAAAAAGTTAATGTGGCCTGAAGGACTCATTCCTGTATTTTCATCCAGAATTTTGCTGAAATAGAAAAGATACGTTAATTAGACACATAAATATTAAACAGCAAATGTACTGAAGTTCAGAGAGTCCAGTAGATTGAATTATGAGGCAAACCTAGAGATAAAATCTAACAAGGACAAATATGAAAGCCAGCATTTAAGCCCCAGCAATCAATAGTACAGGCATGCATACACACTGGGGGAAACCAGAGCTGTTAGCTTTGTGAAGGAAAAACAAAAAGTCCCTGGCTTTAGGGATTTCAAGATCAAAAGTACCTCCAGTATGAAATAATGATTACAGAAAAAGCAGTAAACAATATTAGGGAGCAACATGGTCCAGAACAAAAGATAAAATAATTCTGTGCCAGTCAAAGCACATCTGGAGCCTTTTATTTAATGATGGGTGTCACATTTTATGATGCTGAAAAGCTGTTCACTGAGAGGAGGGGAGAGAACTGAGAGGTGGCTTAAGAACTGGTCCACTGGTGGGTTGGTTAGGTAATTTGGGACAGTGTTGTCTGGAGAGGAGAAATGAAAGCAATTTTTTAAATACCTAAAAATCAAGAAGACACGATCTGGGCAGTCATCAGGGAAAGAATCAGAACCCAACAGAAGGTAGAAGAGGCCACTGCCCTGTCTGTTGTGGAAGGAGGCACCACCGACCCACCAGACTTGCTTCCCAAAAACACAAGTCCCCTTCCAGAGTCAGTGTAAATTCAGAGGGGGATGGCCCTATCCCAAGGAGTTGTAGTGGGGATTTCTGGAGTGTAGTAGAAGGTGAGGGAGGTGAACCTTCAGGGGCTCACAGCACTGGAATCCTACAATTCTGGGTATTTTTGTGGGACTGTTTAGGACAGGCCAAGTTGATGATTGGTCCATGGCTTGTGAAAGTTTGGGCTGGAGTGTAGGTAAAGGGTCCAATCCCAATTAGATACACTAGAAAGGGACCAGAGGTGGTCTGTGCATGAGTTCATGATTCTGATTCTGGTAAAAACTGATCAATTTGATTCTCAACTTTCTCACATGTAAAATATAAATGGGAGAGGGTGAGGGTATCTTACTTCTCTTCATGGAGTTGCTAGAAATTCCAAGTAAGATCACAAGTGGATATGAGCTTTCATGGAGTAGACATCATACACAAAGACTAAGTTTCACATATGTATGTAATTATTACTGCATTTTTAACTTTGTTCCACTTTTACACAGGTATTTTAGAAAAAAAAATGACAGATCTGAATTTTAACAAGGAGCTTTGCAATACCTCTAGTGATATTTTGGTCTAAATATAGGGATACATCCAGGTATTGGTAAACTCAGAAGGATTTATCACTGGAAGAAGGGTTCTGCCCCAAATGATGCTGATTAATAGATCAATGTCAACCTAGATAAAATTGTTTAATGACAGAGCTGTGTCCTCAAGCCCTGCTCTGGGTCATAAAAAGATCAAAACAGATGGAAGTAACTCTAACAAAGTGAAGTTTAATATAGGTTGGAAACTGGGTCTTATACTGGATTCTAAGAAAGCAACTTAAGCTCTGAAATGTGAAGACTATATTTAAGAGTTTAATCTGTCATAAATTTAGTCAGTTGAGTGTGAGTCAACATTGAAATGTGGTACCCAAGAAAGATAATGTCTTCTGAGGCTACATTAATAGAGGCATAGCTTCTTAAAAAATAAAGCAACTGTAGTTGAGTTCCACTCTGTACTGGCAGGCTGCATATTCACTTCTGGGCATCTCAATTTTGTAAGGATTTTTGGCCAACATGACAAGTGTGAGCAGACATTGAGAAGAGCAGCACAAGGTATACCTGAAACCACTTGCATGAACAATGGGGTTGCGGAAGCTATTTATCCCCAAAGAAAACCCTGAAGACTTAGAAGTTCTAAGAGCACTATAGCTTGCTCTCCAAATCTAGGTTCAACAGTGGCCATCCATGTCCAACATTTTTGCTAAGATCTTCTTTTCAGGTATTCACAACTTCTTTTCTTTTCCTTTTTTTCTTTTTTTAGATGGGGTCTCCCTCTGTCACCCAGGCTGGAGTGCAGTGGTGAGATCTCAGCGACTTCTGCCTCTTGATTTCAAGTGATTCTCCTGTCTCAGCTTCCTTGAACCATCACACCTGGCTAATTTTTGTATTTTTAGTAGAGACGGGGTTTCACCATGTTGGTCAGGCTAGTCTCAAACTCCTGACCTCGTGGTCCACCTGCTTTGGCCTCCCAAAATGTTGGGATTACAGGCATGAGCCACCACTCCTGGCCTATTTACATCTGAGCAAGCTTTGGAGTTTACTACTCAATTTTCCAAAAGCATGTATTTGAACACACACACACACACACAAACACACACCTCTTCTAAAATTAGCAGTGGTTTTTAAAGGCTCATCTTGACCTGAATCTGGGAAAAACAGTTTTCTTTTAAATAGAAGGTAACCCATAGAAAAGTAGCTCTGTCTCTTATGAAGAGAATCTTTCAAATTGTTACTCACAGCAGTTTAAATCCATTCCAGAAGAGGGTCTTTGATCTGTATTTGCATATCTAAAGGTTTTTTGGGTGGTTCTCCCAGAAAAAAAGCAGTCTGCATCAAAGGTAAATATAGGCCTCTACCTGGTAAGAAGCATAAAACTGCAATTTTAAAGACAATTTCTATCCATCTTTTCATCTAAGATTCAAAAATCAAATCCTAAGTTTTATCCTCAGCCAGGGTCACTTTGTCATCTTTAATCAGTGTGAAACTAAAAGGGGGTGGCCACACAGGAGGCAAAGTCATTGCTTCTCAAATCAATGACCCAGCAGCCATGCCTCTGTGTGATACTGGAGCAACTGTGCTTTCTTCCATGAAGACAGTGGTCTCGGTCTGGCTGTTTGAGGTATTTTGGGGATCACTCAGGATGGTAGCAGAAATATTAAAGAAAAGTTATAGAATATAGTCACTTCCTTTGGAAAGGCCTAAATGTTTTTTTATTATGTGGCTGAAGGCAATCTTGTCCCTTTAGCTAAATAATTAATTTCCTCACATTCCTTTGTCTCTACTCTAGGTTATTTACTCATGTAACCTTTGAGCTGGATGGTCCTCTCAGGGGGAGGTCAACCAGGGAGATTATCCCTTAATGGTATTTGCTCTAGGCATCAGTGCCTGATCTTTAATCTTTTGAAGAACTATTCTCTTGATAATGTTAATTATCCACAAATGTATTTACTCAAAGCTTTTATTGTTAAATCTATACTAAATAAATGTGAGGAAGAAAAAGTAGTAGATGTTATGTAGCTGTGATCTTGCTCTGTAGGAACTGCAAGATCCCCTAGTTCACTTGTTCACTGTACTCTATGTTTGAATGTATTTTTTCATCCATCATGGAATCAAGGTCTGCAGGACAGAAGTAGTGACCACAAGGTGATCAATGTCACAGGTGTATGGAAGAGAAGGAGGTGAATAGGTAGATTTAAACCTTAATGAACTTGAAGATCAGCCTTTTAAATTATGTTTTGAACTGGGGTTTGAGTTCTGATAAAAGGAGGGGAGGTGCTCATTGAAGTAGAAAGTGGTTGGAACTGAAGATGGTCTAACAGATCTGGAGAGGATGGTTTGGAGAAATAATGACATCAGTTTTGGAAATGCTGAGATCAAGGGTGCAAGTCCAGAGGAAATATGGGGCTAGAGCTCAGGGGACAGGTCCTGCCTCCCACTGTTTGATTCATTTCATTGCTCTGTATTCTTCCAAGCATCGTGGTTCAACTTGGGATGAGTGGCAGCACGGCACAGCTACCTCCTTAGCACAAACCTCCTCCCAAATTTGGAATGCCCATTGTAGCCCATTTCCCTGATGACATCGTCAGTTACAACCACATGATGTCATCTTGTGGGGCTGGAGGGGAGCATGCTATCTCCAGACCTCTTCTCTGGAATCTGGAATGCCACAGGGATAGCTCTGGATATGACACAGGACATAATTCTAAATTTATGGCTATGAACACAAAGCCTTCTCAAAGGAGCAATTGAGATAGTTAGCCCTTCTGCTATTCAAACATAACTCAATTTCCTCTCTTTCGTTCAGGCTACAACTCTATGGTAACATTTTATTTTATTTTATTTTATTTTCTCTAAAGCCACTCAAATGAGGAATCACTATTTGATTCCTCTACTTGAGTTTTGAGAGCTTTACCTTTTGGCTAGGATCATGCTCTATCCTAGGTCTTTGACATCCATTAGATCTGTATCCTCTGCTTCCTGCTCTCCACTGTCACTTACACTTCCCCAGGGCTCACTTAGCTCTGCTTAATTCTCATAATTACATGTGGGGTGGTCATGAGTAATGATGTAGGAAATAGATCCAGACATCAGCTAGGTGCCGTGAAAGGAAAGAGAAAAGCCCCCGTTCATCTGGGGGATGACAGCAAGTTCCTGTTGACTTCCTTCAACCCATCATTTCTCTCTTCACAAAAGCCAAAGAACTTTGACATCAATTATCTCATTCTGTCCTTGTAAGGATAAATGAGGTTGAATATTGACTCCATTGTACAGATGAGAAAACTATGGCCCATAGAGGCTACAATAGCAAATTAATGCTGGAGATTCCGAAAATGCAGATAGTAGAAGTTGCATGTTGTCCCCTAAGTTTTAACTTTCTTGTGCTTTCTGCTCCTTTTCACAGCATTAAGTACTGAGAGTAAGAGACACTCATACTGAGGAGGTTAATGTTTCTATATCATCACCTTTGTGCAGAGCATTATACTGGTTGCTTTACATATACAGTGCCAGTTAGTCCTCACCAAATCATGTGCTATTTCTGTCCCCATTTTAGAGAAGAGAGAAATTAAGACTCAAGAGGGCTAAACAACTCTCCCAAGAGCACCTAGTGAGATTACAGTCTAGATTCAACCCCTGACCTGCGTCATGCTTTGGCCTGTGCCATCTGCCCATGAGGCAGTCAAGTTGAATGCCCCAGCAGTGATTCTGAGCAGAAGGACTATGGGAGTTCAAGGAGTCCCCATTCCTCCTGGGGGCAGACTGGGCAGAAGTCCCAGAGAAAATGGGGTTGACCTGGCAGCCATGCAGCTCTGACAAATATGCATCCTGGGCAGGGGGGCGGTCAGTGCTTAGAGATAATAAGCAAAATAATTCCTTATTTCCTCTGTTGGATGACTGTGAGAACAAGGTCTCATAAATAGATTTCACCTGGAGCCTCAAGCTGGGCAAGAAGAATGAGTAACTAGTCATGCTGGAGGTGGATGCCAGGCGCCTTTACTCTCCTTGGGGCATGGGGGGATAGCTGAGCCCAGCTGTCCACCTTTAAAGGTAGCACCCATTGAGTTTCAGATTCAACTGAAGCTCCCCAGAGCAAACAGTGCTCCTGGTAGTAAGAGTGCTGGTTTTAATTAATTAAGTGAGAAAAGACTCTTAATGATATTTCATTTCTCTCTCTCTCTCTCTCTCTCTCCCCCCCCATAACTATACCATGTTATTTGCTTCATAGTGGCTTCTGAGTTGTCACCACACCAACTCTGTGATCGGCAAAAATCTTGTATTCAATACAGCAGCGATACCTATAATGGGGAAGGGGTGGGGGGTGGGGAGGCCGCACATTTCACCATTTCCATCTAGATGAGGAGCAAACAAAGAGATAATTATAAACTGTTTCTCTTATTGTTGCACTCGCATTAGACATGTGCATCTCTCTCTCCCTCTGCCTCGCTCGCTCTCCTTTTTTTTTCTCCACAGAAAAGTAATTCTGTTGTGGAGATGGCACCAGGTGCACGGGGTGACCTCACACACACCAAATCGGGAGCTGACATCCATCACACTTTGAAATTTTGGATTTCATCATTTCCTGATCTTTCTAAAGGGATCACAGCACCTGGCCCTCACAGCTGTAGTTCATTTAGAAAGCAATTTAAAAACCGAGAAAAAAGCAAATGACATCTTGCTGCCTCAGCCTTGTCATTAAGTATAGCAGAATGGCCTTCATTTATGAGGCACATGGCTAAGAATTAATATCTTTCAGGGCTTTCTCGAGTAGAGATTACAAAAGGTTTGAAAGACCACTAAATAATTAGTGGTATGACTGAGGCAAGCAAAAAAAAAAGTGTGTGTGTGGGGGAGAAATCCCTCTTTTGCGTTCTACAGAAGAAAATCGGAAAAGACACTGACTTCAGTGTGCCCTGAATGTGGGAGCACCCGTGCAGCACCCTTTGTGAGCCACATTCTGTGCTGTGGGCTTCTTCTGCCTGCCCTGGCATTTTTGGCCCGTGGGTGTATGTATGCTCTTCATCTCCAGTGTCCATTCATCAAAAAAAAAAACTTTCCAAATGTTTTGCTGAGTGAAGACTGCTTTAAACATCTTCAAGTCATCTCACAGAGTTCTCTCCCGTTTCTTTGCAAGTCTCTTTAGATCAGGGTGACAGGGAACATAGACAAGCTTGATGGAGAACAGCTACAGGGTGGACACAGCACCAGGTCAGGCTATCTGTGTTCTAGTTTTTCCAATTTTTTTGTTTTGCCTTTTAGCCACATGAAATGTGGAAAACTACTTCTGTCGTCTGAGTCTCGTTTCCTTATTCTGCAAAATGAGTAGGTTAAAAGGCATGACTTCTGGAATCTTTTAGGCAGCTAAGTACACAGAGCAGGATTTCTAAGAACCATTTGGAAACCCGTTCAAAAGTTTTGCCAGTACCATTCTAGCCAGACTTTCTTGGTCTCACACCAAGGACACAGTGAGAATAAAGTGCTAAATTACTTTCAGACCTGAGTCTTACTTTTCAACAAAAATCATTTTGTTGAGTACCACAATATGTTGGTGGGATACGTACATGATCTGTAATGCATACGTTGGTATACTTACATGATGTGTAATCGATACGTTGATATACTTACATGATCTGTGATCTTCCTTATCACCCTTCCCAGTGGACATCATTATTCCCTTTTTGCAAGTGAAGAACTGAGGCTCAGCCAGCTTCAGTAATGTGTCCAAGTTATTACAAGGTACAACTCAACAGATCCTCTACCCCTCTGAGCAATGCCTTTAGTAGCTCTCAGGGAGTCACTCCAGTTGAATTCCTAGAATACTGTCAATTTGCTCTGCTGAAATCCCTGGAACTAAGAAGCCTCCCACCCTGGCTACTCTTGCTCTGCACTGCACATTTACTGGTATCTCTTTCAGGCAATTAGTTTCACTCATCAATGCTGAGTGGTCCTCTTACCTAGGTGTTTCCCAACATTCATGAAAACTTATGAGCCCATAAATACATCAGAAAATCTCCTGGAAGAGAAAGAGCATGTGTATTTGCACAATATTCTAGGAGCCAGCCATCATTCCTAGATGCTATCCATGCAGATGTAACTTAATTCTCTCAACAATGATACCAAGTGAGTTTTACAATCCACATTTTGCAGCAGAAGACATGGGTCAAGGTGGGTAAAAGCTTTCTGCGATGGATTGCACTATTGTTTCTGATTATTCACTTGCTTTTCCTGTGAGACAATGTTTAGGTCCCAGCTCCTTGCTGTGTGACTTGTAGCACCTCCTGTGTGGGGAAAGAGGAGTCCCTGCCCTATTCATGGGGCATGTGGCCATGTGACCTCCTGTAGCCAATGAAAAGTGAGCCAGGGCAGTGCGGTTCTCACCAAAGCAGCAGTGTAATCCCTTTTTGTGTGCCTGCCAGTTCTCTTGTTCTTTGTCTCTGCCAAGACAAGGCCGTGCCTCCTATGCGGCTGCTCCTTGAGCCTGGGTCCCCTGGGGAAAATACGGGCAGAGCAGAACTGCAGGCAAACCTCAGTGGCCATTAGACAACTGGAGCATAAAATAAAACATTTTGTGTATGTGTACACCACTGATGGATGTTGTTGTTGTTGTTGTTTATCACAATAAACCCAGCAAAAGCTGCCTAACACACTTGCTTACAGTCTTCACGAAAGCGGCTGCTTCTGCACTGACACGATTGAAAAAACTCATGAAGTTCTGATGGACTCGTGGACTAATAAAAAAAAAACAGCTACATAGTGTCACTAATCAAATGGATTACAAAATCAGGTAAAAAACTTTTTGGATTTCACAGTGGATAAATCCCTGAGCTGCATACAGTAGATAAATCCTTGATTCGGGATCAATATTTTTATTGAATATAAATATTTTTTATTTTGGACAAATGGACACTCTCTGGAGATGAAGAGCATACATACACCCACGGGCCAAAAATGTCAGGGCAGGCAGAAGAAGCCCACAGCACAGAATGTGGCTCACAAAGGGTGCTGCACGGGTGCTCCCAACATTCAGGGCACACTAAAGTCAGTGTCTTTTCTGATTTTCTTCTGTAGAATGAAAAAGAGGGATTTCCTCCCCCCCCCACTTTTTTTGCTTAGAGCTTTAGTGCTTGCCTCAGTCATACCACCAATTAGTTGGTGGTCTTTCAAACCTTTTGTAATTTCTACTAAAGAAGGTATGAAAAGATCATTCACCAGGAAAGCAGATTCCTCCTAGCCTTAGTGTGTAGCAGAGGCACAACCAGGACCTTCAGAGATATATAGAGCTGTGATCACTTTTTTTAAATTTATTTATTTATTCATTTATTTGGATTGAAATAGTAAAAAAGGGAAAAGTGGTTTCACATATTAATGATAAATTATGTTTCCTTTCATAAAATATGACTTTAGGCTATTGCAAATTCAGGACAAATAATCGTTTTTACCTGAAGAAAAAAAAGGGGGAAACCTACAGAGTGCCAATTTTTTTTTCAATTTTTTTTTATTGCATTTTAGGAAATAGTCAGGTAACATTCAGTGCAGTCACTGGTATTAATTCATCTGTAGCTTGGAGACAGTAATCAATTCAGACATTAAATACCAAGTAAATGGAGTGCTCTTGTTCTTTCTTTCTCTTTGCATTTATTCATGTATGTATTTATTATGTTTAAGAAATCCATTGGTTAGTTTGAAGACAGCTATTAACAGCTGCCAATGAAAAAGCCATTGGTTATGAGTGTGTTCCTTATTGCTCCTACACTGCGTCAGTTCAACCGAAAGTTATATCCAGTTTTGAAAGAATAGAATTGTGTGTATTGGGTGATAAGTCCTATCAGTTTACCCGGGGAAGAGGGGTTTCCTGAAATGTGAGAATTTCTGTTATTAAACCAGAATAATCCCAAGTAAACTGGGATGGTTGATCTCCCTAAGGTGTGGGATACAAATCTTTATATTGACGTATTCTCCATAGACATATTGCTGAATCCCTGCTTCTACTACAAAGCTCCGATGCCTCCTCTTTCATGAAGACTTTCTCCTTTATATCATCTTCCAAAATTATAGTGAAATTGTCCTTAGAATACTGAAAAGCCCTCAGAACATTTTCACTCATTCGAAGGTGAGCATTCACATTCCTTTTTATTGTTTCTTTTGTGTCATTTGTCATTATTGCTATAAATTATCTTAGTGATAATAGAGTAAAATGACTCTGATTTACTAGCTCACTAGCCAGATAATAGAATGGCTTGGCAAACTTTCCAAAGTCCCATCCCACGGTTCATCTCTAATTAATCAAATCAGACTCTCTGGGGATAAAGATGGGCCCTAATTTCATCTTTTGTGTTTGTTGTGTTTATTGTGCTTTGTTTCGTTAAGCTCCGTTGGTGATTCTAATATGTAGCAAGAGATGAGAACTCCTAATATGGCTCAACTCCTTAACTAAAAACAGCAACAAATAAACTTTGTCTGGCAGAAGTTAACCATCTCATCCAAGATTTCTACAGATTGTCAGCAGCAATGTTTAGGGAAAAAAGGAAATAAAGAAACGTAACTCTGTGATCCCCTAATCTTTCATCACAGGTTTTAAATGGGTCCATCTGTCGATGTGTCCATTTCAACTCATATCCATACTGTACCTCAACTTTCCCTTTCTGCTTCCCTCTTGTTTTGCTCTCCCAGAACTAGGAAGAAGCCATCAGAACAGAGTTGGCATCTTGTGGAAAACAGACTGAATAGAAGTTGCTGACTCAAACGAGTTGCTTATGCTATGATATAATCTCACTTTCCTTCCCAAATTGACCCTGTACATCACTGTCTAGTTCAGTAAATCTCTCAGCTGTCTAATGCGAAGATTCTTACTCCGTTATCCATGACTAGTAACATATGTGACAAGATTTGTTGACAAATCCCTTTAGCGTTCTAATAGGCCAGGTAGGATGTGGCTAGGCAGGGACCTAGTACATCCATAACTCCAGACCCTTTGTCCAATTTTACCTGTAGGCTCTCGTTACTCCAGGGTGCTGTAAGCAGAATCATCTTCTACATGTACCAGGATGTGAAATTTTACGATAGACTACAAATGGTATTAATTTGTTCTCTTTCTCAATGTTTTTCTCTTCCTTCCAATAATGTTGTCCTCTTACTTTTAAAGTTTTTTAGACAACCTAGACAATCAAGCATTGAGCACCATGTTTTTGTTTACATTATTTGATAAAGCATCTCTGTTGGATATATTTTACAGATTAGAAAAGGAAAGATTTGAGAACTGGAGAATGTTCCTCAAATCACAGAAATGATAAGGTAGAAATGACACTAAAAGCTGTGTAACTATTTTAGTCTGTTTGTTTCTAATTATTATATCACTTCTAAGTTTTCCCTGATACCATCTTCATGGTCAAAATCAACATTAAGTAACACCATTACCTTCATTTAAAAGAAATGTTATTTCTCCCAACGTAAGGTTGATTTTTCAGTTCATATTCTTCCCTTTAGTGACAGAATTCATAACTAGAGAAGAGACTTTAGAGATTCAGATATCTAATAAGTGCAGTTAGGGTTAATGCAGCAGGCCTGGGTTGCCCAAACCCTCCACATTCCAAAGGTCTTCAAGACTGGCCCTTGACTGGCTCCCAGAAGTTGCTTGAGCCTTTGAAATAATTTCACTAATAAGAGTTTTTTTGTATACCTTGTGGTTGGGGCTATTTCAAATAGTTTTTGCTAACAATGGAGTTTATGGCAAATGCTTATTTTTATATGCTTTCTAAGTGGTGGCTTTGGTTCATGCTGTGTCAATTTGGCTTCCAGAGAGTCTGGGCTGAGTAGCTAAAGTTAGTTATTGCCATTGCTTACCTACATGAATGAACCCCATTAAAAACTCTGGACACCAAGGCTCAGGGGAGCTTCCCTGGTTGACAACTTCACATGTGTTGTCACATATAATTTCTGGGGAAATTAAGTGTCATCCATACAACTCCACTGTGAGAAGACAACAAGAAGCTCACGTCTGTTCTCTCCTAGATTTCATCTTATGCTCCTTTTCTATTTGCTGATTTTAATCTGTATCATTTAACTCTAATAAAAGCATAAGAAGGACAGCTTTTCAGAATTTTATGACTCTCTCTAGAAAATCAAAATCATGAGACCTGAGAGTGGTTGTAAGAATCTCCAGCACATGGTGCTGTTTGGAGGAATGGACTCTGTATTAGTCTGTCTCATACTGCTGATAAAGACATACCCAAGACTGGGAAGAGAAAGAGGTTTAATTGGGCTTACAGCCCTACATGGCTGGGGAAGCCTCAAAATCATGGCAGGCAGGGAAAGGCACTTCTTACATGGCAGCAGCAAGAGAAAATGAGGAAGAAGTAAAAGTGTAAACTCCTGATAAGCCCATTGGATCTCATGAGAGTGAATTATAATCCCCATGATTCAATTACCTCCCCTTTGGTCCGTCCCAAAACATGTGAGAATTCTGGGAGATACAGTTCAAGCTGAGATTTGGGTGGGGACATAGTCAAACCATATAATTCTGCCCTGACCCACCCAAATCTCATGTTCACACTTTTCAAAAGCAATCAGGCCTTTCCAAAAGTCTCCCAAAGTCTTAACTCATTTCAGCATTAACCCAAAAGTTCACAGTTCAAAGTCTCCTCTGATACAAGGTAAGTCCCTTTTGCTTATGAGCCTCTAAAATCAAAAGCAAGGTAATTACTTCCTAAATACAATGGGGGTACAAGCACTTGGTATATATAGCCATTCCAAATGGGAGAAATTGTCCAAAACAAAGGGACTACAGGGCCAGTGCAAGTCCAAAATCCATGGGGACAATCAAATCTTAAAGCCCCAAAATGATCAACTTTAACTCCATGTTTCACATCCAGGTCATGCTAATGCAAGATGTGGGTGCCTATGATCCTGGGCAGCTTCACCCTTGTGGCTTTAAGGGCACAGCCTCCCTCCCAGCTTCTTTTGCAGGCTGGTGTTGGGTGTCTGAGGCTTTTCCAGGTGCACAGTGCAAGCTGTTGGTGGCTGGGGTCTGGAGGACAGTGGCCCTCTTCTCACAATCCCACTAGGCCATGCCCCAGTAGGAACTCTGTGTGGAGGCTCCAACCCCACAATTCCCTTGTACACTGGCCTAGCAGAGGTTCTCCATGAGAGCCTTGCCCCTGCAGCAAACTTTTGCCTTGGTATTGAGACGTTTCCATATATCTTCTGAAATCTAGGCAGAGATTCCCAAACCTTGATTCTTGACTTCTGTGTACTAGCAGGCTCAACACCATGTGAAAAGTGCCAAGGCTTGGGGCTTCCACCTTCTGAAGCCATAACCCAAGATGTATGTTGGCCCCTTTAAGCCATGGCTAGAGTGGCTGGGACACAGGGCATAAGTCCCTAGGCTGTGCACAGCACAGGGCCCCTGGCCCATGAAACCACTTTTTCCTCCTGGGCCTCCAGGCCTGGATGGGAAGGGTTGCCATGAAGGTCTCTGACATGGCATGGAGATATTTACCCTATGGTCTTGGGGATTAACATTAGGCTCCTTGCTACTTAACACAAATTTCTGTAGCCAGCTTGAACTTCTTCCCAGAAAATTGGTTTCTCTTTTCTATCACATAGTTATATTGCAAATTTCCAAATTTTATGCTCTGGTTCCCTATAAAACTGAATGCTTTTATCAGTACCCAAGTTGCCTCTTGCTGCTTAGATGTTCTTCTGCCTAAATCATCTTTCTCAAGTTCAAAGTTCCACAAATCTCTAGGGCAGGAGCAAAATGCCACCAGTGCCTTTGCTAAAACTTAAGAGTCATCTTTACTCTAGTTCCCAACAAGTTCCTCATCTCATCTGAGACCACCTCAGCCTGAGCCTTATTGTCCACATTGCTATCAGCATTTTGGGCAAAGCCATTCAAAAAGTCTCTAGGAAGTTCCAAACTTTCCTATGTTTTCCTGACTTCTTCTGAACCCTCCAAACTACTCCTGCCTCTGCCTGTTACCCAGTTCCAAAGACATTTCCACATTTTTTAGTATCTTTTCAGCAACACCCCACTTTACTGGTATCAATGTACTGTATAAGTCAATTTTTACTCTGCTGGTAAAGGCATACATACCTAAGACTGGGAAGAAAAAGAGGTTTCATTGGACTTAGAGTTTCACATGGCTGGAGAGGCCTCAGAATCGTGGCAGGAGGTGCAAGGTACTCCCTGTGTGGTGGGTGCAAGAGAAAACGAGGAAGAAGCAAAAGCAGAAACCCCTGATATCAGATCTTGTGAGACTATTCACTATTATGAGAATAGCATGGAAAAGATTGGCCCCCATGGTTCAATTACCTCCTCCTGGGTCCCTCCCACAACACATGGACATTCTGGAAGATGCAGTCCAAGTTGAGATTTGGCTGGAGACACAGCCAAACCATATCAGAATCACACATTGGAGAAACACAGAGAACTTGGGTGTGCCTGTCACTGGCCTCCTTGCTAAGAACAGATACGAATATCAGCCACAGCTCTTAGTAGGACTTTATAGTTATATTACTCAATGGAGAGGAGAAAACAGAAGAAATTCTGTAGAAAAAGTAGAAGGTTATAGTTAATGCATGGTCAATAGCTTGAGTATATACTAGTATCCAGCATTGCTGTAGACTCTCAAGGACGACTGAGAAATGTAGCAGTCAAGTCATTTTTCTTGTACCATTAATACCCTTGAAATAATACAATCTTGCCAAGGGCATTTACTCAGGAGTAGATTAATGTTCACATGCTTGGAAGATGAATTGGCTACTGACATACTCCTATTGTTGTTTTGTTTTGTTTTGTTTTTTCCTGAACAGTCACAAAAAACTGCCAATTTCGTAGTAGTAAGATTTTCTTAGGCATGATATATCTTAAAATCATTGGGAAAATGAAACCATTTCTGCTAATTAGTCCTTTTCCTTTTTTCTGCACTTTGTCTAAAGAATGAAACCAAGCATGCATCACACAAGCATGCATTTCTTTCCCACTCCACACAGCAGTGCACTTCATCCGTTGGTGATGCTCATTTTAGCTTTGTAAAGATTACATTTCAGAATGAAGTTTTACAATCACTTCTACAGTTTTCTTCAAAATCAATGAGATGTGTGACATCAGAAACTAAGGCAGCTAAAGTATTGAAGAATGCCATCCCAAATTATGCCAGATTAGGATATAATTACATGAAATATGATTATTGTCAGTTGAAAACGTTGGAGAAATTGTAGTTTCAGAAATGGCTAGCAGACCTCTTTCTTTCTCTATCCAGCAAGACATAAAGATACCTGTAGGAGGGGCACCCTCTTTTACCAGAGTGAGAAAATGTCTCTCATCACCAGAGACTTGGAATTGGGGACTGTAACAAACTTGAACAAATCCACTTTCTGATGTAACTCTTATCTGCTGCTAGTTTTACACACATCCATACATCTACACATGACTCCCCTAGAAATTTACTGCCCCTACCCAGATACCCTTTATCTTATCATTTCTTCTCAAACTCATTGTTCTTTGAGTAAGAAGTGTAAAAGCATCTTGCTTTGGACACTTCTTCAAGCTTGACTCTCTTGTGAAGATCCTCAGGTACATAAAAAAAAATAAGCAAAATAAAATTAGTATATGTTTCTCTTGTTCATTAATCTGCCTGGTGTCAAATTTGGCTTCTAGATCCAGCCAAACAGCTCATATGAAAGCTAACAGGAGTTTTGAGGTGATCACTGGCTACCCTTTACAGCAAATAGCTAAACTAACACTCTTAAAGATAATTATATTTTTGAGACAGGGTCTTAGTCTCTGGCACCCAGAGACTAGGATGCCACCACTACGGTGGTGACATCTTGGCTTACAGCCGTCTTGACCTCCTGGGCTCAAGCAAACCTCCCACCTCAGCCTTTTCAGTAGCTGGGAATACAAGCATATGCCACCAAGCCTGGCTAATTTTTGCATTTGTAAACATGGGGTTTTGCCATGTTTACATGGCAAAAGTTCAAGACCCAGGCTGGTCTTGAACTCCTAGGCTCAAGCAATTCACCTGTCTTGGCCTCCCAGGGTGCTGAGATTACAGGTGTGAGCCACTGTGTTATTCAATTTTCACACTGCTGATAAAGACATACCTGAGATTGGAAATAAAAAGAAGTTTCATTGGACTTACAGTTCCACATGACTGAGAAGGCCTCAGAATCATGGCAGGAGGCAAAAGGCATTTCTTACATGGTGGCAGCATGAGAAAATAAGGAAGAAGCTAAAGGAGAAACCACTGACAAATCCATCACATTGCATGAAATGTGTTCATTATCATTAGAATAGCACATGGAAAACCTGCCCCCATGATTCAATTACCTCTCCCTGGGTTCCTCCCACAACATGTGGGAATTCTGGGAGATAAAATTCAAGATGAGATTTGGGTGGGGACACAGATAAACCATATAATTTCATCCCTGCCCCCTGCAACACTCATGTTCTCACATTTCGAAATTGATCATGCCGTCCCAACAGTTCCGAGAGTCTTAATTCTGAGTTAATATTTAATTCAGCATTAACTCAGAAGTCCACAGTCCAAAGTTTCATGTGAGACAAAGTAAGTCCCTTCCACCTATAAGCCTGTAAAATAGTATTTTCTAAATACAGGAGGGTACAGACATGGGGTAAGTACAACCATTATAAATAGGAGAAATTGTCCAAAACAAAGAGGTTATAGGGCCCATGCAAGTCTAAAATCCAGTGGGACAGTCAAATCTTAAAGCTCCAAAATGATCTCCTTTGACTCCATGTTTCACATCCAGGTCATGATAATGCTAGAGGTGGGTTCCCATGGTCTTGGGCTCTATCCCTGTGGGTTTTCAGGGTACCACAACCCTCCCAGCTGCTTTCACAGGCTGGCATTATCTGCAGTTTTTCCAGGAGCACAGTACAAGCTGTCTGTGGATCTGCCATTTGAGGTCTAGAGGATGGTGGCCCTCTTTTCACAGTTCCACTACACAATGCCCCGGTAGAGACTCTGTGTGGGGGCTTCAACCCCACATTTACCTTCTAAACTGTCCTAGCATTGGCTCACCATGAGAGCTTCTCCCCTGCAGCAAACTTCTGCCTCCAGGCATTTCCATAGATCTTCTAAAATCTAGGCAGAGGTTCCCAAACTTCAATTGTTGACTTCTGTGAATCTGCAGGCTCAACACCAGATAGAAGCTGCCAAGGCTTGGGGCTAGCACCACCTAAAGCCCTGGACTGACGTCTATATTGGTTCCTTTCAGACATGGTTGGAGTAGCTAGGACATAGGACTCAAAGTCCCTAGGCTGCACACAGCTCAGTGACCCTGGGCCTAGCTCATGCAACCACTTTTTCCTCCTAGGCCTCTGGTCCTGTGTTGGGAGGGGCTGCCATGAAGACCTCTGACCTGCTCTGGAGACATTTAACCCATGGTCTTGGGGATTAACATTTGGCTCCTCATAATTTCTGTAATTTCTGAAGCCTGCTTGGATTTCTCCTCAGAAAATGGAATTTTTTTCTCTATCAGATTGTGAGGCTGCAAATTTTCCAAACTTTTATGCTTTACTTCCCTTATAAAACTGAATGCCTTTGACAGCATCCAAGTAGGTTTTTGAATGCTTGCTGCTTAGAAATTTCTTCATCCAGATACCCTAAATCATCTCTCTCAAGTTCAAAGTTCCACAAATCTTTAGGGCAGGGGCAAAACAAACAAGAGCCACCTTAGCTCCAGCCCCCAACAAGTTCATCATCTTAATCTGAGACCACCTCAGGCTGGATCTTATTGTCCATATCATTATCAGCATTTTGGGCAGAGCCATTCAACGAGTCCCCAGGAAGTTGCAAACTTTCCCATGTTTTCCCGTTTTCTTCAGGGCCCTTCAAACTGTTCCAATCTCTGCCTGTTACCCAGTTCCAAAGTTGCCTCCACATTTTTGGGTATTTTTTTAGCAATGCCCCACTCTACCAGTACCAATGGTCTGTATTAGTCTATTTTTATGGTGCTGATAAAGACAATCTTGAGACTGGGAAGAAAAAGAGGTTTAACTGGACTTACAAATCCACATGGCTGAAGAGGCCTCAGAATCATGGCAGAAAGCTAAAGACACTTTTACATGGTGGTGGCAAGACAAAATGAGGAAGAAGCTAAAGCAGAAACCCCTGATAAAACTGTCAGATCTTGTTAGACTTAATTCACTATCATAAGAATAGTATGGGAAAGACCAGCCCCCATGATTCAATCACCTCCCCCTGGGTCCCTCCCACAACACATGGGAATTCTGGGAGATACAATTCAAGTTGAAATTTTGGTGGGTACACAGACAAACCACATCAGTCACCTCTCCTAGCCCTTAAAAGTAATTTTTAAAAATAATAAAAATTTCAATTATGCTTTATTCTGTGAACCAAAGACATATGTTAATCTAAGAAGTCTTACAGAATTTGAACACTGTCTCTATTATTTTTACCCTAAAGCTGTATTTGTTATTAAAATAAACATTGCCCTAGTTTCACAAGCCCTTTAACTGAAAATACAACAGACAGAAAATTAAGGACTGGGCCTCACGGAAATAAAGCTTTTGCTCATATTTGTATTTCTTGTTTTGTTTTGTTTTCAGGGAGACCTTTATTGAAAGGACAAAGGTTAAAAAGAAAAAAAAAGTAAGAAAGAAAATGTTTCCAGTAGTACACATATCCAGAGATATATTAGCAAGAAACAATACTCAGAATAAGGTCTGGGGAGATCTAGTGAAAGTGGCTCCCTTTATGAACTGCACAGAAGCTGAAACTGCACATATTCAAACAGATTGTCTCTGAAAACCAAGATAACAGCTCGAATCAGGAGAGGGCTGCACTGACTCAGGGTTAGAGGTGTGAAGTGCAGGGGGAGCCCTGGGAGGCGGCCATGGCACATGGACCATGGGATGGATGGATGCCTTTTCCAGAACTACAAGGGAGAGGGTGACATGTGACATTCACCACAGCGACTTTCTGGAAACAGCTCACTTCATGGATTCTTAACATTAAAACAAAAGTCAGAATTATGTTTACTTTAAATAGGGCACATGCTGATTTCTCTCTCATTTGTGTTCTCTTGATGCAGCAGGAAAGATCCCCTGAAGGTTAGTGGTAAGAGGCCCACATTGCCATGGTTACCTCCAGGATTCCTTTCTTTTCTGCAGAAACACAAGTCATCACAAACTTAAAAGCCCATTGAGTCTAACCAAGGAGGAGAAATAAAGTACTGTCAATATTTTTGACAACACATTCTCCATCTCCAGCTGTAAATTGTGTACTTTCAATAGACTTTGGAAATGGTGTTACGGTGCCCTGTGACTGGCTTGGCATGGAGTTGAGCTCTTAACATTTGGGAGGGGAAATAATATTAAATGGATGAATGGATGCTTTGAATTGTCTGCACTTCCTTAATGACATCTTTTTATTAATATTAAGGTTTGATGACATTTTATTCAAAGTGAGATGTAAGGGCTCTTCAAAGACTCATAGGGATCAAGAGCTCTTCTGATTATTGGCTCAGTAGAGGTCCAGACCTTGGTAATAAATTTTTTTTGAGACAGGGTCTCACTTTGTCACTCAAACTGGAATGCAGTGGCACAAAGACAGCTCACTGCAGCCTCAACCTCCCAGGCTCAACTTAGTTTCCCACTTCAGCCTCCTGAGTAGTGGGGACTACTGGCACGTAACACTACCATGCCCAGCTAATTTTTGTATTTTTTGTAGAGTCAGGGATCTCACTATGTTTTCCAGGCTAGTCTTGAACTCCTGAGCTCAAGCCATTCTTCGGCTTCAGCTTCCCAAAGTGCTGGGAATACAGGTCTGAGATGTTCCCAAATGGTAATGATTTTATTACTTCTTCTCTGTGCTGCAACACTTGCTTCTCATAGCCCTCTTGATCATTTTTATGCACTTTCTGTTTGGTATCTTAGCCATGCACTAATATGGCTTCTCTCTCCAACTCTCTTTGGTAATCTTTGATGAAAGAATGGTGGTGTGAATTGCATTTGTATCCTTTTAGTGTGTCTAACACAGTGTTCTTCATATAATGAACTCTCAATAATTATAGATTGAATCAATAAATAAACAATACAAATGATATCACCAGTACCTAGAAAGGTATAATCTGTTAACTTAGACACATCTCAACAATTTATTAATTTTTATATGCACTGAGACAAATTTAAAAAAATAGTTGGTATTTGCATGCTTGGAAGAGTTTAATTCTGGTAACTTTTTGAAACGGAAATTTTGTAAGTGCCAATAAATAGCATTTACATTATTTGTTGTGCTCTACAATTTCGTCATGATAATAAAATATTGTTTGGATATAAAAAAGATCTGACTAAACTAGCCTGGGTGGTGTCCAAACCATCTGTTTAGGTCCAAAAAACACTTGTAGGGAATAAATATGTCTATAATGAGCTTGTGACTTTTAGATTTGAAACCTTAAGTGCAGAACTCAATAACAGTCCTCAGATGGCAGCTCTCAGAGATATCTACCAAGGAAGAAAACAGACAAGTTACCATTGCTAGTCAGATGCCTTTGCCAAGAAAGCGGAAACATGGAAATGTAGGTCACAGATGGAATTCCATTATTTCGTGGCTATGGTGTCCTAAGCACAAATCTGAAAACCACACCTGGCTGAGTTCCGATCAGAAGGAGCACCCATTTCCCCCTGGGTGGGGCTTGGCCCACTCTCAAGTGTGGCCCCCTTTCCTCTCACGGATAGGCAGGAAGGATTTTCTTAATCTTTACTTAGTCTAACATTATTTATATCTTCCACTGTAAGCCAGGCACTGTGCACATTGTTGGTTGTTCAGCAGCAAACCAGACAAACTGGATTCTTCCCTCCACGGAGATTTTTGCAGAATGAACATAGTCTTTGGAATCAAATGCAGATCTGAATACAACTCTTTCTACCCAAAAGCAAAGCAGATGCATAGGATCTCTGAGACATCAGTAAAATACTTATATCCATAAAGAATAGTGCAATGAGAACAGCAGAATTTACAAAATCTCTGCTAAAAGGATACTGCTAGGATGTAGGCACAACAAGGAATATGCATGGTCAACAAGGAGAGAAAAATGTGGTGGAGATTGGGGTCACATGGATAAAAATACACTATTACTCAGTGAAACCAAATTCGCTTAGATCCCCTGAAAAATGAAGAAGGCCTTTCACCTACTCAAAAACAAGGAGAAATATGTTCTCTGCTCTGTTAAAATAAATAAAAGAAAAACTTAATTTTTTTCCAAATGCTTGTGTGTGTGTGTTTCTGTGTGTGTGTGTGTGTCTGTGTCTGTGTATAAGATAAAAGTTAACCCCATTTCAAAACTTGCCAGCTACATATAGATGAACTGTATTGTAAATACTGTATTAAAAGTTACTGTTTAAATAAAAGCTTTTTAAAAAGAAAAATAAATAATGCTATAGGACTAGGTTGAAAAACATGAGTTTTCTTATGCAAGCAAAGTCAAGAGAGCCAACCACAGCAGCCCAGAATCACTCTTCTCATTAACAAAAATCAGGGGAGTTGTTCTATTCAGGCTACAGATGACCACAGTTATCAGACTAATGCCAGACACTTTTCAAGCCAGCTGACACTCTCTTTGTCCACAGTAACTCAACTATTGACTGAGAGTCTACAATGTGCAAATGAAGTGACCCCTGCAAGCCTTGGAAGGTTGGAGAGAACAGGATACCTGTGGCTTCTGCCTTCATGGAGCTTAGAGTCAAAAGGGGCAGAAAGTCTAATCAAACAATTTAGAGGTTTGTATGTTAGAATTACTTCACGAGGATAGATCAGGTCATGTGGGAGCCTAAAAGAAAGATGGACCAAGTTGAGGAAGGGTGATCAGGCTCAGACTTCTGAAGATGCCGTTTTGGAGAAGATGGAAGGTTGTGAGAGAGCCAGGCAGAAGTAGTGGTGGTGATAGTGATGATCATTTCCCGTAGGAGGAAATACAAGTACAGATTATTCTACAGTTTGGTGTGTTTGTGGTTATACAAAACCCATCATGTGTCAGAAGAGTGAGAAAGAATCAACAAAATACCCACAAATGCTTGCTCACCATGTCCAATCTATCAAAGAAGAAAATGAGCAAGTTACTATGACTAGTTAGACGCCTTCGCCAAGGAAGCAGTAACATTATATTGGAGGTCACAGATGGAATTTCATTATTTCGTGGCTATCTTGTCCTAAGCACAAGTCTGAAAGGTACACCAATATTGAGCTCTAAAGGCTTTATGTCACTGCAAGAGTCTTTCAGGCACTTAGGAATGGAAACATTCCTAATCCACTTTCTTAGAAGCATCAAAAATAGTAGCAACAAACAAACCCCGAAAACTATAATTTTCTGATGTGAAATTGAATGAAAAGATTATATACAAATGTGTGTAGACATTTCTTAATTTTTTTGGGGTATTCTCCTCTTATTTCCTTTTTATTTAAATATCAAATATTTTTTTCTGGTTCTCAAAGGCGTAGAGTTGAATTACTTGAAGCTGTTGGTTTATGGCATCCTCAGTGGCTCACACATGGCTTATCTTTATTTGTTTCATTTATTTGAATAATCTAAAATACATCTAATCTTCCATTAGCCAAAACAAAACATTAAAACGTAACCAATAACATACATTTAATTATATGGCCCCATCCCATCCCCTTGTCTTTATCACTTTAGTTGATTATCTACTTGTTTCTCAGGTTAATTTTTCTTTCCTTTTGTTCTTCTTTTCCTTCCTTTCTTCCTTCCTTTTTATGTTAATCTAATTCATCTCTAAGTACTGCTACAATGAATTGTTTTAAAAATCATAGTTGTTTTTAAATTTATAAAAGGGCATTATGATGGATATAACTTTTGCAATGTATTTTTTGCACTGAATATTATTTTGCTTGGATTCATAATGTCTGACTGTATTTCACTGTGTGAATATTCTGAAGTTTACTCATGCTCTGCACTTCCCTTTCATGAGTTCTATCAGGGTTTTTGCTATTGTGAATAGTACCGAAATGAATATCCTTGCATATGTATTCTGTAGTTTATATGCAAAAGTTTTTCTTGAGTATGTCTGGAACTTCAATTGCTAAAACATAGGTTAACAAATGTTTAATACATAAAAATGCCAAACTATTTTTCAAATTGGTTGTTCCAATTTACAGGCAATTTGAAGAGGATTCTCTGAATCCATAATCACTCCAATATTTGTTATTTTCAATTTTCTTGCCTAAATAAATAGGAATAGAAGGAGATTCCATTTTCATTTTAATTTGCATTTCTCTAGTTTTAATAATATTTGGCATACTTATTTTATTTTTTATAAAATGGCTATTCATATTTTCCTCAAAAGTCAAGAATTGTCTGTGCTTTATTAATTTTGAAGAGTTCCTTTTATATACTGTACTTGCTACTGATCTTTGTTATTTGTATTTCATAAATTCCTTCTGTCATTTGGTAATTTGTCATTTTACTATTTGTATGAGTCCATTCTTTCATTGCTGTAAAGAACTACTTGAGACTGAGTAATTTATAAAGAAAAGAGGTTTAATTGGCTCACGGTTCTGCAGGCAGCATGGAAAGGATGGCTGGGAAGGCCTCAGGAAATTTGCAATTATGGCAAAAGACGAAGGGGATGCGTGCACGTCCTACATGGCTTGAGTAGGAGAGAGGTGCTGCACACTTTTAAACAACAAGATTTTATGAGAACTCTCTCACTATCACAAGAACAGCAAGGGCTAAAACTGCTCATGATCCAATTACCTCCTAACAGGCCCCCCCTCCAATACTGGGGATTATAACTGGACATGAGATTTGGATGGGAGGACAAAGCCAAAACATATCGCCACTTTACTTTTTACTTTGTATTGAACAACAAAGTTAATTTTAGTATGATAAACTGAATTAATCTTTTTTCAATAAGTTAACCATTTTGCTTTGATTTAGATCAGTAAATCTAAATAATATCAATCCATATATTTTACTAGGAATTTTAAATTGCTTCAAAACATTTAACTGAAATGCCGTTTAATTACTTTGGAGTTAAATTTTGTTCATTTTGTGAAGATTTGGATTCAATTTAATCTCCCTTTTTTTAACATGGATAATCATTTTCTCAACTTCATGTATTGAACATACACTTCTTTCCCAATCTCAGATGCCACTTCCATATAAACTTCCATTAATATATGGGTTACTTAACTGATCCATTGGTCAAATTGTCATTACCACATGTACCTATAAATTTCCATAATAATTGTTGCCTTTTAATGTCTAAAAAATGGCAAACTATGAAGAGCTTTTGTTTGGGATTGCATTGACTATACAGCTCAATGTCGGCAGAACTGACTTTAGCAGTATTGAGGTTTAGGCAGATGAATACAGCACATCTTTCTATGCATTTAACATGTTCTTAATTTCCCCAGCCATGTTTTATTTTTTAAAGTACAAAACTTGCATAAATTTTGAAAATTTATTCCTCACCATTTTATATTTTTATTCTATTGTAAATGGTATTGCTTTTCTAAAATTTGATTTCCAATTATTTGTTGTTAATACATGCAATAATGTTTGATTTCTGTCAATTGTCTCTATATTGTGAAGTCTCTAATTCACTAACTAGTTCTAGCAGTAGATAAAATCTACCAGTTTTTTTTTTTGTAGATTTTCTGTAATCTAAAGAGTTAACTGATTACTTCTAGTAACTTTCTCAGAGATTCCTCATAGGTTATTTTGCTTTTGTTTTACTTAGATGATTATGTTAATTACAAATAAAAATACTTTTGCTCTTTCCTTTCTAATATGTATACCTTAATTTATTTTCTTGTCTTAGTACACTGGCTAGAACTCCAAGTACAATGTTGAATAGACATGATGGAAACAAATTTGTCGCTATTTTATCAGTCTTAGTGAAAACACATTCAGGTTTTCATTATTAAGAATGATGCTAGCTGTAGGTTGTCATTGCTATTTCTAGAAAATTTTGTTCAACTGAGGGAATGCTCTTCTTTTTCTAGTTTTCTGAGAGTTTTTATAATAAATTGATTTTGGAATTTGTTAAATTATATATATTGTTTTACATCTCTTAAGATTGTTAGAGTATTTAGGCAGACATGAGCAGCGCAGGAGAGCCCCATACCCAGGAATGTCAGGCAACCATCAAGTGATGGTCACGTGATTGCTAAATTATCTCCCTAAAATGATAATTAGTCACAGCCAATGTCAGGGAAAGACAGTCTCCCAACAGAGAAAAAAATACCTGAAGCTGATGATTCGCAGCTTCTCCCAGATAAGCTCTCAAGAGCTGGGCAGTGGGCTCAAGCATGCACACTAAGAGACAAAATGGTGAAGTTTAATTGTTATATGATATTCCTCTAAGAGTGCTCCACTGATAAAAGAAAAATGCCTCAAGTGAGCATGCACAAAACTTCAGTAAACACACGGCACATGCAGCCCCTCCTATGTGCTGGCAGACCACTGAGCATGCAGACAGCTTGCCCCAAGGAAAAAGAGATGAGAAATGCAAACCCCAGAACCATGCCCATGTATAAAATCCTAAGTCCAGGGCTGAAAAAGACATTTGAGTCTTTCAAGTCACCCACTTTGCCCTCTTCCAAGTGTACTTTGTTTCCTTTCATTCCTGATCTAAAACTTTTAAATAAACTCTCTCCTACTCTGAAACTTGCAGTTTCTCTCTTTGCCTTAAACCCACTTCTGCTCCTTAGCCAAATTATTTTTTCCAAAGAGGCAAGGACTGAATTTGCTGCAGACCTGTATGAATTCACTGCTGGTAACTAGATGGTAGTGGAATTTTTTCCTGTTCATTCTGCTAATATGGTAAAGTGAATTGATTGGTTTTCAAATGTAAAGCCAACCTTGCATTCTTGGGATAAATCTCACTTGGCTATGATATATTTCTATATTGCTTATTTTGATTTGCTAATGTCTTGCTGAAGTTATTATATCTATGCACATGAAAGTTGTCCATCTTTTTTTGTAATGCCATTTTTAGTCACCTATAGAAACAGATGAACTCCTCACCCAAAGCATCTTTAGATTAAATATCAAGACTAATGATGCCACACAAACACCATTCTGATCCTTCTATTGTGTAATGCTTGGAAATAATACTACATAGTTTACTTTATATAGTTTTCCCAATGCTATGGTTTTTTACAAAGAGAGAATAAATCCAGTGCCATTTTAAACATCTTTGACTACTCTGCTTCTCCAGCCCTTTACCCTTCTTTGTAAAATATATAATCATGTTAATGAGTGCCCTGGAAACACTTTTCGATTTTGTGGGATTTTGTTGAACCTATGAATTGATTTGGATAATGACATCTTCGCAATATTAAGTTGAACATGTCTCTCCATTTACTTAAATTTCCATTAATAATTATTTGTTTATTTCTAACCGTTATAATGTGCTTCCATTGCTATTATTACATATTATTTAACAGACCCTTACATGGTTTAAAGATTCATAGAAAGAGCAAATAAAATGTCCCAAAATAGTAATCTAAATTATATTTAATACTTTTCATGATAGAGCTCACTATAGCTAATTTTATTGTCAAACAATTAATCTTGATGCAAAGTTTCTCCGTATGATGAGCCAAAATTCTCCTTTCTGAAGCTGTGTCCTAATTTTACTCTGACTTTACACAGATAAATCTAATTTCTAATATTATTACTTAGTTCATATCATTTGCAAATTACTTCTATAATTTTAAACTATCATACAATTAATCTTCACTGAAAACTGAACATGAAGTAGAATTAGTACCATTTGTCTAATTTATGGGTGGATAACATGGAAATCAGAGAGTTAAAACATATTTCGGTTCTCACAGTTAGCTAGAACTTTGGCTCTCAATTCACTATTATTTCCGTCAATTCCAAGTTTAGATTATTTGAATCTATTCTACAGAGCAAGGTGCAAGTTCACAATAAGGTAAGAAGCTGACATTAGACTTTATAAACTTTCCTAAAGCACATTTTTAACTTACAAGTTATAAGCATCTTTTAAACTTCTTGGATATAATCAGACTTGAACTGAAGTCTTGTAAAGGGAGCACTTTCTGCCTTGTACTAACTGGTGATCTACTTAGTCAACCAGCAGAAAAGACTTACAAGATTCTCTAAACATTATCTGTGTTAGTAAATCCTCAGTGACTTCAGATGCAATCAGCAATTGGTGGCACACTTAAGTGATTGAACTTTTTCTTAAAAAAAAAAAAAAGATTTAAAAGTCAACCGAAGGAGGAAAGAGCATTGGCATTCATGAGCAGCCAAGAGTTTTGCGTGCTTTTTGCTCATTCATTCAGCCAGCACTGTGCAGTAGTTGGTATTATCTTTATTTTACAGATGAGGATTCTGTGCTCAAGACCAAATTCTTTGACCTAGATACTCTGACACCATTTGGATTATTTTTTTCCTGAAATTTGCATGACACAATGCACCAGAGACCAGAAACTTTTACTAAATTCTGCTCCTTTAGCAATAGCAAATAAGCTCACCAATGAGCTGATAGCACAGAAGAAGAAGAAAATGTAGACAGAGCTAAAATGTATTCGCTCATAATGTATCAAGGACTTTGCTGAAACTTTTACACGTATTTGTCATTGGAACATGAACTTATAAAGCAGTCACTGATTTTAACTTCATTTTATAAATAGGAAAAACTGAGCTTTAGAGAGTGTAATGGTTAATATCAAGTGTCAACTTGACTGGACTGAAGGATGTGAAGTATTGTTCTTGAGTCTGTCTGTGAGGGTGTTGCTAAAGGAGACTATCATTTGAGTCTGTGAACTGGAAGAGGCAGACTCACCCTCAGAGTGGGCAGCAGCTAATCAGATGCCAGTGTGGCTAGGATAAAGCAGGCAGAGGAACACGGAAGAACAAGACTGGCTGAGCCCTCCGGCCTCATTGGTTTCCTGTCTGGATGCCTCCTGCTTTAAACATCAGACTCCAACTTCTTCAGCTTTAGGACCCCTGGACTTACACCAGTGGTTTTCTAGGGGCTCTTGGGCCTTCAGCCACAGACTGAAGGTTGAACTCGGCCTCCCTACTTTCGAGGTTTTGGGACTCAGACTGGCTTCCTTGCTCCTCAGCTTGCAGACGGCCTATTGTGGAACTTCACCTTGTGATCATGTGAGTCAATATTCCTTAATAAACTCCTTTTCATATATACATCTGTCCTATCAGTACTGTCCCTCTAGATAACCCTAATACAGAGAATAAGTAATTTTTTTTCAGTTTTATACAGCCAGCAGCAACAGGGGTGGTTGGGAGACACCAGTCTAAAAGCAGCTCACTCTCAAGCCTTTGCTTTTGAAATAGGAAAAGTTCCCTTGTCCCCCTTGCAGGGTGTGCAGTGGGGATGTGAACTGCTTCTTCAATGCCCTGCTGCTAAAACCTCTTGGGGAGCATACAGATGCTGTGTGCTCTGACCCCACAGCAGTGTCTAGGGGTGAATGTTTATAGCTGGAGCCCCAGGGGGCATGTGTTACAGGGTGCTCTTTTAATTTAGCCGTCTGTAGGCAGCCTGAGTAAACCAATTAGACCCTCTATCTTGTCACAAGCACAGAAGGCTTTCTGTGTCCCAGGTTCTTGCCTTGATATACTGGAAAAATTGGATCACATGTGGGTTTGGAGAATGAGTGCAAAGTTTTATTGAGTGGAAGTAGTTCTCAGCAGATGGTGAAGCCAGAAGGGAGATGGTATTCCCCTGGAGTTGGGCTGCTTGACAATCTCCTCTGACTGCCCTGGCCATACTCTGCCTCATCCTGCTGGTTAATGGCCGCTGGCGTGCTGACGTCTGTCGGTGTGCTCTTCGGCCAGTGTGCTCCCTTTGACGTCCTCTCATCATCCAGACACTTGTGTCTTCTTCTGCTGAGCCACTCCTCTTGATATCCAACTGCCAGTGTGTCTGCCTGCTAGGGTCTGGGATTCTTATAGGCACAGGTTGGGGGTGTGACAGGCCAGGGTGCTCTTGGAAAATGCAACATTTGGGTGCAAAAGCAGGAGTGCCTGTCCTCACCTAGGTCCATGGGGGTGAAGCCCTAGCCAGGGACCCGCCTATCTCTATCCAGCACTTCCCTGTCCCCCTTCCGTATCACTGAAAGGGACCACGTTCTTCACTTCCCAGCACTCTCATATCAGTTCCACTTATATACAAACGTGATAAAATACTGGGCCAGGAAGAAACATGGATTAAGGTAGAATCAGATTAAGTTTTTGTGCTTTTTGTTTTTAAGGGTTTTTGTTTTTTTTTTCTGAGAAGGAGTTTTGCTGTTGTTGCCCAGGCTGGAGTGCAATGGCACAATCTCGGCTCACTGCAACCTCCACCTCCTGGGTTCAAGCAATTCTCCTGCCTCAGCCTCCTGAGTAGCTGGAATTACAGGCACACACCACCATGCCCAGCTAATTTTTTGTATTTTTAGTAGAGACGGAGTTTCACCATGTTGACCAGGATGGTCTCGATCTCCTGACCTAGTGATCCACCCACCTCAGCCTCCCGAAGTGCTGGGATTACAGGCATGAGCCACTGAGCCCGGCTTAAGGGTCTTTTTTAAACACACCTCTGAAACATCCTAGTAAAGATGAAAATTATTTTACCAAACCTCTGCAACAAGTCTCTGAGATAGAAACATTCGTATCTCTATTTTATCAAATGTTTAGTGAGGCCTAGAGAAAATAACTACAACTTTCCCAAGAACACTGTATTTAGTCCATTTCCACACTACTGCAAGGAACTGCCTGAGACTGGGTAATTTATACAGGAAAGAGGTGTAACTGACTCACAGTTTAGCATAGCTGGGAAGGCTACAGGAAACTTACAATCAAGGCAGAAGGCAAAGGGAGAGCAAGGCACCTTCTTTAAAAAGCAGCAGGAAGGAGAATGTACGCAGGAGGAACTGCCAAATATTTATAAAACCATCAGATCTCATGAAAACTCATTTTCTTCTCTTCTCTTTTCTTTTTTTTAAGGAAAGAAAAAAAAGGAGTAAAGGAGAGGAAGAAAGAGAAAGAAAAAGAGGGAGAGAGAAATGTTGCTTTATTCTAAAAAATGGGTATTAATAATGGCCAATCAATATTTCATTTAAACCTATGAGTAGGTGTGATGTGGTATTAACAAGAATGTATATTTTGTATATTTAAAGTGGAGAGCTCTATAAATATTTATTAAGTTTACTTGTTCCGGATCTGAGTTTGGGTCCTGGATATCCTTATTAATTTTCTGTCTCATTGAGTCTAAGTCTCTTTATAGGTCTTATGTATCTGGGTGTTAGGATCATTAGCTCTTACTGTTGTATTGATCCATTTACCACTATATCTTTGTTGCTTTAAAATCTATTTTATCAGATGCAAGAATTGCAACTCCTGCTTTTATTTATTTATTTATTTATTTATTTATTTATTTATTTTTGCTCTCCATTTGGTTGGTAAATCTTTCTACATCTCTTTGTTTTGAGTCTTTGTGTATCTTTGTATGTGAAATGGGTCTGGATGTAGCATACTGTTAGGTTTTGGCTGTATCTTTTGATTGGGGGATTTAGTCACTTTAAATTTAGGGTTACTG
>CM052654.1:135050760-135087663 GCA_028533165.1 Leontopithecus rosalia | reverse complement strand
AATGTTTCTTTCAGAAGCTCTTGTAAAGCAGGCCTGGTGGTAATACAATCTCTGAGTACTTGCTTGTTCATAAAAGATTTTATTTTTTCTTCAGTTATGAAGCTTAGTTTGGCTGGATATGAAATTCTGGGCTGAAAGTTCTGTTCTTTAAGGATGTTGAATATCGGCCCCCACTCTCTTCTGTCTTGTAAGCTTTCTGCTGAGAGGTCTGCTGTAAGTCTGATAGGCTTCCCTTTGTGGGTAACCTGACCTTTCTCTCTGGCTGCCCTTAGTATTTTCTCCTTCGTTTCAACCCTTGTGAATCTAACGATTATGTGCCTTGGGGTTGGTCTTCTTGAGGAATATCTTTGTGGTGTTCTCTGTATTACCTGGGGTTGAATATTGTCCTGCTTTGCTAGGTTGGGAAAGTTTTCCTAAATAATATCATGAAGAATATTTTCCAGCTTGGATTCATTCTCTCCGTCACATTCAGGTACACCTATCAAACGTAAATTAGCTCTTTTCACATAGTCCTATATTTCTCAGGGACTTTGCTCATTCCTTTTTATCCTTTTTCCTCTATTCTTGTCTTCTCGTTTTATTTCATTAAGTTGGTTTTCTGCTTGATCAATTCGAGTGTTTAAACCTGTGCATACTTCTTGGCGTTCCCATATTGTATTCTTCCATTCCATTAATTCACTTATATTCCTCTCTAAATTGTCTATTCTCATTAGGATTTCGTCAAACCTTTTTTCAAATTTCTTAGTTTCTTTACATTGGGCTACAATATGTTCTTTTAACTCACAGAAGTTTCTTATTATCCATCTTCTGAAGCCTGATTCTGTTAACGGAATGCACTAGTTCTCCATCAAGCCTTGTTCCCCTGTTGATGAGGAACTGTGATCCTCTTTAGAGGCAGAGGCATTCTGATTTTGAGTATTCTCAGCCTTTTTACTCTGGTTTCTTCCCATCATTGTAAATTTATCCACCTGTCATCTTTGTAATTACCAACTTTCAATTTAGGTCTCTGAGTGGACGTCCAAGTTGTTAATTCCCAGGGCCAAAATATGAGCAACACACTGCACTGGCTAAAACAGCAGCGTTAAGACTGATGGTGCTTTTCTGCCTGGGAATCTCCAGTCTGACTTCCTTCTTAAGTCTGTAATAGGTGACTCTGCCTTCCTGGAGCTCCAAATGTCGGTCAGAAGGGGAACCAGTCCTGTTTACTCTGCACCAAGAGCTGCTGCGCCAAGGTGCCAGCAAAACCGCTGCACCGGCCACAAGAGTCGCACTGGTGACCTGTGGGGCTCCTCCACTGGGAATCTTCTGATCTGTGAGTGACAAAAATTTGTCTGAAAGTGTGGTGTCCTCTCATTCTCTGTGCTTTCACTGGGAGCTGCAATCCCGAGATGTTAGCGATCAGCCATCTTGGATCATTCTCAAAAACTCATTATGATGAGAATAGCATGAGAAAAATCTCTTCCAGGATCCAATTACCTCACCTAGTCTCTCCCTTAACACAGGGGGATTATGGGGGTTATAACTCAAGATGAGATTTGAATGGGGACATGAAGCCTTATCATATCAAACACAAAATCAGGTAATGTATACCTGAGGGCCTAACCTTAGTTTGAGGGCTCCCTGGTGGCCGAGCCCTCCCCTCTGTCTTCTCTATTCTTTCCCAGTGGCCAGGCTGTGATGGAAACACACAGAGATCACAGTGAAGAAGGACATGCTGAGTTCCATGGTGATTGCTGGACCCAAAGCTCTTCATTTAGGAAATGCATAGGTGGAAGATTCATGACCCCCCCTGCAGACTAATCATCTCACAGATAAAACGCACAGGTGCCTTGGTGCTGGCTCATGTCTGCATTGATTTCCCAGAGGGGCTCATGCTCAAAAGTTGAGTAGAAAACAAGGACTTTAAGAGTGCTTAAAACTTAGAGTACTCAAAGGAGCACTTCCGAAGAACGTAATGACTCTGCCCTCTCAAAACACTGCAGAGATTCACACAGTGTTACCTTGGACAGCAGCTGCTTCCTGAAATCTTTATACTCTCACCACAACTCCTAAGCAGAAGGAAGAGACTTTTAGAATATTAGGGTAGAAAATGGAATTAGCCTAATATTGTCCTGTGATATGGTTTGGCTGTGTCTCCGTCTGAATCTCATCTTGAATTGTAGCTCCCATAATTCCCAGGTGTCATGGGGGGACCCTGTGAGAGGTAATTGAATCATAGGGGAGGGTCTTTCCCAGGCTGTTCTAGTGATAGTGAATATGTCTCACGAGATCTGATAGTTTTATAAAGAGCAGTTCCCCTGCACATGCTCTCTTGCCTGCTGCCATGTAAGATGTGCCTTTGCTCTTCCTTCGCCTTCTACCATGATTGTGAGGCCTTTCCAGACATGTGAAACTGTGAGTCCATTAAACCTTTTCCTTTATAAATTACCCAGTCTTGGGTATGTCTTTATTAGCATCATGAGAATGGACTAATAATCCCATTTTAAAATTTCATTATAAAAATAAGCAAGCTATTTAAGCCCTGAGAACAAGGAGGCTGAGTGAGTCCAGCCATACAGCCAGTTAGTGCAGGGCCAAAAACACAAAGGTCCCCAACCCCCACCCAGATCTTTTTCGCCATCAGAATGCTTCCTTGTCGTTTTACTGATAGACTTACCTTTCTCCACATT
Source organism: Leontopithecus rosalia (assembly GCA_028533165.1). Taxonomy (NCBI): domain Eukaryota; kingdom Metazoa; phylum Chordata; class Mammalia; order Primates; family Cebidae; genus Leontopithecus; species Leontopithecus rosalia. The sequence continues at coordinate 135,084,994 of CM052654.1, read as the reverse complement.
AAACACTAGTTTTATCTTTTTTTGTGCAGAGTGTTCTCCGTTTGTCAGCTACATGCTAATAAGTAGCAAGTTTCCTGTGTTTCTTCTTACCACCAGGGAGGGCCCCAGGAAGTTGTCCACCTTGAGCCCACACAACCTTGTGAGCAACTCAGACACACTTCACGACAAGCTGCCTCAAGGGTACTTGGAGAGCTCTGGGAAGGCTGTGATGTGCACACCACGGGGAAAGCTCTCAGAGGATATTGGCAGCAATTCAGTTGCCAACCAGCTGCAAAAAGCTTTAAAGGACAGTGTTGCATAAAAAATGAAAAATGTTGATTGAGGACATATTGCCCTTGATTGAATGCTGAAGGAAACCTGCTGGCAGAAAAATAGATGAGAAAGGGAGATGGGAAGGGAAAAGGGGGGCAGGGAAAAATAGGTCTGCCCGCTTTAGCAGCTGTGGAGAAAGCTCTGTCTGTCCACCCACAGCGAGCATCACATGGAGTGTGGTGTCGTGTTGTCTACCGGAAATCCAGGCCCCAAATCGCTAGGGATCCTGCCATAGTTTGCCTTGGACTTTCCAGTACTAAGAACTGTTCAAACCTTTGCTTTCCTAACTAGTTCCTATTCTATTCCATCTTTTCCAGCTTTGCATAAAGGCCCCAGAAGGGTAGGGAAGGAAGAGGATGCATATTTACTGACTTTAAATGCAGGCTTGGGGCTTTATAATCCAGTGACCATCGAAGACGTAACTTGGTTATCATCTCAGAGACACCAGCAGCGATTTCATCATTTACTTCTGTGGGAGATCTGGCTCTTTACCAGCCAACAATGGAGCTTTCTTTTACTTCCCTGATGTACAGCCAGTGGTTTTAAATGTGACTGTTCTGAGGATTCCTCTCTGCAGAGTTAAGTTACTCATCAATCATCATTGCCCGGGGAGGATGCATTTCTGAGAAATGTTTTAGATGACTTGATTTTAGGAGGCTCCACTGTGATCTGAGCCAGAAATAATGTTTACCGTAAGAGGACTCTCGCTCATCATCCTGCACAATGGTGTCCTCTTACCAGAATTAGCAGCTGCTGGATCACTGACTGCATTTCCACAGAACACAGAACAGAGTGGCAAATCCAGGGCATCAAACCACACCTTAAATGGATGCATTGTTCACCTTTTAACCCTAAGCAGACACCAAGAGGGAGGCAACAGCAGGGATCCTGAGAAACAGAGAGACCAGGAGCTATGGGGAGAATTTTCCAGCTTTGGGGATGAGAATATAAGCATCAATTTATGTAAAACCTATTGCTTGATTGAAGACTAGACTTTTGAAGGCCATCTTGTAGAACACCCTGCCCCACACATTGTTGAAAGGTAAGAGGGCTAGACACAATGCTGTCACATCAAAAAATTGAGTATTTCATAGTCTTCATCATAATTAATTTGGTAGTAATCAATATGACTGATATAAAAAAGGCTAGATATAAGGCTTTGTTTTTCTACTGTCTTGTGGAGTTTCTGTGAGGCAATATTGATTAGAAATGTGTAGGGTAATGATATTGTATGACTCTTTGTTGGTAAATGTGAGAAATTGCATAGATAACTCTTGATGATTCTATTTCCTCATTGTACACTATACGAACATAGAACCAAATAATACTACTGATAAGTATTTGTTGGTTAATAACTTCACAGAATGGTACAACTTTTCTGGAGGGACATCAACATGCCAAAGGTCTGTAATCTATCTATTATACTTTTAGGAGTATGTCATAAAGTAAATCTGTGCTTGGCTATTCAATTTACATAAAATTGCGTTCAACAAACCTTCTTTTACAGTTAGAGGACTTTTTTTGAGACAGAGTTTTGCTCTGTCACCAGGCTGGAGTGCAGTGGCACGATTTTGGCTCACTGCAACCTCTGCCTCTCGGGTTCAAGCAATTCTCCTGCCTCAGCCTTCTGAGTAGCTGGGACTACAGGTGTGTGCCACTATGTCCAGCTAATTTCTGTATTTTTAGTAGAGATGGATTTCAGCATATTGGCCAGAATGGTCTCCATCTCTTGACCTTGTGATCTGCCCACTTCAGCCTCCCAAAGCACTACAATGAGAGAAAATTTTAAACAACTCGTAATATTTAATAACAAAGGCCTAGTTCAATAAAATTGATCAACCACGTAGTGCAACACAATGTAGACTTAAAAATGATATTTTAGAAGAATATTTATCCACATAAAAATACATTTTAAAAAGTTTGATTAAAAAGTAAGACAAATATCTAAATGGTATGTTCACTATAAAGTGTTTTTGATAATTAAAACATAGCATACAAAAATATTCTACAATTATATTAACATTTTTAAAATGTTAACATCAGTTTTTGGAATAAAGCAAGAGGTGTCTTTTAAATATTTATTTGTATTTAAATTTTGCACTTATTCTAAAATGAATGCTCATTACTCATGTAATAAGAAAGTAATAAAAAAAACAGTAAAGGAAAAGGCCTCCACAAATTACATGTAATTTAATAATGAAAAACCACTTAGCTACTACCTCCCAGGACCTGTATAAGTAGGCAGAGTGAAAGGTTCAAAGAATCGATCAGTTCTGCTCTCCAAGCACTCATGATTCTGAGAACAAGAACAGAGACCAAAGAAGCAAAGGGTGAGAAACACAGTTTTCTAAGCACATTTGTTTCTTGATGTTGATATCATGGGGATATCTCTGACCCCTTGTCTCATTTCCTTGTGTTTAATAGTTCCAGATTCAAGATCAGTCTGGCCAACATGGAGAAACCCTGTCTCTAAATACAAAAATTAGCTGGGTGTGGTGGCAGTTGCCTGTAATCCCAGCTTCTCTGGAGGCTGAGGTAGAAGAATCGCTTGAACCCAGGAGGTGGAGGTTGCAGTCAGCCGAGACCATGCCACTGCACTCCACCCTAAGAGACAGAGTAAGACTCTGTCTTAAAATTAAAAAAACGTTCAGAATATATCTAGGCAGAGATTCACCAGCTGTCATCTACATACTGACAAGGACAGTGTTTGATGTCCCAGTTTACCTGCAGTCAAATGGGGTCCTTCCCGACGATTAATTCAGAGCCTTAGGATTTGGGGATCTTTCTTCCTGGGCTATCCTTCCTTCTCTAAATGTTCCACAGCTTACTCCCATTACTTCCAGTAGGTCTTTGATCAAGTATTAATTCTCGGAGAGACCCTCTCTGACCTCTCTGTCCAAATACCTTTCACCCACCCAAGCCACACCACACTCTTTCTATCTGCTTTATTTTCTTCATAAAATTTACCATCATCTGATGTGAGTGTGTGTCTGTGTGTGTGTGTGTAAGGAGTGTGTGTGTGAGTGTTTGTGTGTAAGGAGTGTGTGTGTGAGTGTGTGTGTAAGGGATTTGTCTGTTTTGTTTATTGCTTTAGCTCAGGCATCTGGCATGTGGTAGGCACTGACATCAATTTTTGATAAATTAATGAATAATTCCAATGCTCCTAAGCTAAAGTGAAATACATAGTCTAGATTAGTTTTAGGTTCATATCTACAGTGTTTAGAATGGTAGGGAGAGAAAAAAACATGAAGAACTCCAACCCTACCTCTAACAAACATGACTTCTTTTTTGACTTTAAACAGTGCAGTTTTTTAGGTAGCTTGGAGCACTGTATTCCCTGGGCTAGTGTCATTAGTATTACTCTCATCTGGGACAGTTGCATTCAACTTAAAGCTCATGTCAATTGATGCTGGATGCTGTAGCTCCAGAGCCTTTACATATGATGTGTGGAGGCCCAGGAGGTGCTATCCCCATCATCATCTAAGTGAATGCACCCCTAATTCCCTAGATCAGCATTGGGGATGTTTATCAGTAGACCCAGTGGTAAACATAAACGCATGGGAAAGTCTGAGTGGCTAAAAAAAGTCATCCATTCCACTAGATTCTCACAGCAGTATGGGAGGCTGAGGCAGGCAGATCACCTGAGGTCAGGAGTTCAAGACCAGCCTGACCAACATGGAGAAACCCCATCTATACAAAAAATACAAAAGTAGCCAGGTGTGGTGTCACACATCTGTAATCCCAACTACTCGGGAGGTTGAGACAGGAGAATTGCTTGAACCAGGGAGACGGAGGTTGCAGTGAGCCCAGATTGTGTCATTGTATGCCAGCCTGGGCAACAAGAACAAAACTGTGTTTAAAAAAAAGAAAAGGAAGAAGAAGGAAGGAAGGAAGGAAGGAAGGAAGGAAGGAAGGAAGAAGGAAAGAAAGAAAAAGTCATCCATACAACCACCAACTCATTTAAATTCATGGTTTTTATTTTGATCTGTTATTATCTTCACACTTCCTGGGAAACAGGCCCATATAAGACAGTTGGTTTCAGCTCTCCAGCCATCTTGGAGTTGACGGAGCTCTTTCTAATCTTGAGTCATCCATCTTTCCAATGTCCCCTATTGTGATGAGAGCCTTCCAAATTATGGGGGTCTTCTCCATGTTGAAGCTGAGCCACTCACTTTGCAACAAGTAACCTTTAAGTGACTCCCCAAAGATGCAATGGTATTATTGGTTTGCTATTGAGTCACAGTAGTAACTTTAAATGGTATGGCTGCTTAGAGAATTTACAGTCAGGATTATTTCCTCTGGAAGAACAACATAAGGTGAGATCCTTGGGAACAGAGACTTTTTTGTTAATGTCTGTGTCACCTATTGGTAGCAAACTACCTGCCACATGGAATTCTACTCAATGCTATTGGTGTGTTTGCTAAATGACTGAATAGCTGATTGAGAGTTCTAGCCATGAAGTTTGCCTTTTAAATCTGCCATGCTGTGATTTTGCCAGCTTCCTACATGCAACGGTATTTCTCCTTTTCCATTTTTAATTACTCTTTAAATTCTTTATTGTTGTAACCTGCACTAAGTAACATCTAATGAGCCCCTAGAATACAGCCTGACACCTAGGTTCCTGATTTGAGGATGCCTAATTCTTCCCAGGCTATGTGGGCTGGAGAAGGGAAGGGGATGTGAGAGCTGCACTCTGAGCCACTCCAGTCTGCCAGGAGAAATACTGAAGGTGTGCTCCCATGTCGCTGCTATCAACACTCTAAGACAACTGCAAGTACTTCAGCTGAGGTGGGGTAATGGGTGAAGGCTCAGGTCAAACAGAGCACAGAACAGAAATACAAAGTCAGGGAAACAAATGCATGGATTGATACAGTTGGCTGCTCAGTTCAATGCCAAGGGATGAACAGGTGTCTATCTAGAAGCAAACTCTTAAATAAGAAAACACCTACCTTAGATGTGACATAGTCACATCTTCTCCACTTGCTAAATGACGTGGCTTATGGCGTGTCACTTAGCCTGAGTTTCTGACTATGTCATTAGGGCTATGAATATCAAATGAATTAATATATATGAATGGATTTTGTCTGCAGTAAAACAATATTCAAGTCTATTATGCTCTCAATATGTGGAAGGAGGACCACTTTCACCAACATAACGAAAACGAATGTTACCGATTTATTATATATGAAAGCATGTAGAAATAAAATCACTGGTATGTTCAAGCCAGCCCCCACCAACTCCAGAGAGCTGACTATATACATCTACTCTGAAATCTGCCTTCAGGGATTGTATGAGGGTAGGTTGCAATTGGCCGAATAAGGATCTCTTTATCCTCCTCTGAGAGAGGTTGTTAAGCCTTTACCAACATACGGCTGGATGAAATGTCTGTTTTTTCTAGTTAATGTTTCTCATATCTGATAAGGATAACATTTTTTCTATTTGTTCCACACTAGCCCTTTCAGACACCAGCATTTCCCTGGATTAACAAAATAATCAGCATTCACAAGAGGGGAGAAAGAAAAGGCTCTAAATCTGAAGGCTGTGTCCATCTTTCTCAGATGAATTTAAATTCCAAGGTCTATATATTCTTCAATTCCATATGGTACCATGAGGTCTCAGTAAATATCACTCAGTGGCTCTGATTTAGTAACAGTAACACACACACACGCACACACGTGCACACACGCACGAGTCATCTGCCATCTGCTGGACTTCACATGTGAGTCAGTAGTTTCAGTCAATGGAATGGCGTTCATAGCCACAAACCTCTAACCTCATTAAGATAGTTTGAGTCAGGCGCGGTGGCTGAAGCCTGTAATCCCAGCACTTTGGGAGGCCGAGGCGGGTGGAGCACGACGAGGTCAAGAGATTGAGACCATCCTGGTTAACATGGTGAAACCCCGTCTCTACTAAAAATACAAAAAATTAGCTGGGCATGGTGGCGCGTGCCTGTAATCCCAGCTACTCAGGAGGCTGAAGCAGGAGAATTGCCTGAACCCAGGAGGCGGAGGTTGCGGTGAGCCGAGATCACGCCATATACTCCAGCCTGGGTAACGAGAGTGAAACTCCGTCTCAAAAAAAAAAAAAAAAAAAAAAAAGGTAGTTTGAGTCAATAACCTCTTCTGAATTTTGAAAGATTAACAACACATTTATATTCTTAAAAGTGGCATCAACTATAAGCTGATGGGAAAAATCTAGTTTTCTGTGTGCTGCCCCCTCAAAGATGCCTTCCATTGCAGAAGGGGTTTATGTACCTTCTGAGAGTATGGGGCAAAGGCAGGTGTGAACTAAAGGGACGTGTCAGAAATGTGCTCGTTACTCATCCTGTCCTCGAATAGGGCCAGTGAAAGTAACAGACGCTACCTCTTTCACGCACTTATTCCCGTTTCTAGATCTGGTACCTTAATCACAGTCCCAAAAGTAGTCAAGAACAGCTATGCCTGAAGCCCAGAAGTGTGTGGTTTTCCACAGTGAGGAAGATTTGCATTGTGAAACAGATGTCAGATAGAAAAAGCAAAACAGAAATATGAAGACATTGTAAGAATTTTGGGGTGATTTCTGACCTGCTCACTTTCCATCAGGGCATCCCAGCGTTTTTTGCCATCTCAATTTTGAACAGCATAGCATTTAAATGATCATTTTTGTTTCTCCCCGCTGCTCCCCAATCTAAACAACAAAAGAAGGAATTTAACCTCATATCCTCGCTCTGAAATTAGCTCTATTGTCAAAAGATGACAGCTGTATCCTGCTTTCAAGAATTTCGTGTTGGAATAAAACAGCATTTTTGAAACCATTGTGTTATTTCAAACAGATCTGTAATGGTCCCTCAGCAAACCATTTTCAGAAGACTTGGGTAAGTAAGATAAAAAGACACCATTTCCGAAGAGTTGCTTTTATGGGCTAGGTCAGAGTGCTCTCTTTCCATGTTGTTCATTCCCAGTTGAATTTCCTAATAGTCTATCTCCTCAGCTAACAGATGCCCAGCCTCATGTCGGAACCAGATCGCGCCACTGCTGAGATTCCATCCAGTTCCTTTCTTATTGAGCCGTTTCCCTAGCAGATGGTGCAATGCTGCAGGCATACTCCTTCCTGTTAATTACCAGCCTTCGCTACAGATGGAAATGTCAGTCAGCCTCACAGGTCCTGGTTCCTGCCATTGCCTCAGTCCCTAGCCCTCTACCTAGGCAAGATGCTGCCAACACACACCATGTGTTTTGTGACTGCTGACTAGGCAGGCAACAAAAAACAACTTACTTCATGAATATTCATGATGGAATGTTTAAAGTTCTGTTCATCTGTGATGCTTATAGATCTGCTTAAAGGGGATGGCGCCTTCCTAAGAACACTCTGCCCCTTGTTTTCCTAAACTGAGGATACATGAGTTACCCAAGTGAGTTGCCATGGCAACGTGGAGAGGACCATTAAACGTCGGCCATTTGGAGCCTTCTGTAGACACATCAATTTCTGACTAACGTTCTTCTCATACCTCTAAGTGTCACTTAATTATTCTTGTCCTACCATAACAGACCAATAGTCACCAAGCTGAACTGATTAGCTAATAACTGTTGGTTTTCATTAAACCCTGATTATCTCATTAGTGCATAAGTAACCAATATGAATTAATTGATCTTTCTTGGTATTTAAATATACCAAATCAAAATAAATGAATTTCAATAGTCATCCTCTGTCCATTAAGTTGAATTATTTTGCTTCCTATGAGAAACATTTTAGCAATCAAAACTGGGTATCTTTTAGGTTAAGAGGGAAAAATTAGGGCTCAGATTTTGAAAGTAGAGAAGGGGAAGGGAGACCTTAAGGAAGCCTTTGATTGCAGGTCATTCAGATAAGCTTTTTTTAAAAATTGGTCATCTTCTCTGGGAGGCTGTGTTTACAGGTGAGATCACATGTAATGATGGAGAAGGTCACCAGAGCTAGGCACCTGTCCACCCACAGGGCTTCCTTCCCCCATGACATAACCCAGAGATGGAGACTGCGGGGTCAACATTAAAAACCAGCAACAGGCAAAAGAGCTTCAAACAGAAGGATCATCTTCCTGAAGATGAAATAATCATCATCCTTTGAGGCCAAAATGGGCAACGTTATGGGCATGTAAAATTGAGAAGTAGCTTTCATGAGTCCTGATTTACTTATTTACTAAACATAAATTTATTTTCTTCCTTAGGTATCTTTTGTTTTGGAATGGGACTCTACACTATGGGATTCCTAGTGGAGAGGAGAGTTACCAGAGTCAGCACTGGAGGTACAGGAATTTCTAAGCTAGAGAACTGCAGTAGAGAAAATTGAAAGATGCTATTTTGGGGGTCCCAATGATAGTTATGAAGCTTAAGTCATTGTTTCTGGTGTCTTTTTAAAGAAGCATATGTTAGTTGTATGCTTTTCATATTAAAAAAAATAAAGAGGAAGCATCTGTAGGTATTTTACAGGCAGAGCAGAGATGGGGACATTCTGAATGCCCTTAGCCCCCCGAAAACAAAAGCTAAACTACATATATTTTATAAGGTCTTAAGAGAGGAAGCATCTCTAAGAAGAGTGGGGAGATAATGCCCATAATGTACATTCCCTTGTTCAAAATCAACTATGACTGCATTTTCAAATGAAGAACACACACAGCAATTTGCAGGTAAATGTTTAACAACAAGCTTACCAAAAAGAAAAAAATTGCTAGAACATATATAAACGTATAAAATGTCATTATAAGCTTTACTCATATAAAGGATGAATATCACATAATTTACAAATAATAAAATATATGATATGCTTTATTGCAAATTTTACATAAGCAATTGATTCTTACAGAATGTTTTCATCGATTTTTGTCAAGTTCCAGTATTAGTAGCTACCTTATAGTTACAATTCAGTTATAACTTGATAATTGAAACTGAATCTCTTTCTGCTCTTTCCTCATTAACTTTGTTATCATTTAGTTCAATATGTGATCTATTATTAAACTAGTTCTCATTCTCCTACAAACTGCTATACACTTAGTAAATCAAAGCCTGTTTAGGCTTCATTGCTATGTATGTCAGAATTTCACTCATTAGTCAATGATATGAGGAACTTTTTTTTTTAACCTAACTGGTTAAGGTATTCAAATACAGGAAGAATATTTCTTCAATATCTTTTGCTATACACAATGTAGTAGCTACATGCACAAAAAATTGTTAGGTTTAATCTGCATAACTGACATTTTCTGCAATACTTTCTCAAGTCTAGTCAATCAACAAAGCATTAAATCAAGTTTTGTTTTATAATGTTTGCCAATTTCTGTTTTATATATATTTCTACCTTGCCCAATTTCAAGCTACCAACATGGTATCACTGAAGGCAAAGTTGGACAGAGAAGCTGTAATAGTACACTCGAGTTTTAATAATAACTGTGTTTAGCAACCAAGTTACAAAATTGCTGAAAATGCAAGCACAGGCTCTTGAAGGCTGGCACAAGTCAACTCAAACGCACCACTGTGGAACCCAGTCTCCCCACGTCCTCCACTTATCATCTCTTTTGAAACAAATATATCATGTGTGTATGTTTACAAGTATGTAAAAATCACATAATTTGTTAAAGTCTTACTTAAATGAAGCTTAATAAAGCGATGAATAAATTGAATTGAATGGCTGCACACTTAATGAAGCTAGTTGAAACAATAAAACATAAACACATGGAAAGTTTAATAATATTTGGAGTGGTTTTGCTTTGTGCTGAGGGAGGTTTAACAGGACAACGTGGCTTCTAAGGAGGGTGAGGACTTTCATTATAGCCTGGTGGGGATGGGCAAGCGGCTTAGCCTGAGCCTAAAAGAGTGGTTAAGATTTGGGGAGACGAAGAAAGAAAAAAGGAATATTTCAGTCATTAACTCAAAGAATATGTATTGATTGATTACTAGTAACCATAAACATTAAATTTTATACTATTAACAATCTTTAAAAAGATACACAGTTTCTCCAAAGAATGATTTTATCTTCTAAGCAACTAGAGGAACACAAATAAATGTAAAAAATCAGTTATTTAAGAAGTTTTAAATGTCTAAATTTTAAAGATTAACCGCTGTGTCTAAAAGCAAACAAAAATTGTTTTCTTTATATACTGTATGTTCAAAAATTCCATGGAAAACAACAGCCACAAAAACTTATGAGGAAGCCAAAAATTGCTTGTACAATTTAGGGGATATACAAAGACCAAGTGTTTTGTTGTTTTGTTTTTTAATTTGGTCTTCAAAGGAGGGAGAAGAAGGGCACATTCAATGAAAGGTCAAAATGATACTAACTTGGCTAGAAGTCATTTCCATTTGCAGACTGGCACTTGTAGCAATTCCCTATTTAACCAAAGACTACCTTGCATGAAGTTAGTTAAGCATTATTTCCCAGAATAAGAAAAGTTAGCTTTCATTTCTAAAACCAGGAAGAAAAAATTACAGATCTGTATAAAACAAACATAGATTTATTTATCATAAAATAAGAAAAGCGGTCTGAAATTCTGAATAAAGAAATACCTAACCTCGAATAGAGAAAAATTTTTAAATTTACTTTTTATCAAAAAGTAAATATGGAAATAAATGACCAAAAATGACCAACTTGAAAATTGTTCAATCTAGTTAGTAATGTAATTAAAGTAATGAGATGTCAATTTATCTTAGAAAGCAAACCAAGGCCATAGAAGTCACTACCTTATTGCCTCTTCAAATATGAGATAGATACACTCATATACTGCTACGAATTGCTACTAATTTATTTCTAGAAGTGAGTTTGACATATGTAACTAGAACCATAACAGAGAAATGGTTGAAGATACTATGGACCATCTGTCTGTCTGTCTATCTCATCTGTCTAATTAGTTATTTAGAAAAACCAGTACAGAAAGAAAAAAATATGAAAATGTTAATGAATTAAAAGTGATTTGAGGTCTCTGTTTGCATTTTTATGTATTTTTCCATTAAGCAACTTTTGCATTTATAATCAGAAAAAGAAATCAAAGTGAATTTAGAAAGGAATTATACTGCTTTTGAGGAGCACAAGCTTTGGATACAGAAATACCTTGAATTATAGCCTGCTTGACTCTCTGATCTGTGTGGCATTTGCTAAACATTTCTTAGAGTCAGGTCTTCAGGTTCACATCTTTTAAAAGGGATAATAATAGAATGCTTACATGGTTACCTTGAGGATAGCTGAGCCTACCTTATGAAGTACTGGGCGTGCGGCCCGTGTTTAGTACAAGCCAATTTCCCTCCCCAGTTCAACACATTCTGAGTGGTATCCACTGACATTAAAAAACCAAAATCAGATCTTTTTTAGTCTCCTCAATTCTCTCTCTCTCTCTCTCTCTCTCTCTCTCTCTCTCTCTCTCTCTCTCTCTCTCGGAGGGTCAAGCCCATGGAATGTTAATCATCTCATGTGAGTTTTCAGTGCTCTCCTAAGCATCTGTTATGCAGGATCACGCTCTTAAGTTTGCCAAAAATTGTATCGTTGATAATGTCTGCTGGAGGTGCTTAGGGAAAACTCGAAATAAAAAGAAAAGATTTCGGAAGGCAATTTCCCACAAGCGTAACCCCAAAGAATACTGGTTTCGGGACATGGAACAGCTGGAAAAGGAAGACCACGTCATTCAAAAGCACAGCAGCACCTCTACAAATGAGATGGGAGCTAAATATGTGTCTCAGAGATAGGAAGCTAAATCAGAATGTGGCAAGAAGACAGCACACATTCGAGAGAGGAAAAAGTGTGAAATCTGCTTCTGGCCATCAGAGGAGCTGATGCAATCCAGGCTGACTTGGGGGACAGCCACGGTGCCAGCTACAGAGGCCACATGGCTTTAATGAGGCCAGGTCCAGTTGTAGCTCAGAAGAGTGGGTGAGGCAGCCAAATTTCACCCAAGGACAGAAGCAGCTTAACAGCTGGTGAGTGAATTAACTTCAGGCAAACCTGGTGGACCCAGGTGGAGGGACATTTTGAATATTTCCCTTATGGGTAGAAAAAGAACAAAACATCTTAGGGAACAGAGCTACCATGGCGTCTTTATTTCCTTTTAGTTTCTTCTGTCAGGCTTTTCTGGGGGCCAGGGAAGGAGCCAGGCAGGAGGGAGAAGCTTAGTGGCTTGAGGGACTGTGGAGAATGACACATCAGTGTGGAGACTGCATAAAAGGAGGATGGGGAAGTCAGGCCCAGGGTGCACTTGCACTGCAGAGCTGGAAAGGAGGCTGCACTTTCTCAAGACAGTATTCCACCTGAGTGAAAGGAAAACATTTTAGGTGATGTGAGCTCTTAAAAAGAGATTTCCGTTTCAGAGAACCTCTTCAGCATTTTTTATATCTCCAGCTCTTATCCAATTCTGGGTCCCTGGCATTGGCACAGGAAATATTGTTGACCTGCTCCAGAGTGTCTCTATTCCTAAGATTTACCTGCTTATGGAGTGGGCTGTCTTCATGAGCCCTTGTCCCTCTAAGTGTCCTGAAGAGAGCAGGCTGATTACCAAGGGATGGTAGAAGAACTTGCATTGACTGGAAGCCTGAACCCTGAAAAGTTCAGGGAAAGCCTGCACTCTGCAGGTTGATCACCATCCGGCCACCTGGTGGCTACATGCCTCAATTGCAAGGGCAGGTCTTTGTTTTAACACGCCTCTAAGTTAGTGAATTTGCAAAATAAAGTCATGAGGCAAAGCCATTTTGACAAATGTTAAAGAGAGATGTGAGCATCTTAGAAGAATGAGTAGAATTTAAAAAAATATGTTGAAAGAGAATATAGCTTTTCTGGTGAGAAAGAGGTCAACTCAAATGTGAGTGGGCAGACAGGAAACAGGAGGCTAAGGTAGCACAGGGGCGTGGGTAGGATACTGCACACCGCCCTGACATGCAGGTTATTCCAGGAAGATCTCTCTCTCCATGAAGGGTGAGGTTACCACCATTCCTACGCAGCCCAGGGAGGCAAGGGTTCTGGTAGCATTGTACGCCTCTCCTTTTGACACGCTAATATCTGACCCATGTTTAAGTGTGCAAAACCCTTCTCAAGGTAGCACAGGATCGTTCTTAACATCAGCACACTGAATTTATTATTTTTTTCTTCTATACTTCTGTCTTCTTACTTTCCCATTTTCATCTTTAGTTGCCCTTTGGTTAGAGGACGTGTCAGTAGTTGTGTTATGAGTTTGGGATGGGCAGACAGCACATGGAACTCAGAGGTGAGTAAAGGAGAAAGGAAAGTAAATTGTCAGTCGGAGTCCAGAGAGATACATGCGGTGCAGCCCACGGTTTCGTGGGAGAACCGAGAGGGACAGGAACAATGCTAGGAGAGGCTTCTAGGTGCCTTTAATGTCCAGGTGATGTGCAAAGATGTGGGAGCCAGCAAGACAGAAAAGTGGCAATTAATGGGGAAGTGGTGTGGGTGACATTTCAAATAGAGGGAATAGCAAGCAAAAGAAGATTAGAAAGAGATGTTTAAGGAAATGCTGGAATGACTATTTCACATGGCCATGGTGTTACGTTTGGAAGACACAGGATGAGACCAGGGATGGGGAGCCAGTGGCTCTGCATTTCACCCGGGCAACTGTGGGGTCCTGCTGGAGAATTTTAATCAGGGGAGAAATGGCCACCTGACAGGCATAGATAAACATCCTGGAAAGATCACTCCCACTGCAGAGAAAAAGGAGCAATGTTGAGGCTGCAGCTGCAGCTGCACAGGCCAAGGAGGCCTTCTGAAAATGTCCTTCTGGATGAAGGTGAAAACAAGAGTTTAGGTGGCAGAACTGAGGGACCGTGGTGCTCTTACTGATCATGTAGATGATGAGAGGGGTCTCGGGAAATGCACAAAAGGTATGAAAAATTCCAGATTGAAATCCTAGGTGCAGGCTACGCGATGGCCATTTTAGCATTTATGACTGGAAAATCCAGGGTGCACAACGCTTGGAGGAGAGAGTCACTTTGGATTTGCCTCTGGAGTCTACAGGCACAGTATTCTTGGGTGCCCAGCCATGCAAGACTGGAGTCTGAGCTAATAGCTGGATCTCAGCCTTTTCCCTCTTTTATTTTATTTTATTGTTTGTTCTTTTGCCTCTCCCACATCTCACTTCTAACCTCTCTGCCTCAATATGCTCTTCTTTGTTCTTTAAAGAGGAAGTTGTTTGGTTTCAATTCTGAAAAGAAAGTATCAGAGGGCAGCATTTGAACTGCAATTTAAGGTGTCAGCCAGAGAAAACCCTGGTGCCGACCAGTAAAAGGGGAAAATTCCCAAACAGAATCTTCATCACCAGGGACAGGACCAGACTTCTGCCTAGAAACTCAGGGGATGTGCTGAATCATTAGGATACTTTCCAGAAAATTATTTTACCTAAGCAGAAGGCTGGGCATTAGCCAAAACAGGCTGGAAAACCACGAGGAAAGACATTTCCACAAAGTAACTAGAGTTCCTGGCTTCTACTCTAGAATAATATAAGAGGAACTTTCTTTAAAGAGTGTGCAGGTGGTTCCTTTAGTTCCTTTAATAATATAAGAGGAACTTTCTTTAAAGAGTGTGCAGGTGGCTTAAAAGGAACCACCTAGATTTAGAAACTGTCCAGTTTTTCAAACTGACTAAGGCGTGATGGTGGGGGAATGCTTTCCCTAGAAATCCCACCCTTCCTTTTGTTAAAGAGGAGAAGGAGCTTCAATCCATTGACAGGATGATGAAGAAACAATCACAAGGTGCTGTGACCAAGTCCTATTTGTGTCCCACCCTTCTCATGGCCAACAATGACTTTTCTGAAAAAAATGAGAATGAAGATTTGTACCACTCTTGCTGTAAGCTCTTCCGTGGCTCATGGAGGGAAGAGCAGGATCACCATTGGCACACAAGGCCCTCCACAGGTCACCTACTCATCTTTTCACCCCAGCTTTTGCCATTCCCTCCCCATCTCACAACCCATTGCCATCCAAAGATAAGAAAGATCCCAGGTGGGTCTTCCCAGTTCAGCAGAGAATGGACTGTCTTTCCATTGCCGGGCTATTCTTCCGCAAAGAGGTCTCCCCTGTGGGAAGGGATTGGAGTACTTCTCCTAGGTACTATGTGAGCAGACAGTTGGGAAATGAGTGAACCGTTGAGCCTCTGCAGCGAGGGAGAGTTCTTCCTTTTAACAGTCCCATCATGAGAGCAGGTGGCATTGGAAATGCACCGGTTTGGAATTGGGAGAAACATGTTACAGGCCTGACTCAGTTACAGATATTTACCATCATCATTGTGCCCTTGAATGAGCTATAAGGTGTCTCTGAACCTGTCGTCTCCTTTGCAGTTGAGCCGAGGTTGTACCACACAGGCGGTGAAGAAGAGGAATTTAGGCAGCGTACGTAGAAGTAGCTGGCTCACAGCAATCACTGGCTAAACGCTTCTTGAATCCGGTTCTAAAACTCCACATAGAAAGGCAACTTCTCCGACCAAATTTGATCATCTCTTCACCCCAATTCTCACCCTGTGAACTTTGCTTCCATTCTTTACCCTTGGAATGAGTAGCTTGGCGCACACAGTCTTTCTGCTTCCCTCACTTTCCTTCCTTCCTTCCTTCCTTCCTTCCTTCCTTCCTTCCTTCCTTCCTTCCTTCCTTCCTTCCTTCCTCCCTCCCTCCCTCTCTCCCTCCCTCCCTTCCTCCCTTCCTTCTTTCCTTCCTTCCTTCTCTTTTTCTTCTCCTGTTACAGCTAAGACATTCTGATGCAGAAGAGAGTTTTCATAAGGTGATTCTCCTGGAAAAGATGACTCTTTGAGCAAAAATTCACACTTTCTCTAGAATGACGGAGACACGTAGATGACGACAGCAATACAGGCTGACCTTCTAGCATGGTCCTGGGAGCCACACATCAGCTCTGCTGCAGATGCCCAGGCAGCATGTCTCTTCCTGAAACAAATTGACTTCCACATGGCTCTTCTGAAGACTAAGATGCCCATGTCTGACTAATGAACCCGTCCTGCCACCTCCATGTGGGTCCTGGAAACAGGCTGAGCTCTTTCGTGGTTCCCTGTAAATTTCAAAGTGTGTCTTCAGCTCTAAGAGGTCATTTGCTTCCAGTTCTGTTGGCTTTAATTAGTCTCCTGCCTTGGGCTTGGAGAGAGAAGTGGGAAAATGTGATTCTCATGCCCAGGCCTGACCTCCCTGCACTCACTTTTCCCATTAAGCTTTGACACTGGACCATGCCTTTGTTGGCAGAGGAGGTTTTTATGGATCTTATGGGGAATGCATAGTGGAAACTGGAATTAAACTTGTGTTTCTCTTTTCTCTCTCTTTTATCCTTGATCAGGTTTTGACTGAAGTCATTTTACCGTTTCCTTTTCACATGGACAGAACCAAATATGTTCTTTCATGTTATCCAAACCCTCATGAAAATAGAAAGTAAGTTCTGCGAGGTTGTGAACAATGGCAGAGATGTGATATCTACACTAGGAGCAAAGCTGTTTGGGTCCTTCCAGACACTGTCAACTCCCCTAACATAAATGACAGAGTACAGACTCTGAGGTCAGAGGGACTCATGCCCAAATCCTATCTCCACATCTCTCAAGTTACTTATTCTCTTTGAGTCTTGATTTTCTCACTGATCAAATGGGAATAAAAATTTCCACCTCATAGGATTTCTGTGAGGGTGAGGTGAGGTGGTGAGAGCTTAGAAAATCATCTCCTAGGAATCCTTCCTTCCCTCTTTTGTTCCTGCTATGTGATTTTCTGTTCTCAGTGTGTCATGTCCTAATTTTTGCAATCCTACGGCTTCCACATACGCTGTAATCTTTGCCTGGAATATTCTCAGGTCTCTACCCTCCCATGAGATCTCTGAACATTTTCCAGGCATCAACACTGTAATCACTTAGAAGTCTTCTTTGCCTTTTCAGAATGAGAATTGACCTTCAGCCATCCACCCACATGGTTCTCCCAGACTCACACTCTGCTATAGAATAAACCCAAAGGCCTTGGTATGGCCACAAGGCCCTTGAAGATATTTTTTTCTGACTCTTTCTGGCTCATCTCTTACCACTCCTAGTCTCACAAATGATGTATGTCCTTCAGAGGACAACTCGGCACACACTGTTCCCTAAATGCCACCCTTCCCTTGGGACTCATTTCAGTTGTCTTTTTCTTTGAGATATCACCGCTCCCCAGCTGTGACCATCCAGAACCTCTCTGTGTGTGCATTTCCTTCCATCGGAGCACTTGCTGGGAAATCACCTGCTCCTCACGCTCCCATCTCACCAAGCTGTGAGCTCCTGGAGGGCAGAGATATGTCTCGTCCATCTCCATAGTATTATCTGGTATTGCAATGTTTCATACACAACAGTGTGGCTGTTGAAATAAACAAATATGGAATACTCAACAATATTCGTGGCTTTACAATCTCCCTTGCTAATTTTCTCTGTGGAAGCTGACACCCACCTTGACACCTAGACACGGGCTTACTTTCTCCATCTCAGTTGGGAGGCCAGAAGCTAATTTTCTTTTATTTGTTGCACCAACCTCCACACTTAAGGGGAATATCTTCGAACCAAGTAACTCGTATTAAAAGAGGAAACACTTGATTTAGTTAGATTAGTCACAAAGAGGAATTTTGGATTGCCTGTTTCCGATGGGGGTGTTAAGATGGTATTTTGATTTTAAAATAACTATATAACTTTAATTTTGTCTTCATGATTAAATATTGAATAAACTTTCTTGTGCTTTTTGAATATGTTTTTCTTGCTATGCAGTGTGATTTTTCTTTCTCTTAAGGTATAAATGCATTGGTTAACGTGTATTTCTAAGATTTTACGAGAAGACTCTGTAATAGACTTTTTCTCCCCAACAAGACAGTATTTCTTAAATTGAGTTAATCGCCTGCATAATGGTCATGTTCATTTGTATTAAAAGGACAGATTCCTATGCCCATTTCCAAACCTACAGCATCCTGGCTCTGGACGTGTCGTCATTTGCACTCCGTTCAGAATTCCTACCTATCTTCACTTCCACAAGCGAGCAGAATGCACTGGACAGACAAACTGAAAATGCAAATTACATGACCTTTCTGGGGTTGTCTGAGAATCAGTAGATTGTCTTTTGCAAGCAAGACGTGCAAATCACTTTAATTTATGCTGGGGACATTTCAAGGGGGCACAGTGATTTTGAAGTACACACAGTGAGCATAGATTTTGGAGTTAGACATACTTATCTTTGAATCCTGGCTCTGGGAGCAACTAGTTATGTGACTTTGGACAAAGTACTCCACCTCTCTGAGCCTCAGTGGTTTTGGTAATAAATTATCAAATTTAGAGCATTTATGGGAGTTCAGTGAAACTATAAATATATATATAGATGTGCATATGCACACACACCTGTATTCCTTTCATCTTAGGCAAATAACTCAGAAACTTACACATCAACACAAGAGTCAAGAAAACTGATGTCACTGGTCAAGTAGGTTTATACTAGAGGAGTTCACTCTTCCCTCCTCTAACAGTCAGTGGTGTGGAGGAAAAACACGTGCAGGTTTACAACTTGAACTTGGAGACAACTTCTAAAGATTAAATATTGAATGTTAGCATTTGCCATGTGACCTTTCTTTTCTTCTTTGAAACAGAGTCTCACTCTGTCCCTGGCTGACATGCAGTAGCACAGTTGACTCACTGCAACCTTTAACCCCTGGGCTCAAGAGATCATCCCAATGCAGCCTCCCAAGTAGCTGGAATCACAGACATGCACCACCACCATGCCCAGCTAAGTTTTTGTGTTTTTGGTAGAAACAGGGTTTTGCCATGTTGCCCAGGCTGGTCTCAAACTCCTGAGCTCAAACAATCTGCCCATCTCGGCCTTCTAAAGTGCTGGGATTACAGGTGTGAGTCATTGTGCCTGGCCTGCTCCTCATTTTCTGAGCACCACGGACGTCCTAGATTGTTAGCTCACATCAGAGAGAAGGAGCAATAGTCAATCAAAACTTACAGGAGGTTTTTTTCATCTCCCAGGTAAAAACAAGCTTAGAGACAGATGACACTCCATTAAAAAGTAGAACAAATTCATAACTGACATAAAGGCATCACATATGTAGATAATATAATGTGTGTATATGTAGTATTACATATAATATAGTATGCATATACATATATATAATATATAGATAAATTCTTGTGCATAGCATTATTTCGTTTTGTTAATGGTAAGTCTCAGGCTCACAGAGGCAAGGTGATTCACCCAGAACCTTTATATGGCAGAACCAAGCATCCAAGAGAATTTGTCTCACCACCTTCTGTGTTGTTGTTGCCACCACGTATTTTAAATGTTAAGTTTCTGCTGTACTTTATTTATACTATTCTTTATTTTGTACTTCCCTTTAAATTAAACTTAAATTGACTCACTTTCTTGATTTTAGACCCATCCTAAGCAAAACTACCCATAAGGGCCCAGGTTTTACGTGCTGCTTATTACATATTAATTTCTAACATGTATTTAATAATTATTGAAAATAATCATCAGTCAGGTGCAGTGGCTCATGCCTGTAATCCCAGCACTTTGGGAGGCCAAGGTGGGTGGATCACCTGAGATTGGGAGCTCGAGACCAGCCTGACCAACATGGAGAAACCCTGCCTCTACTAAAAGTACAAAATTAGCTGGGCATGGTAGCATATGCCTGCAATCCCAGCTACTCGGGAGGCTGAGGCAGAAAAAGCTTGAACCAGGGAGGAGAAGGTTGTGGTGAGCTGAGATCATTGCACTCCAGCCTGGGCAACAAGAGCAAAACTCCATCTTAAAAAAAAATAATCATCTTTAGAATCACTAACATAGTATAGGATAGGTTGAAAGTATAGAATTTAGAGTAGAAAAAAATTATTTGGAAGCTGTAATGAGAAGACTAAGGTTCATAACTGAACCTGGTTATTGGCAGGTTAAATAGAAAAAGAATGAAAATATGAGAGATTTTGAAAGTAAAGCAAAAAAAAAAAAAAACTAAGATTTCAGATGACTGATGGTTTCAGGTGATTGGTGGTGCCTCAAGAGAGGAGAAAAGTCCAGCAACGTTAAAAGTTGTTCTGCGAGGCTGCATGTAGCTCCGCTCTGCCAGTACAGCTGACGTCTTACGCCACAAGGTGACCCTGGGAATAGTCCACGTGAATTTCTCTGTAAGATGAGGTGGTTACATTGGCTGATCACAGACATGCTGATTTCTAATTGCTCCTTCCCTCAACATAGGTACAAGTATACATAGACGTAAATATACATATGTTCATGCATACATAGGATTTTTTTCTTCAATTGGGGGAGGGGTAGTGAAGGACAAATATAATTTGAGAGTCACAAAAACTATATCCAAAAGTAGTCAATTTTTTACATCCTTTTGTGTAACAGACATCACTCAGGATAAAAGATTAATAGCAAAATTCTCGCTTGTTATCTTGTTCTGTTGGCCAGGCTGGAGTGCAGTGATGCAATCTTGGTTCACTGCAACCTCTGCCTCCCCGGTTCAAATGATTGTCCTGCCTCAGCCTCCTGAGTAACTGGGACTGCAGGTGTGTGCCACCATGCCAGGCTAATTTTTGTAGTTTTAGTAGAGGCAGGGTTTCACCATGTTGACCAGGCTTGTTTCAAACTTCTAACCTCAGGTGATCCACCCTCCTTGGCCTCCCAAAGTGCTAAGATTACAGGTGTGAGCCCCTCATACTTCTTGACTCTCTCTTTGTTATAAGCAGTTGAGTGACTTAGAATATTCCTTTTCCATCTGGAATAATTACAAGAAAGGCAACATCTTTAGAAAGAAAGATAAACCTCAAGAAATATCCTAATCTGTTTGTGATTGGGGCTGGCTACAATTTTTCAGTATAATCCCAGGCAATGCATATGTATCTATCTTTATAATTCTATACAGATGTGATAATCCCAGGTAGTGTGCATGTATATGTCCTTATATTTCTGTATAGGGCTGTGTGTGTGTGCGTGTGAGCACGTGCACATGTGCTTGTGTGCATTTTGAATTTCTCATCGCTTGGAAAATGAGTGTTAGTGAAAAGAACATAAAATTAGATTGGGTTTGGGGAATGTGGTCATTTTGGAGCAGTTTATTTTCAGATAATAAACTCACATGTGGGTGGGGAGTGTGTGTGTGAGTGTAAGTGTGTATTTGAAGGCACTGCAGAGTGGCCAACAGCAAGTGGAAATGGGAGGCTCTCCCCCCTGAGAGCTGGGATGCGCTCACTGCATGAGAACCAGGTACAGGAGGCACAGAGTATCCCCAGGGATCCTGTGTTCCCCTGGAACTCTCTGTTCCTGAAGCACAGGAGCTGGGTCTCAGGTGGAAAGTTGCAGTCTTTGTGGCTTGAGGTGTTTGGGGAATGGGGGTTGGTGCTGCCAGAGAGATTTAACTCAAATGTATGCTGTGAATGTGTGCATTTTACTCCATGTCAATTCTACCCAAATCCAAAGAAAATAACCAAGATTGAAACCTGGATCTGTTGGATATTATATGATGTTCACAAGTTTATGAAATCGCTCTGGGCCTTAGTTTCCTCGTGTGAAAACATGATGGGCACTACTTACTGAAAACCCTCCTTGCGCAGGACCCTCTCTTAGCAGCTTTACAGCTTTAAAACTCACAGTCATCCCCCAAGGAAAGCTGGATTATTTGTCTTTGCCAAGATCAGGAATGGGAACCAGATAGGTCTGATTCCACAGGGCACATAGTTATGACTACGTGGTCACCTCCCTGTTGGGAAGATCAAGTTGAAAAGTGAGGTGTGTTGTAAACTGGTAAGAAGTCCTAGGATTTCATGTTGCTGTTACTACTGAGAGGGACTTTTCTCTTTTCAAGTCATGAAGATAAAACATTTTGACCCGATGTTGAGACACTTAGAACAGCAACAAAAGCCAATTGCTTGGGTGGGGACTTTTCACTTTCTTTTTTTTTTTTTTTTTTTTAATTTTTATTGCATTTTAGGTTTTGGGGTACATGTGCAGAACATGCAAGATAGTTGCATAGGTACACACGTGGCAGTGTGTTTTGCTGCCTTCTGCCCCCTCACCCATATTTGGCATTTCTCCCCATGCTTTCAAAGCTTCCTCTCTTAGTGAGGTCTGACCCGACCCATGTGTGGCTTCCATTCCTTGCGTTTGAAGGTGTGTAATCCAGTGACAACTCTGGAAACTTTCTACTTTTTTACACTTGTTCCAAGGGTCTGACACTGAAAACTTTCAAGAGTAAAGCCAGCAGCTGGAGAGAAGTAAAGACACATTTGCAAGATGCTGTGTGTGGTGTTTTCTTTTCTTCCCTTTTCCCCTAAATGCAGAGAGAGTGCAGTGTGACTAATTACACCAGAGAGGAAAGCAGAAGCTCTCAAGTTAAAGTATTTTGGTAATCATGTTTACTGCGGGTAAAGTACGTCTGCATTAAATAAGTCAAAACACAGTGCGCAAAATTTGGAAGGATTCCTTGAGCACTGCAAGGACGGAGTTAGATGTAGAAATGATATAATGTCCAAGTAGAAGCACTATGAGAGAAGATAAACCATCTGCTTCAACTAACTCAGATCCACTTGAAAATGCTAATCGTATGGCAGGAGGATGATTAAACTACACTAAAAAAAACTTTTTCAGTAAGAGATGTACTGCATTGTTCAGCAAGATTGGGCTCCCCACAGATGGAAGGAACGTTATTGCCTCAATTAGGTGACCATCAGAATCTTAGTTTGTCATAGGTTCTTAAAGACTTTATTGATCACTCAAGCTCTGTTCTGCCATCCATCTCTTTGCAGATGGTCCAGAAAAGGTAATTAACTTGTCGAAAGGCCTGCAAATATTTAATGGCAGATCCAGGACAGAAATGCTGATTTCCTCCCTCCAGATTTAGTGCCCTTACTGCTGCCTCTGTAAGTGGAGAATTGAGTACTACATTGACATGAAAATATGACACAATCATTACTCAGTCATAGGAATGTTGCTGCTAGAACTGAAAGAAATCTTTACAAGAGGCTAGACACAGACCCCAACTCCTCATTTTATGGGCAAGAGAGGCACTTATGGGTAAGAGAAGTAAGGAGTTGCTATTTACCCCACCACAAAATCATGAAATGGAAATACACAATACACACACATAAACACACTCATATAGACATTCTGCTCTGAAATGGGAATAGATGGAGGTCTTAGCATAGGCTTCAAGATAGGGTGTAACTTTCAATGTCAGTGCCAATGAAGATCATATCACTGATAATGTGATGAATATGATAATGATGACGGCCAATTTTTGAGAGCTCACTGTGTAACTCCCGGTCATTTTACATAAATTGTGTCGTGGCAACTTTCAAAAACCCCTGAGGCTGTTTTCTAGGGCTGCTGTAAAAAGAACCACAAACTGGGTGGCTTACACAATAGAAATTTACTGCTTCATCGTTCTAGAGGCTAGAACCCCAAGATCCAAGTGCGGGTGGGGCTGGTTCTTTCTGAGTGCTGTGAGGAAAAGATCCGTTCCAGGACTCTCTGCTTGGCTTGTAGATGGCTTTCTTCTCTCTGTGTCTTTGCATTTTCTTTTCTTTCCACATGCTTTTTCCAAATTCCCCCTTTCAATAAAACACCAGTCATGCCAATCCATGGCCAACTCTAATAACCTCATTTGGACTTGACAATCTCGAAATATGGTCACATTCTGAAACGCTGGCCATGAGGACTGCAGCAGATGAGCTTTGTGGGGGTCCAGTTCAGCTCATAACAGGCTGGCACTGTTCTTGTTGTTATTTTTCTCATCCTGGAGATGAAGCAACCGAGGCTCGGAGGAGGTGAGCACTGTGCTCACGCCATGAAGCTGGAGGGAAGCAGAACCTGCCTGAAAGCTGGGACCGAAGCCGGAGACCTGGCTTTTCTTCTTAAAAATATTACATTTGCTTTTGTGTGAGGCCCAGGTCAGGCTGTCAGAAAAGGCCCCCCGTCTCCAAACAGGTCCTGAAAAATGTTCTCCCCTAGACGACTCCACGAGGAATCGCTTTTCCCTGAAGATGATGGGAAGCCGTATTTCAAAGTCTGCACCACGCCCAGTCCAGCTCTGCTGGAACCCGATCAGCGCTTCGCTCTTGTCCTGAGGCCACACCCCTGATTCTTGGGGTCCCAAGCGTGGACTAATGCTCTGAGTCTCAGCCATTATCACTCACATCAGTGTCAGAATGAAACGCTGGGTGCGGCTGGTGAAGGAGCCCAGGGAATATTCCATCTCAACTGGGAGGAACTGATGACTGCAAATCTACACCATTGACTCAGGCAAGGGATTTCAACAGACAGGGCACATTCCTCAAGCAGGGAAGTGACTAGAGCTGGGAGGGAGAAAGCCTGAGGTGGGAGGAGCAGGAGCCAGCAGAAACAGACTGTGGGCAAAGGCTTGAGAGTAATAAAATTGAAGAAACTCAAGGGCCAAGGTTGCTGGTTAGAAAGAAAACACAGAACTAAAAATTTAGGCAGAGACATTAAAGCAAAATATATCTGGTTATAACACCATTTCCCCAGAATTTCAGTGCAATTTGTCCTGAGTCAAAATTATTTTTTTGTGAATCATCTTGGTAAGAATTCCACTGGAGATTTAAGGCCAGGTAAAACGGGCAGATAAGCCAAGGTATGTCTTATGAAAGGAGTGAGACATGATGGGTAGAAAGCAGCCGGGGGTGGACAGGATGGGTGTGTACCTTGCTCCTCAGGCACCTGTTCTCAGGCCCTAGGAGAGCAACATATCTCTGCATGTCTGTCTTTATATCTCTGATATGTGTTATAGTGGTTTCCTAGTAAGTCATCACAATTCAATGAGATTGCACATGTGAAAATGCCTGCATAAGCTTGGCATTTGTAAAATACTCAACAAATGTTTTAGAATAATGAGAGATCATTCGGTCAGTATAGTGACTTGGGCCTACACTTTGGGAAGCCAAGATGGGAAGAATGCTTGAGCCCAGGAGTTTGAGACAAGCCCAAGCAACAGAGTGAGGCCCCCATCTGTACAAAAAAAATTAAACAATTAGCCAGGCATGATGACATGCACCTGCTGTCCCAGCAACTTGGGAGTCAAAGGCGGGAAGATGGCTTGAGCCCACAAGTTCCAGTGAGCTATGATGGTGCCACTGCATTGTAGTCTGGGCAACAGAGTGAGACTCTGTCTCAGACAGAAACAAAAACAAACAAAAAAGAAATAATTGTAAAGAAGTAACAACTGGGCAGCAGGGCTTCTGTTTGTAATTCAATCTTCCTTCTTCTAGGCCACGAAGAAAGAATTACATACTTATTGTGGAAAATATCTAAAGAAGAGGCTGTGTCATGAGATGAAATAAGCCCCCCAAGGTATAACCTTATAGGAAACAATTCTTAAATACAAGGGTTCCAGTGGCACTGGCAATCCATGTGGACAATCAACTGTGATGAGAGTTGCCAACTAGCCCATGGAGCAATCGTGGGCTTCTGCTGGGAAAATACATAGTGAATCTTGAGACCAATGATAAGAAAAATAGGGTGAGAAATCCTGGTGAGTGTGACTTTTATTCACTCCTCAAGTGGGATATGGAGGCATTGAGCTGGCCAGGGATTGTCCTGGCCGGCCACCATTTCCTCCTTCAGTTGTTTTTTCTGACTCACGGCATTTACAAATGCCTGTGATAGCTGTAGAACTTTTTGTTTCTTATCCATACCTCTCTCTTCAGCCATATGGCCCTTTTGGTCAGCTCGGGGTAGGGTAGAAGGATGGGAAAGGGGTTGATATTTATTGTGCTGAAATCCCCAGCTCTTTCTGTCCATTTCACATTTAATTATCCCAGCATCCACATGAGCAAATTATTCTTTTATTTTTCAAATGAGATGAGTCTCAGTAAAGCAGAGGTAGTTAGTGGCAGAGTTAAGATTTAAACTTTGGTCTGTCTAAGGACAAAGTCCACATTTTTCTATTATCCTAATATTAGTAAAATAACAAAAACTGAAACTTATGTAGCATTGACTATAGGTCAGGTATGACAGTAAATATTTTAGATACCTTCAATCCATCTTCATGAAACCCCAAGCAATAGATAGGTGTAGGTATCCTCTTCACCAATTACAGATGGTAAACCAGATGGCTGGGTGGATTGAGTCAGGAACAGGTTATTAAGGATGGAGCTGAGATGCCACCTGGAAATTCTTCCTTCCCAGTGTTCAACCACCGTATTAATTTGCTAAGACATACAAAGTCTCACAAACAGGGTGGTTTAAAACAACAGAAACTTCTTATCTCACAGTTCAGGAGTATCGAAGTTCAAGATCAAGGTGCTGTCAGGTTGGGTTTCATTCTGACATGTTTCTCCTTGTCTCCTAGAGGGCCGTCTACTCCCTGAGTCTTTACATGATCCTCCCTCTGTGTGAGTCTGTGTCCTGATCTGCTCTTCTTATAAGGATACAAAGTCATGTTGAATTAGAACCCCTCCCGATCACCTCATTTTACCTTAGTTACTCATTTAAAGGCTCTCTTAAACACAGTCACATCCTCTTGCACTTTCAGGAGTTCAACATGTGAATTTTCAGAGAATACAGTCCACAACAACCACGGTGGGAGACAGCCTTTCCCTCCCGTTGTGCTATCTCTAGTCACGGTCCTGTGGCTTTGCTTTTATGTTTTCTTCCAGGGAAGACTTGCCTCTACAACTAGAATGGCCCACACCTCTGCCCTTTGGTGCTAACAACATTGATCTAAGGATATTGAAATACATGTAACAACGAGGCTTCACATGCTCCAGAAATTCTCACCCCAGATTTTAGATGGTTCTAGGTACCTATCAACTACTCTTGAAACTTTTCTTTTCCCAAATATCACCATTCCTTCTTTATAAAGTTTTTAAACATCATGTTAACTGACTGAGACAGCGGGGGAAGGGGAGAGGTGGAAGTGAAAGTCAAATATGTGGCCTCTCGGTAAAATGAGGCAGCTTGTTGTTTGCTCTGAAGTTGGAGTTATGAAAATCGACAGTTTCATAGGGGACAATATTTGTTATAACATTAACACAAAACAGTGAAATATTAAGTATATATCAATATATATTAATATATACTTAATATTCAATTCCTATCCATCTTTTATTTTGTTATTAATAGCTCTACTTTTGAGCATGGTCATATCTATACTTTTAAGTATAATACTTAATATTTCACTTAAGCATATATTAATATAATTAATATAATGTCTCAACATAATTAATAATTAATATAATTAATATTTTGCTTAGTATATATTATACTAAGCAAAATATTAATTATTAAATATTTGTAATTACTTGATATTATAATAATAAAATGTTATAAATTTGAGCTCATAAAATATATTTGCATTACAAAATACTGACTTTATCTTTCATCTGCTTTACATTTTACAGATCTACCTAATAGCTTCTTTGAAAATAGAATATATATTAATAGTTACTTAAGTGAGATTAAGTATATATTATAATTAAAAGCATAAATATAACCATGCTCAAAAGCAGAGCTATAAATAACAAAATAAAAGATGGGTAGGAATTGAATCGAATGGTTTACTTTGGTTGTCTATGAGTCGTGTTTAGTGGGAGTGATTTTTCTTCTTTTTCCTTATTTAAAAAAAGGCAATATTTTTAAAAGTACTTAATACTCTTGAATTGAATAGGCCATAAAATACTGTAAGATTTCTGAAGTGTGAGGGTCTTATAATTAAACTTCCTTTGGACTGACATGTCTACCTTCGGGTGGCACCTACTGTCTTACAACGACTATGCAAAGCCTGGATCTCGTTTACCAGGCAGATTACACATCTGTAAGAGGCAGCAAGAACTTGAAATGTCTTAACAAACCACTCGCACAAAAAGCAAATCATTGGATCCTCAAAACTACCTTATTCAGTAAATTAAAAGATTATTAATCTCATCATAGGGCATAAGAAGATTAAGAATCAAAACAATCAGGGGGCTGGCAGCCAGGGTGTGACAAGTCACTGAAGTCTGTTTACTTCTAGTTTCCTCTGTGCTTTGGTACTAAGCATATGTTTCTAACTAGAAACCACCAACTATCTCTTTAAAAATGCAGTTACTTTTAAATAGGACAGATTCTACAAATGATTGCTTTCAGCTGTGTACATGGCAGCTCAGAATTTTGTTTTTAATATTCATATTTAACAATTTTAAAATGATGCAGTTTTGCATCAAATGTTAACATGCTGGACCAATGCATTCATTTGTACTACTAGGATACCCTGTTTTAAAGCAGATCTGAACATCTTTTTTGCATGTATTCCATGAATATATTGAAATTCATGTCAGAGAAATGATTGAAGAAAAAGACTCTAGGTCTGCATTGACCTTCAGAAGATTCAAACTTCTGCAAGGCTCCACAATTACCTGAAATCTGGGCACTATCACAGATTCGGGTCTTCCTCAATCAGTGCCAGGCAAGGCTCAGGCGCCTATGAGTGACTCGTGCTCCCATCCCAGTTTTATTATCGTCTGTGCCATAAGAGAACACATGGGCTGGGCATGGGCCTGTAATCCTAGCAGTTTGGGAGGCTGAGGTCAGGAGTTCAAGACCAGCCTGGCCAACATGGTAAAACCCTGTCTCTACTAAAAATACAAAAATTAGCTAGGCGTGGTGGCGGGCGCCTATAATCCCAGGTCCCTGGGAGACTGAGGCAGACAAATCAAGAATCGCCGAAACCCAGGAGGCAGAGGCTTCAATGAGCCAAGATCATGTCTCTGCACTAGCCTGGGAGACAGAGTGAGGCTCCATCTTGGAAAAAAAAAAAAAAGATCACATGACACACTTCTATGGGATTTTGTCTTGATGCAGTTAACTTCGAGGCTGAAGTGATTTCTTTTTATTTGGTTTGGTTTGGTTTAGCTGGATCAGCTATTGTCTAGCTTTTAGATTTATGTGTTAACTATGAGAACAGGTACTAGGGTTTGGCTGTAAGAGAAGTTTTATATTGCTGATGATATGTTTAATTTTTAAATGAAAAATTTATCATTTATATTTTAGGCTTTGGCAACAGATTTATACATTAAGTCTTGTGAACACAAGGCAAACTTAAAAAGAAATTGCAACCACCTATCTGTAATGAATCAGGTTATTTTAATCTTGTAGAGTCGCAGCAAAAATCCAGGATAAATTAGATGCTAACAATCAGACTGGGCTATCATCCATAACCCTGATTTCAATTAAGCCAAAAACTGTCTCATTTTGTAATTACTTCATATTATAATAAGAAAATGTTATAAATTTGAGCTCATAAAATGTATTTGCATTACAAAATACTGACTTTATCTTTCATCTGCTTTATATTTTACAGATCTACCTAATAGCTTCTTTGAAAATAGAATCTTCTTTTTTAAAAGTTTGAAAAATATTAAAGGAAACCAATATCAGACCAAAAGTAGTTACCAAAATCCATGTGACTTTTCAATACCTAAAGCAGAAATTGCTGGTATTATAACAACATGCTCATAGCTTCCTGGAGTTCATGTTCTAATTAATCATTATTTTAGCTTTTCTCATGCTCCATGAGTTACTTCAAATTGAACCAGGAGTGGGGGTTTTCCCTGGGAAATAATCGTTTATTCATTGCTACTGTTGCTATATCGATGATCCTAGGATGACAGAGAACACCAAGGCTTACCTGATTCTGGTGAATTTAAAAGAAATTCTCACCTCCTACAAATCATTTTATAAGGGATTTTACTTTTTTCTAACCTTTGCTTTCAAGATATCATATAACATCAAATTCTAAAATCTGAAGACTATAGAAGTCTTATAATATAGAGAAAAAGAAGTTGGATTTCCATTAAAGTCGTTCTGACTTTTATATTCTCAGTAGAGATAATTGACGACTGTATCCCCTGCTAGGAGAAATCATGAGTATTTGGGTGTATCCTTTTATCACAACCTTTGGGGTTGGCATTTGTTGGATGCCAGATGCCCTCCAATTTATGGGACAATTATGTGCCATGAAAACTTCTTTTTATTTTCTGCAACTTTCAAATCCCTCACCTGATATTCATGTAAGTGGAAAAGGTTTTAAAAATTATTTGAATCTAGAATCTAATGATAGTTTGCAAATATAAACACAATTTTCTTTGCATAGCTTTAACACCTACTGATTTTCCAAGAACACAACTACTTTTTAATTCAAAAGCAGAATATGCTTTGTGTTATGGGGGATTTTACCAATAGTTAGCCACACAACTGAAAAATCACAACCTCACTGAGACACTGCTGGTGATATTCGAGGGCCCTCTACAACTCCTGTGAAATCTGCAATTGTACCTGTCAAATTCAAAAGAATTCTGAATTTGGGTCAGAGCATTATATATCTCCATATACTTACTATTATCTACTAGTTTCCTTTCATATCTCCTTAATATTATAGTTAGGATAAATAGAGAGCTAAAGGGCCAGGTGCGTTGGCTTATGCCTGAAATCCAAGCACTTTGATAGGCCTGGAAGAGAGGATCTTGTGAGCCCAGGAGTTTGAGACCAGCCTGGGCAACACAGTGATGTCCTGTCTCTTAAAATAAATAAATAAATAAAAATGAAAATGAAATCTAAAAGACAAAAACCAACAAAAAGTAGTGGAGAGCTTTATACAATTACATAATGATTTTTTTTAACCTTAAACACAGAAATGCAAAGGATGGAGTTCAATGCACTCTTCAGTTTATTGTACATTACTATCACTGATTATGCAAGATTCTCCTGTTTTATTATTTATTCCATTTCATCTTTATAATATATTTCTACCCCTTTTAACAACAATTTTAATATTATATGATGGCATCTTTCTTTTTTAAAATGGGTATCATTGAAATAATTGTCAGGTTGCCACACTTCTCCATGTTCTTTTTATATTTTCATTAAGTGCTGCATTTCTAAGATTGCTCACCAAATTCTTTTTACATTTTCATTAAGTACCACATTTCTAAGATCACTACACCAAAGCCCCCAAATTGTGTCCCAAATTGCTGTTCACTCCTCCACAATGTTTCTCTACAATTGAGCCACCTCCTTCCAGGAAGTTGCAGCTGGCTGGCATCACTAACTGTGTTCAATAAACATCCTTGTGCATGTCTTCTCATGGATACGTGGAAGGATTTCTTTTTTTTTTTTTTTTTTTTTTGAGACGGAGTTTCGCTCTTGTTACCCAGGCTGGAGTGCAATGGTGGGATCTCGGCTCACCGCAAGCTCCGCCTCCTGGGTTCAGCCAATCCTCCTGCCTCAGCCTCCCGAGTAGCTGCGATTACAGGCACGTGCCACCATGCCCAGCTAATTTTTTGTATTTTTAGTAGAGACGGGGTTTCACCATGTTGACCAGGATGGTCTCGATCTCTTGACCTCGTGATCCACCCACCTCAGCCTCCCAAAGTTCTGGGATTACAGGCTTGAGCCACCGCGCCCAGCCTAATTTCTGAGGACTGTATATATGGGAAAGGATTCCAGACATCGTAAGATGCATCTATACTTGACGCTGATTGATTACTATCAGGTTGGTTTTCAGAATGGCCACACCAGTCTGTCTCCTCCTTAGGACACGTTCTCGTATTACACGTCTCTGCCAACCTTTGATATGATCATTTTTTACACCCTTTGTGGTTTTCTTGTCAGCCTAATAGGCTTGGAGTAATAACATTTTTGCATTTCTTATTTATCTATTTATTAATGACTAAAACGTTTCTTCAGGTACTTGTTAGAAATTCCTTTTATAATTCAGATATTAATCTCTTGCCAGTTTTAGACATTAAATTATTTTCCCTCTTCTCATTTTTGAACAGAAAACCTTCATTTTGAGGTAATCAAATTAACCAATCTTTTCCTCGTATTTAGTGCCCTGGAAATCACTGAAAGTCCTTCCCTTCCCTTCATCACGCAGACATTCCCTTCCATTTTTAAATTAATGGTGTGGCTTTGTCATTCGCATGTAGGTCGTGCAATACAGCTTGAGCCACAGTCCTGCTGCTCCCACTCCTTCATAGTTTTGGTCCCTTTGGCTTGTCTCTCAGGCCCTGTACCAACGCCACCCTGCCAGCATTGCAACAGCTTTGTGAGATGTTCGGATGGATGGCAAATTACAGTGAGCCAATGACGGTCCATAGAGGTGACCCAAGTCCAGATGAGGCAGCCTCAAGTCCTGAAGAACTGACTGCATGTGATTTTTAAAGATGGACCTAGGTGTCCCTGTCTCCATGGAGTCTTCTCCAAGCTCTCTAGCAACATGCCCCAGGCTGGGACGGTTTGAGCCCCAGGTGACCTCCTGGCCTATCACCAAGGGCACCAGACAGTAGCTTTTGAGAGCAGCCCCTGTGGCTCTTTGCATCTACTCTGTCTTTGAGCTGCGGCAACTCTGGTGATGTGAAATGCAAAAGAGAAATGGACATTGGTGTCCTCAGCTCCATACAGTCACCTCCAAAGAACTTAATAAGATTCACCTTCAGCTCTTGTGTCCGACTTCCCCTGTGATTCTTCTCACCCTCTCTGCCCATGTTGTCAATTCCCTCATTGCTGCTGAAACCACATTTAGCACGTTTTGCTACTTGCGTGCACACTTCGCCACTTCCTGCTTTCTGCCCCAGGGCTTCTCTGTTACTGCCAAGTGGGAGTCGTAAGGCAACTCCCCAGCTTTCCTGAAACCTGGAATAATCTAGAAGTCCAAGAAAGTTTATACCCCAGAGGGCAGCCCTTAAACATAGGAGGATGGAAGATAGTTCATAAATATACCCTTGTCCAACCTTTGCACTGTTGGGGATCCCCCAGAGATCCCCAGTCACCACCACAGTAATCAGCTTGGTAGAACATCTCTCGTTTACCTCTACGTCGTTTCTTACTTTACTCTTTTCTGATTCTACTTTCAAAAAATAAACGACCTGCATCTATACCGTGTCTGAAGCTCTACTTCTTGGCCTCCACTGGCTAAGAAAGAGGCCACTCGATACTGACCTTCATATTTTACATGCAGCTTTGATCCCTGGCTTATCTGCAGTTAAATCCCATGAGTTGAGTCACATACATCAAATCTAAAAAACAATTTCCACTATGTAGCCTGAGTTACACCTGTATTAGATACTGACGATCTACCAGTGCCAGTGAAGTATCCTTATTTCCAAGAGACCCTCACTTTAGTGTGGAAGACAGACAGGCAAATGGGCAATTGTAATGGGGAGGAACCCTTCACGTTACAATTTGGTAAAGATAAAGTTCTTTTATCTGTATCTTTACCTTACTTTATCTTACTCTCCTCTGTGTGAGGAGAAAGGCTTAGAAGAGGCTATTTGCCAATTAATGAGTTAAAATGGAGAAACAGAACATCTGACTTGGTCTTCCCTTGATAGAAGATATGCAGTGTCCCCTTCTGTGCTCACACAGGCATGGTACTTCTTTTTTTTTTTTTTTTGAGGGCCAAATGTTTATTGTGATTAAACTATACTTTATTTCAAAAATTGATCAACATTTTTTATTTAAAAACAAAACTGAGGCTATTTTATTCAGTAATAAACCAGCATTATTTTCTCATGAATCCATGGTAGAGTTTATTCCACTAATTCAATATAAAGTCGGCAGAATCAGCATTCAAATTTATAGTATTTAGGTGCTCACAATACCTAGATAAATATAATTTAATCCCCACTGCAATCCCACAAGGTATATAATATTTTCTGCATTTTCTCACTTTCCATTTAATTTTCCTGGGATAATCATTCCAATTTTTTTTTAAAATAAGTTCAGTTTTATTTCAGAGTTTCCTGGAATTTTAAGTTGAATAGTGAGCCCAGTGGAACTAAGACTGAATACCTTTACTTATTTTAATAGACACAGTGGCAAAGAGTTTAACTTGAAGCCCCAAATAAAACAAAACAAAATACAAATACTCTAATTATCTTTTTGTTCTTGTCGTTTCATCCGTTCTCCTCTTACAGATAGAACGCTCAGGTGACGAGGTCATGTGACGTTATG
>CM052654.1:135018342-135050260 GCA_028533165.1 Leontopithecus rosalia | reverse complement strand
CAAATGCCCATCGATGATAGACTGGACTGGGAAAATGTGGCACATATACACCATGGAATATTATGCAGCAATCAAAAATGATGAGTTCGTGTCCTTTGTAGGGACATGGATGAATCTGGAGAACATCATTTTCAGCAAATTGACACAAGAACAGAAAAGGAAACACCGTATATACTCACTCATAGGCGGGTGATGAACATTGAGAACACATGGACACAGGGAAGGGAGCACCACACACTGAGGTCGATTGGGGGAAATAGGGGAGGGACGGCGGGGTGGGGGAGCGGGGGAGGGATGGCATGGGGAGAAATGCCAAATATAGGCATGGTACTTCTGTCCACCAAGGCCCCAGGGCCTCAGTCAGCACCATTCTCATTAGAGTAAACAAGAAGCTACTATCGACTGTCACATTTCACATTCACAATAAAAACGATTTTCCTTGTGAAAACTCATTATTATATAGATGTGAGGACAGGCCCAGGCAGCAGAAGGGACTATCCCAAAGTAAATTGCAAATTAATAGCAGAGTTTAGACAAGAACCCTTGGCTATTGATACAGCCTTCCTTCTTTATTTGTTTGTTCATTTCTTCATTCATTCATACATTCTTTATTCATTCACTCCTTCATTAATTTACTCATGCAATGCTCTTTCTCTATTCATTTTATCCCTACTGACACATCGGCAAAATCCCATGGTAACTGATACAATGCTCTTTCCCCACTGGTTGATGGATTGATTGATTCAATCATTCATATCTTTAGCAAGAAAAAGCTTCATCAGACAATGAGCTCAGAAGCCACATTTCAGTCCAACATAAAGGTCACACACTCACAAATGCTTGAGTGTTATTTTTACTAAACAGTGAGCCTCTTGCATGCAGGAACCATTTCTGACTGGCTGCTGTGTCTGCACGGCTACAGTGGCTGCACCACTACTCTTGCCCTTTCCCCTCTTGAGTCAACAGTAGGCCCTAAGGAGCTCTGAAAAACCTCTATGGTACCGAGGAGAAGAGCTTGCAAAGCCCTAGATAATAGAATGCTTGTTTCAATCAAGTTTCAAATAAGAAGGAAAGCCACTCTGTTTGAAAGAGAAGATCAACACAGGAAATGGTTTACGTAGGCAGTGGGAGAGCTGAAAATCCAAACATGGAATGATGAGGTAACCAAGCAATCAGGCACAGAAAGCCACTACCTAGCCTAGGATTCGGGAGAGGAAGAAAGGGCTGTAGCTGTGGGACCACAGAGGTCAGTGTCACCAGGTGAAAATTTGGTTCATAGAGGGCATCTCTGGTAGGAGATGCAATCACTATGGGGGATCCCATCTTATGAGAAAGAGAGAATGAGCTTGCTTCTCTCTTCCTCCCACCTTCCATGTCCCACTAGAGCTTCTCATTGTCCAAACTGAGCTCACCTGGGAGCCTGGGAAAGGAAGCCCAGAGGGGTCAGCGCACCTGAGAGTCACATCAGACCTGGGGAAGAGTGAAGGATGATTTTGAGATAAACAGCCCAGCACCCACACAACACTCCTGGCCCCTTCCAGTTCAGACATCTCGGAAGTGTCTGTTAGGCCTAGGTCAGAGCCAGGATCCAGAGGTCACGGCTTCAGTAAGAGAAGTGCCTTTCATTTTGGAGGAGTTGCCGGGAATACCTGATTCCAGGCTCTTCCTTTTTATAAGTTTGCTAAACAGATGCAAATATGCTATTCTAGATAGTGCTATCGTATCCCAGACATGTACCTCAGGCCTACACAATGGAGGAAAATAAATATTTGTATAAAGGAACGGATTTGGGTTTATAATCTTAAAAGAAAATTTCCTCATCAAGTAAAAAATATAGGCTAACATATGTTATTAGGAAACCATGTACCTTTATTTAGCTCAGTGTCCTCCAAACAAAGTCTGGCTTCTCATGTGTACAACCATTTTAAATCTACCCCTTAACGATGGCACGACAAAGCAGGGTAGAATTTCAGAGAGAAGACGACATTTCAGACAGGGATGCAGAGTGATGGAGTGGAAGGCAAAGGAGATGATATTCCTTGATTGGAAAGAGGCAGACTTGAGATGCCACAGCAGGTTATACCTTCCGTGACGTCAAGCCATTAAACTGCAGTTACACCAGTTGGAATCACACAATTTCAGTGGGATAAAAAGACAAAGCTACACTGGAATGGTAGAAATGAGAACAAAGAAAAATGAGACAGAGAAGCACATGCACATGGACACATACACAACCCTCTCTCTATGTATATTTTTAATTGGTCATATACATGCATTTATTAAGTGCCTACTGTGTAGTGGATTCTAAATTCGATGAATTATATAACTTAATTCTTTTTACAAATATGTGACATACTTTCCTGATAGAGACATTGTAAATAAGGACATGGAGGGTAAACTAATGGCTCGTTGAAGGTCAAGCTGCCAGCAATTCAAACCTGTTTTACTTACGCGACTCCAGATTCTACCCTCTTCACTCTACACCACTACTTTACAGGCATCTGTTAATATTAATTTAAATAAGGTTTCAGGTTTGCTCAACCTCTTGGCATTTAACTATGGCTTAAGCTAATTGTGTACCCTAAAGTAGAAATGCGACCATATCCATTTTAATATTAATTGCTGTGGTGCTAATCCATCAAAAACAAGGGAACTGAAAACCCACTTCAGTTGGGAATTGGAAAGCATTCTAATATTCTGGAGTTTTAAACTTCAACATTTATTAAGACTACACACGAAGCTCTGTGCGAAATGGTCTCACACACATTATTCAATTCAGTTCTCCCAACAACCCTTAAAAGGAAGTAGTATTACCTTATTTTATTTTTTACAAATAGAAAAACTGAGATTATTTCAGGCTCTCCCAAGGACCAAGAGCTGGGAGCTGACAGAGCTGGAATTTGGACCAGCCACTCGACACGTCCAGAGGTCTTTCCATCATCCTCTGCTGCCAGATTTCTGAGTCAGTGCCCGCTTCGCCGGTCTGGTTTGCTGAGACAGCCTGCAACGCCGAGGAGACTGCTCAAGGCTGCTCCCAGAGGCCAGCCCAGGTGTTCAACTCCTGGCCTTGCCTGCTGTGGATTATGCTTACTAGAGGCTTTTTTTAAAAAAGGAGATCTCACAAAATAACCCTATTATTAGTGTTATAATCATTATTATCATAATCCTTTCTCTGAAATAATTTCCGTAAAATATATTTACTAAAGGAGAGGCGCTCTTGAAAAAAAAATGCTAATCCATCCCCTACCACACAAACCCCAGATGGCCTTGTTTTAAGTGGAGGAAGACACCATAATAATCACCACGATTACCATCAATTCCACGCAGTGGCAGATGTGAAAGAGATAAAGATGCTGGGACGCTCCCATAGAAGTTCAGAAAATCTTTCTGTTTTCCACACAATACAAAAGCATGAATCCATATTAAAGAATAGGTTCCATGCAGTCAGATTTTAATCTTTCTTGCATATCTATGCCCCAGATGGCCCCATGTTTAATGGGAGGAGAATAATAGTCACTTTGCGAGCAATTCGGGGGAAATTACACAAGTGTGGTAACTGCCCTGTGCACCTTTATTCAATTTTCTCTCATTTCACTAGCAGCATGAATAAAAAGAGCAGAGCATATTTTCAGCTGAGGGCGCCATTTTGACTTCTGAAGGAGAGGAGACCCAAACTGAGTAATGCTAACACACTTGTGTCCCAGCTGGCTCATAACACGAAAGAATGAAGTGAGCCTGTTCCTTGGCCAGTGCTTCCCTGCCCACCCTCACATTCGAGGTATAAAAGTGAGGTAATGGTGTTTCCTAAGAAATGTAGGTTGGAGAAATTGCCTCATTTCAAATGGTCATTCTCTGGTATCATGTTACTTTGATGGTATTATGCTACCACACTAGCTGGACAGTAACAGAAAAGCTGGTATAAATGTGTCTTCAAATATCAGATTACTTACGGCAAGTGCGACAAACATTGAAAGGTATTTTGCAGATTTTCCTTTTCCTCTGTCTTTTTAAATAGAAAAGCTTGATTTCCATGAATACTGCTCAAGTAGACCATATCAGAGTTTGGGAAAAATATTTTGGTCCCTAACCTTAAAATCCTTTTTATTATATAGAAAAAAAATCATGTTGTGTTGAGCCTCCTTGCCCAGGCAGGAGGTAGGAATAGAGGAATTACTACTCCACACCAGCATTCAGTGGGTCGGTAGGAGTTGCACTGTTTAATATTCCAACAACTCTGGAAAATTATTACATTCCCTTACATTGCAGACATGAGAGCACAGTAGGGCCCTTACATAACTTACTGAAGACCACATCAGATGTCGAAACTTGTCTTAGCATCCCAGCCTTTTGATTCTCATGTCTCTGAAGTGTCAGCAATGACAGAAGTGGAGATCAAT
This sequence comes from Leontopithecus rosalia, assembly GCA_028533165.1. Lineage (NCBI taxonomy): Eukaryota > Metazoa > Chordata > Mammalia > Primates > Cebidae > Leontopithecus > Leontopithecus rosalia. The sequence goes on along the minus strand of CM052654.1, from coordinate 135,045,863 downwards.
GAAGACCTCGAGTCTTGAACCCTATTGCACCTATGCCAAGATACGGACTTTTTAGCTTAACCCTAAAAGAATATCCTCATAATTTTGGAGTTGAATAAAATGCCTTAGAGATCCTTATTTTCTAAATGAGTAAACCAGGTGTTGAAAAAATGGAGACTCTTTGCTAAGGCTGCACACCTAATTAGGGGTGTGTCCAGGTGAAAGTCCACTCTCCCTGATTCACAAGCAAGTGCTCTTTCCAGCCATAACAGAATGGGGTACAGATGGCCTAAACTCAATTCCGCCAGCAGAAACCCCAGAGCCGTTAGCCTGAAACCTCACCCTTGGGAGGCAGGCTTCCTGTCCTGAGCCTGTCATGCTCCATGGAATTACACAGTCCTAGCAAAAGGCAGGCAATAACTGCTCGGGTTACACATTGGTGTCTGTTGTTTCTTTAAAGAGAGTTTAAAGAAACTCTCCCTGTCAGTTTTCATCTTGCCAAAGGGAATGATTCCAAAACACCCAACCATCTCACAATCAGCTTTCTTCAGGGCAACAAAAGTTCCACCATTAGTTGTTCAGCTGAATGAGGACAATAAAGATCTTTTTGAAAATATGAGCTTATTAGTTGGAAGTTACTTCCCTCCTCTCCATGTTAAAATCCTTTCCATTCTTAATAATGCACATTACATTTCATCTCCCTCTTAGCATTAAATGCGTGCTATGCAATGTGGTATCCACCAGCCACACGTGGCTATTATATCTAAATATCAATTAATTAAAAATGATAGAATTCAAAATTGAATTTCCTCAGTTGCACTAGCCACATTTCTTTTTCTTCTTTCTTTTTTTTTTTTTTTAGCTTTTACTTTCTTTAACTTTTATTTTAAGTTCAGGAGTACATGTGCAAGTTTGTTATGTAGGTAAATTGCATGTCACAGGGGTTTGGTGTACAGATTATTTCATTACCTAGGTAATAAGCATAATAGCCGTTAGGTAGTTCTCCAAACTTCTCCCTCCTCCCACCCAACCTCCACCCTCAAACAGGCCCTGGTATCTTTGTGTCCATGTATACCCAATGTTTAGCTCCCACTTATAAGTGTGAATGTGCAGTGTTTGGTTTTCTGTTCCTGCATTAGTTTGCTTAGGATAATGGCCTCCAGCCCTATCTATGTTGCTGCAAAGGACATAATCTTTTTTATGCCTGTGTAACATTCCACAGTGTATATGTACCACATTTTCTTTAACTAGTTTACTGTTGATGGGCATTTAGGTTGATTCCATGTCTTTGTTATTGTGAATAGTGTTGCAATGAACATACATATGCATTTGTCTTTATGGTGGAATGATTTATATTGGATAACGGGATTGCTGGGTCAAATGGTAGTTCTGTCATAAGGTCTTTGAAATATCTCAAAACTACTTTCCACAATGGCTGAACTAACTTACATTCCCATGAGAAGCGCATAACTGATTCCTTTTCTCTGCAACCTCGTCAGCATCTGTTATTTTTTGACTTTTTAATATAGCCATTCTGACTGGCGTGAGATGGTATCTCGCTGCAGTTTTGATTTGCTTTTCTCTAACTATTAGCGATGTTGAACATGTTTTCGTGTGCTTCTTGGCCACCTATACACTATATTTTGAAAAGTGGCTGTTCATGTCCTTTGCCCACTTTCTAATGGTGTTATTTTTTGCTTGTTAATTTGTTTAAGTTCCTTATATATTTTGGATATAAGATCTTTGTTGGATGCATGGTTTACAAATATATTCTCTCATTCTGTAGGTTATCTGTTTACTCTATTGATAGTTTCTTTTGATATTCTTCAGAAGGTCTTTAGTTTAATTAGGTTCTATTTGTCAATTTTGCTTCTGATGCAATTCCTACTGGCATTTTGGTCATGAAATCTATGTCCAGAATGGTATTTTCTAGATTACCTTCCAGGGTTTTTATAGTTTTATGTTCTGGATTTAAGTCTTTCATCCATCTAGAGTTGATGTTTATACATGGTGTAAGGAATGGATCCAGTTCACTTTTCTGAGTATAACTAGCCAGTTATCTCAGCACAATTTATTGAATAGGAAGTCCTTTTCCCATTGCTTGATTTTGTCAACTTTGTCAAAGATCCAGTGATTGCAGTTGTGTGGTCATTTCTGGGTTCTCTATTCTGTGCCACTGGTCCATTTGTCTGTTTTTTTGTATCAATACCATGCTGTTTTGGTTAGTGTAGCCTTAGTTTGAGGTCAGGTAATGTGATGCTTCAGCTTTGTTCTCTTTGCTTAGGATTGCTTTGGCCACTAGCCACATTTCAATGCTCTATAAACACCTATGGCCAGAGGCTGCCATCCTGAACAGCACATATACATAAGTTTTCCATTATCACGGAACATTCTATTGAACAGTGCTCCTCCAAATGCTTAGGTCACCTAAAAAATCACTGTATTGACACTTGGAATTATAAAGTTTTAAAATGTGAAAGACCTTGGAAAATGTGGAGTCTAACACTTCATTTTATATAAGAGAAAACAGAAAAAATTGGCTAAAAGTGAGGCTGCCACCAAAAGATGCTATAAAAAAACCCATCACGCCATGCTGTGCATTCATGTCCTGTAAGAAGAGCACGTTTCATCTCAGCTTTGGTTTCTAAAGTCCATAGGCCAAAGGAAATGTTATTCATTTGTGCATCCTGAAGATCGAAGACACTGCCTAGCACATGGAGGAGATCCAGGGAATGTTTGTTGATTGGCTTGAAAATGTTATCAAGTAGAGCATTATGAACTTATTTGTAATTCATTTATCACAATAATAGCATTTAGAGAAAATGAGACACCAGCAAAGTGAAGTATTCTGGCAAACAATCTGTTACTTACTAAGTCATTGCCAGGCTAGACCTAGTTTCTGGAGCAGGTATGAGTGGACTGTGAACAGGTACCCTATATCTTCTCTGGGGTACCTGACTATGAACAGGTCCCCATATCTGCTCTTAACAGGCGCCAGGTATGTCCATTTAAATTAAAAATACAATTTTAAGCTCCTCACTGATTGAATGAACCCTCTCTTGGTAAAGGGGACCCCACAAAAACCTTAAAAAAACAAATTTCCAGCCATGATGGGAGAGGAAGTCAGATGTGCCTGGTTATATCACCCCTCCTTTTCGGAGTTCAGGCACACTGGCCAGCATCAATGTTAAAATAGATTTTCTGCAATTGTCAAAACAGATTCTTTGCGGCAATAAAATACCAAATTATAGACACGTCCAAAGGCTATTTCAGACAAGGATTAAGTCATGCCTACAGGCCATCAGTCTTGCTACCTAGCATCTTTAGGTTAACTTAAAGCATTCCTTTCTGCTGACTCTGTTTTAGATAGAGCCTTACTTCTTTAACCAACTTCAAATTAAAGAATCTCTGAATCCACCTGTAACATGGAAGTACTTCAACTCTCCAAGATATTCTGCCACTTTGGCCAAACCCATGCATACTTACTAGGCATTGATTTATGTCCTTGCCTGTAGCTCTTGCCTCCCTGAAATGGATAAAACCAAACTGCTATCTCACCACCTTGGGACCATTTACTCAAAACTTCTTGGGTTCATGTTTTCCCTGGGCTGCAGTCACTTGTATTGGCTCCGAATAACCCTCCTTAAAATATTTTAGAGTTTGTTTTTTCTGTTACATTCACATTGGCAGATGTTAGGGTGCCTTTCCCAGTCAACGAGGAGTTCATTCTGATGGACAAGACACACGTTCAAAGGCATCAGCTAGAGCAGTGGAATTATAGGCCAGGAGTTGGCAGTGGGATGCCAAGGAATCTAACAAAGCAAATTACATGGGAAGGTCACACTTAGAAGTTGAGGTCAGCAGAGGTGTCCCTCATTTTCCCTCAGAAAGCTGAGAGCTTCCAGGAGCAAAATTCCAGTCTCTAGATCAAGAGCTTACCACAGGGAGGCAGGACCATGACCCAGGCAGAAACTAAGTTCTAGAAAAAAAAAAAGTCAGAAGAATGCCAATTTTAAAAACTGTTTTAGCAGATCATTATTCATTTTGAAGAACTAGCTTGACTTAATAAATAGAAATTTGCAGCTGCTTCGTCTCTATCCCCGCCTCCCTGCCTCAGCTCAGGGCAGGGCAGAGCAAAGGGGAGCCAGGACTGGCAGAGAACAAGGGATGGTAAGAAGGCTGGGGACTCACTGTGGGGTGCTCAGGCCAGCACCAAGGTGGGGATCTAGGTGTGGGGCACCCCTAGACTACCCAATGGGTGCCAGCCTTTGTAGATAACTTTAGATTTTTTCCTCTGAAGTTTTCATAATTTCAGACTATAAAACAAACTGATAATAGACTAACAGAAAAAGGCATACAAATATATTGCGTGCACATCTGAGCACTGGAGTTATAAAAAAATATGAAACTCAAAAAAGGGGAAGAATGGTTGAAGTTTTATACCATCCTGAGATTACAGAAACACCTGGGACAAAGGTGGGCTTGTTATGCAAATGAAACCTTACAGGTAGCTGCTCTCAGAACCACAGGTAGCAGCCTGTGGCTGAGTTAATCTTTCCTAGGTCCAGACCAAGGGAGAAATCCTGGCTGTTTATTTCATCAAGGCAGATCAGATGCAAATCTCCTCCATAAAAGACCACATTGCAGGGCCTTGTTCTTGTCTGCAGGCCCTCTGAATAGTCATCTCAAAATAAGTCAAAGAAGTGTGAAATATTGGGGTGAAATATTTTTGGTCTCCTTTACCTTGTATGTTTATGGCATAAGCAAATAAGATCAACAGAAAAGAAAAAAAGAAATTATACAAAATTGTATTTTAAGACATTGAAGTAGTTAGCATAGAAAAAAAGCAGGGATGTGTGTGAGTTCCTGACATTGCTGTTAATGATTCCATTTTGAGGATGGTCACCTCACTACTGTGAGTATCAGCCCTTGTGGCATGTGATCTGGTTTCGGGTGGTTGGAGGCCATGCCATAGCAGCCAGGAGGACGGTGAGCACAGAACCAAGCCAACTACCTCGACTTATGTTCACAAAGAAATCAGGACAGAGCTCTGACCACAGGGATGGGTTCTGCTCGCTGCATGTGGGATCCTCAGATGCAGGCATTCCTAAAGAATAGCAGGATTCCAGAAATTACATCCCTCTCTGGCCTCCTGGCCCCTCTCTATTTAAAGCAAGCAGCAGCTAAACGTTCAAATTGAGCTTTAAAGCCATTTCTTCAAAGAGTTAACAATATAAACCATCATAAAAGGAAAAAAGACCCATTTATACTCAAATTACACAGGAGTCGCTTGTCTCCATCTAGGCTCAAGAGTATTTGCTCTTAAAAGCTATTTTTTCCTCAGAAACAATAGTGCAGGTGCATCGCCCTTCAGTGAGCAACATATTCATCCTGGGAGGCAGGAAGGTGATTTCACACCTGTTTCCTCTTTTTATTTGCTACTGGCCTGGCTAATTTGCCCAATGTCAAGATTGGTACGGCCAAGTCTGTCGAGGAGAATTACTGCTTTTGCAGCACGGTGTCCTCACTCTGGGCGTTTAGACTGTGTGATTTGCCACATGTCTATTCTGGGTACATTTTTCTGTTTTTCATTATCTATAAATGGAACTGATTGTTAATAATAATCTAGAAGAGACTCTGTGTGTAGTGAAATACCACAAAGAGAAGGAAAAAGTCATATGGTATGCATTGCTAACAGTGAAAGAAAAAAGCGACATTACTCTGTGCTTTGACTAGCTAAAGGTGAGTTCCTGGAGAAGACGTCTGATCTTCACTTCTTATGTCTCAAAAATAGACTGTTAACCACTCAAATATGTCTGCAAAAGAAAGAGGAGAAAGAAGATGAGAAGAAAATTACAAGTACCTAAATGCCTGTATTTCACTGTGCCTCCTGAATTGGGAAGGGAGGGTTCTTCACCTCTTTGCATATTAGAACTTGTGCAACAAACACAAGGTCATTTATATAACAAGACAGCATACTGAGAACATTTTTTTTCTTATTGCTTCTTTTATTCTTTTATGGTACTTTAGGTTCTGCGGTACATGTACAGATTATGCAGGGTTGTTGCATAGGTACAAACATGCTTTGCTGCCTCCATCCCCCAGTCACCTATATCTGGCATTTCTCCCTATGTTATCCCTCCCCAACTTCCCCAACCCCTGCTATCCCTCCCACTGACTACATTTTCTAAAAGTACAAATTTGTTATGTGTGATGGTGACTACCCTACCCATGAAGCTTTCCATTTATTTCAACTCCATATATTTTTCTAATGTATATCTCCTAATTTGCTCTGGAATAGAAAGGCCACATAAATTGCATTTTAAAAATTGCTTGGTTTGGGCCAGGCACGGTGGCTCACGCCTGTAATCCCAGCACTTTGGGAGGCCGAGGCAGATGGATCACGAGGGCAAGAGATGGAGACCATCCTGGTCAACACGGTGAAACCCCGTCTCTACTAAAAATACAAAAAATTAGCTGGGCACAGTGGTGCGTGCCTGTAATCCCAGCTACTCAGGAGGCTGAGGCAGGAGAATCGCCTGAACCCAGGAGGCGGAGGCTGCAGTGAGCCAATCGCGCCATTGCACTCCAGCCTGGGTAAACAAGAGCGAAACTACGTCTCAAAAAAAAAAAAATTGCTTGTTTTGAGATAAGCATTAAAATAATAAAATTATCAGATTTGTATAAATTTTAAGAAATCACATTTCCCTATCCATTACCAGTGGTTAACATTATTATAACATTAGTATTTTTGAAGTATGATTTTATAATTTTTTTTTTGAGATGGAGTTTTGCTCTTGTTGCCCAGGCTGGAGTGCAATGGCGCAATCTTGGCTCACCACAACCTCCGCCTCCTGGGTTCAGGCAATTCTCCTGCCTCAGCCTCCTGAGTAGCTGGGATTACAGGCATGCGTGCCTAGCTAATGTTTTGTATTTTTAGCAGTGACGGGGTTTCACCATGTTGACCAGGGTGGTCTCGATCTCTTGACCTCGGGATCCACCCTCCTCGGCCTCCCAAAGTTCTGGGATTACAGGCTTGAGCCACCGCGCCCAGCCCTGATTTTATAATTCTAATAGAAAATTGATATTCTATAAACTCATCAATTTCTAAGTCAGCTCTTCAAAGGCTCACAAATTCCCTAATCAAACAAAAGGCTTTAAAGAAACATTTGATATTTTTGAGTAAGGTGCAGGAAATTAATGAATATAAACTTATTTTCATATTTTATGCTGCTTATTTAAATATTTAGAATATGGTTTTAATTACCATGAAACTTTACTAAACATCCACCTGTCAGTAAAGCAACTGATTATTTTTTGTAGATTTGCATTCTCCTGAAAAAGAAACAGGTGTGAAAACCTGCAGGTATTTATCCACCAACAAAAAATAAAGGATATCTGTGAAATGTGGAGGAAGAAGTAAACATGAATATAATCTTAAAATTGCAAAATCTTAGTATGTGATTCCAAACTCCAAGAACACAAAGATTCCATGGAAGAAGGGAAATGCCTTCTTATCCTTGTGGATCCCCTCTCAAATACCAGGAATCTCATTCAGTTGTATCTATCTATCTATCTATCTATCTATCTATCTATCTGTCTATCTATCTATCTGGTTATGTGGTTGTTTTCTGATCCTTTTAACAATCTTCCATGATTATTTATAGTAATATGTTTCCATTTTATTCAGGTAAGAATTAAGGTTAAATTAAGAATCCAAGGTGGGAGGATCCCGTGAGCCTAAAAGTTCAAGATCAGCCCGGGAAATACAGCAGGACTTCCACTCCACAAAAAAATTTAAAAATTAAAAACTAATCAAACATGGTTGCACGTGCTTGTAGTCCCAGCTACTTGGGGGCTGAGGCAAGAGGATGGCTTGACCCCAGGAGGTTAAAGCTACAATGAGCAACCACTGCATTTCAGCCTGGGTGATGGAGTGAAGAATTAAGGTTAAGCAATTTTCCTTGATCTCAACGGTCAGACATGAAATTTTATCATTTGCTATTAAATGTCTGCAAATATGCTGCCATCTTCTCTATTACTCCTCATGTTGGTAATTTATATCTTTCTTTCTTTTTCTTAGTCTTTCTTTCCAGAGATTTATCAATTCCATTGGCCTTTTCAGACCACAGGTTTTGGGTATTATCGATTTTTCTCTACTGTTGTTCCTTTTAATTTCATTGATTTCTGCTCTTTTTCATTTCCTCCCTTCTGCCTGCCTTGTGTTTATGTTGCTCTTTTATTTCTGGTTTCTTTGATTCACTTGAGCCCTTGCTTTTTTCTAAGGGAAGCATTAATGCTTCCATTTCCCTCTAAATGGCATTCACTGTGAGAGAGAAGAAGGTGGAGCCTGCTCCATTTTGTACAGAACTGTGTCCTAGAGGTTAGGTTAAGAGAAGTATTAAGCAGCGTGGAATAATCCTGAGCTTTCGAATCAAATTGGCTTGGGATCCACTCACTCTCTATCTGACCAACTGCATGTCTTTGGGAAAGCTCTTAGAAGCCTCATTTTCTTGATTATAGTTACTATAAAATGAGACAAAAATTCTTGTTTCTGGTGTTTCCATAAGAATGCATATAAGGTAATGTAGAAAGTCTATACATAATTGCTTGGTGGTTCTGTTTTGTATTCTTTCCCTTACAGGCTTCATTGTTTCCATAGTTTAGATCACAGAGCTTTGACTGTCCGTGCACACCACCATGACTCACCACAGATCTGGGCTTCTTCACCCCTTGCCTCTTGACCTCTGCTACTTGCCTGCTTATTTTATATTCAGATGTTCTCAGCAATTATTAACCACCGAATCCATGCCAGGTATTGTTCTAAGTATTTCCTCATATATTAGTTTTTAATGCCAAATATATTATTGTGGAGGAAGTTGTTATCATCCAACTTTTCTTTAGAAATAAATAAAGACAAGTCCTTGCCAAGGTTACATAGCTTGTATGGTATCAAGCTAAGATCCAAACCCAGGGCAGCTTGGCTGTAAGTCCGTGCTTATCCTAACACACTACACCTGCTCCTCATGTTCACCCTTTACCTGTTTGGCTTTCTCAGTATCGGTCTATTGACATTCTCTAATAGCTTAAAGATCTCAGACCCAGGATTACTTAACTCTAGCCTGGACATCAGTCTCCGTTTACCACTTCAACTATGGTTCTGGTGCTCCCACCACCCACCCTCTGGGCATCAAAGTGTCAAACACACATGGCAGGCCCAGTGAATTCAAGGTAGTGTCTAATTAAACACACACCCTCTACTTAGGGAAATACATAGTTTTTAAATTCCTAAAAGCAAACCGTTTCAGTGTATTAAAATTAGAGATTTATATTCATAGCTGAATGGAGAATTATTTCTTACTATTACTGTTTCCATTTCCAGTCAAGGACAAATCTGCTTTTCCTAAAATATGTTGTCAATTCCTATCATTTCTATGTGCACTCTGGGTCTATCACAGATACATATCCTTCATCATAATGCTTTTCTAAGCAATGAGTCTCTAAGCCCCTCGACTCTCCTTCTCCTCAAAGTCTCTCTGAGCTAGAACAGATTTAGGAATGAATCAGGCTCTATGCATCCCACTGGCATTTTTGATCCACCCCAGCCACTCCTGCAGGCTCTTTACCTTTGTTAAAGTCAAGATGTCTTAGTTACTAAGAAATGAGTAGAGCCAGGGCAAGAAATGAATAAGGCCAGAGCTATTTCCATGTGAATCAGAAACAAGTATAGGTATGGAGGATCTAGAGATGGGGGTAGGATTGGGTGGGAGCAATACTAGAGGCAGAAGGAAGAGATGGGAAGGGAGATAGATTGAGGGAGGCATCACGAACAGAAGAGGAGACCCTCAGCTAACTGATGGGGTCCCTACTCTTCATTCATCAGCTTGGATTAGAGCAAGTCACTCATCCTCTCTGGTAGCCCCTTTCCTCCTTTTTAGTTAAGGATTTGGGATTAGATGACCAGAGGTTTACATATGGTCCTTACATCCCAGGCTGTTTTGAAAATAGCACACATTTACACATTTGCAACTACAGTAAGGAGTCCCTCTTTCTTTCCACACTATCATACAAAAATTAAATTGAAATTTGGTTACTGAGAACCTAAGCCACATTTTCTTTTTAGTCACGACAACCTTCTACATGATACTTAGGTCCTTAGTCAGTCGACTAAACTCTGTTGAACCCATGATGGACTTGAACTGTTCTAGAATGAGATCCATGTCCCAGGAGAAGGAGAGAGGGTGAGAAGCAGTTGTCTCAAACATTGGGAAACATGGAGTATCCTCCTCTTCACCCTAGTAGTCCTTTCTTCATGTCCCCATGGCCCACCAACTGTGATTTCAGTCAGCCCCATTTCTCAAGAAGTCCTGGGCTACAACATCTGCATCCAATTTACTCCCTCATCAAAGTTTCCCGGCAGGTGAAGTGGCTTATGCCTGTAAGCCCAGACATGGGAAGCCAAGGTGGATGGATCACCTGAGATCAAGAGTTTGAGACCAGCCTGGCCAACATGGCAAAACCCTGTCACTACTAAAAATACAAAAATTAGTCAGGTAGTGGTGGCTCACCTGGAGTCCCAGCCACTTGGGAGGATGAGGCAGAAGAATTGCTTGAACTTGGGAGACAGAGGTTGCAGTGAGCTGAGATCATGCCACTGCACTCCAGCCTGTGTGCCAGAGTGAGACTCTGTCTCAAAAAAAAAAAAAAAAAGAAAGAAAGGAAAAAAAAAACAGAAAAAAAAATTTCCTAAGAACCTCCCCTTACCCCATTTTCTTCTACTAGGCAGCAGGAAGAAAACGAGTAGTTCACTAGTAAGGAAAGTGACTGACAGACTCTAATCTTCCTTCCTTGATGTTTAATTTTAATGAAGATTAATACTGAGCTAAGGTTTAATGTGATATTGGTTCTATATATACAATAAACAGATTTGGCTGTGGAGTGAAGAGTTTGAGACATGTAATCATGTTTGTCAGAAAACCATATATACCTGAGAAAAGCCCCAGATCAGTGCTTTGAGATTTGTTTACTCCCTGCTTCAACCTTATACCCACGAGGTTATTAAAACTTCTAAATATTCACCTTCTTGTGGCAAAAGACAGGAGCTCCAGAAACAGTGATAGCTGAAACAGCCATTCTCAAGTAGGTTTGAAATGTTATATATCTTGAAAGAGTCATGATTATAAATGATGGGCCATATAGCACTGCTCTCCACTCGATGCTCAGGCATTTTAGGCCATGGCAACCTGGCCTTTCTCTCCCAGGCTCTTTTCCTGCTTCATAACCGCAGTGAGAGGACTGATGTGAAGGTGCGATGTTATGGACTGAATATCTGGGTTCTCCCAAAATGTGTAAGTTCTAACCCCCAATGTGATGGTGTTTAGAAGTGGGACCTTTGGCAGTTACTTAGGGTTAGATGACATCAAGAGGGTGCAGCTCTCATAATGGAATTGTTATCCCTATAAGAAAAGGAAGAGAGACCAGAGTTTGCTCTCTCTCTCTCTCTCTCTCTCTCTCTCTCTCTCTCTCTGCCATGTGAGAACAGTCAGAAGGCAGCCACCTGTAAGCCAAGAAAAGAGCCCTTACCAGAAACAGAATCTGCCAGCATCTTAGTCTTGGACTTCCAGCCTCCAGAACTGTGAGAAATAAATGTCTCTTGTTTAAGCCACCCAGTCTACAGTATTTTCTCACAGCAACCTGAGCAGACTAAGACATCTGGACTTCACTAGGAAGCTAAGAGTCATGCTTCCACAGGGCCGACAACAGTCATCTCCAAGTAGAAACATCCCCAAAGTTCATGGTATCCCATGATAGAGAGTTCTTTCTGGCCTGACTCAGCTGCTTGGGTTGAGTCACCCAGCTGAGCTGGTAGGGACAGAAGCAACTTTGTAAGTGAGGCAGGCAGAGGTGGACGAACTGAGTTCCACTCACTGGAATCCAGCCGCACACTCACGTATCTCAGCCTGTAAAGGGCTGCAGCTGCCATTGGCTCCAGGATGGAGAACAGCTGCTTCCTCTTCCTCCTCCTCCTTGACATTTCTCTGTCTCCTTGTCTTGCCTCATAGCGTCTGTGCTGCAAGCTTCTCTCTCCGAATGACCTCTATTCAAAACACAACCTCTGCAAGTTTCCCGAAAGATCTCCTATGGGGGCCATAGCCCCTTGGTTCCCTAAAGGTTCACTGAAAAATCGCTGACATGAGGCAGACTGATTAATGGGAGAAAAGGCATACACATTTATCCTATGTATATACACAGGAGCCTTCAGAACGAAGACCCAGAAGCGTATACACCACCTTATGACTACAGAAGGAGTGGGGGCTTGGATCCTGGTAAAACAGGTTAAGGGAAGTGAGAGAAGAAGAATTGAATTATACTGAAGTGCAATACAAGGTTACAAGGAGAATGGATGGATCCTAGAAACAGAGATTAACTTGTAAATAGCTTTTTATTTATTATTTATTTTGAGATAGAGTCGAAGCGCAGTGGCACAATCTCTGCTCGCTACAACCTCCCGCTTCTGGGTTCAAGCTATCCTTCTGCCTCAGCCTCCTGAGTAGCTGAGATTACAGTGCCCCCCTCCCTGGCCCTGCCACGCTTGGCTAATTTTTTTGTATTTTTATAGAGATGGGGTTTTACCATGTTGGCCAAGTTGGTCTCAAACTCCCGTCCTCAAGTGATCCACCTGCCTCAGCCTCCTAAAGTGCTGGGATTACAGGTGTGAGCCACTGCGCTTGGCCAACTTGTAAACAGTTCTTTCTCTAATATGAATGATCCTTGGAAATAGTGATTATGCTTCAAAGAGGGTCTTCTCAGGCGTGCTTACATCTTGGTCTTCTTTGCAATAGATAATGAGATAACAGGGAGAGGAAGAAAAATCAGTCCTTCTCCTTGGTGGGTCTGGATCTTAGGCAGATAAAGAAATGTCAGCTTCTTTGGAAGACACAGTTGGATGGGAATGACTTCTTCAGTTTAGCATGTCAAAATGCCGTATTTTGGGGTATCAGCTTCTCAGCTGCAACACTGGACTGTCTGTCTCCCATTGCTGAGAATATGCAGAGGAGATCATATGGTTGCTAACCCCTGCTCTCAGGCCACCTTTTTCCTCCCAGCTGTGTATCCACAACCTGTGCTGCACTCCCACAGCACCTGGGAGGTGAACTGAGTCTCAGAATGATGATGGGCAGGGTGAGCCGTTATGGTGTAATGTTTGTGTCTCCCCAAAATCCCTACCTTGAACTCCCAACTCCCAGTGAGATGTTATTAGGAGATGGGGCCTTTGGCAGGTGATTGCAACAGGAGGACAGAGCCCTTGTGATGGGATTAGTGTCCTTATAAGGAGGGATGACAGAAAGCTTGCTTCTCTCTCTCTCTCTCTGCTCTCTCCACCCTGTGAGGATGAAATGAGATGATGACACCTGCAAACCAGAAAGCGGGTCCTCCCCAGACTCTGAATCTGCCATCACCTTCATCTTGGACTTCCCAGCCTCCAGAATTGTGAGAAGCTAATGTTTGTTGTGTATGCCACCCAGTCTGTGGTATTCTGTTACCACAGTCTGAGTTAACTATGAAATGCACTAAAGGGAGGAAAGCAAAGTCCCCAGTTTTTTGTCAGCCATGGACAGGGAGGATGGCTGCCAACCACCCATCATCTATTAGGCACTTGATGTGCATGGATCTCTTGGTCCTAATGGATTTCTTGTGAGGAAGCTGCTGTTATGCCCACTATGGAGCTGGGAGCACTGAGGCTTGGAGACATCTGCATGTGTGGGAAGCATTATTTAAATAGAGGTCTGTGGGACTCCGCAGTCCATGAATTTCCTATCACAGGATGTACCTGACACAGTCAGACATACTGACACTGTCAGAAGGCATGGATGTGTACTATGAAGTGTCATTTATCTTCATTTGGAAGGGTCTGCTGATTCTTTCTGCTTCTCCAGCACCATTAGAAACTGCCTTTATGCATCTCTGACCAATTCAGCGTAACAGGATGGCCTTATCTTCTGCAGCCAAAATTCAGGCCCTGGTGATGTTCCTGATTTGTTGTAAGATACTGCAGTGCATAGGGCACTCAGCCTTTGAATCTGTCACAGTCCATGAAGTCACATCAAAATATACCTTTCCCCCTATAACTCAGTGAAGACTTGACCTTCTAGACCCATCTGTGGCCTCTAGAGTCCCATTTAGAGCCTATAAACTCTTGAATTTCTAGGTGGTCTGAGCATCTGTTACATTTTTTCTTTTTTCTGTTTTTTTTATCTTTTCTTCTTATTTTTTTTTTTTTAGATAATGTCTATTTCTGCCACCTAAGCTGGCATGTCATGGTGCAATAATGGCTTACTGCAACCTTGTTTTCCTGGGTTCAAGCGATCCTCCCAGTTTGGCCTTCCAAAATGGTGGGATTATAGGCATAAACCACCATGCTTAGCCCTATTAAACTTTTTTAACTTCAACACGACTCAGCAATAGAAGCAGGATCCAGTCCCTTATCCTGAGCTAGAGGTGAGGGCATGCAGAGCCTGCGAGCAGGAAGGAAGCACAGAGTGGGAAAAGAGAGGGTCACAGGGACACAGGAGAGCACTGGGGGCATGGGAGTGAGTCCACTCATGCTCTACTCTTCCCTGAATTTATTCCCTTTCTTCTCCCTTGAATCACTCATTCATCTGAATGTGGCTGGAGGACACCACAGTGCCTCTTCTGTTCCCTCTAGAAGGCTCTACCATGGTAGGCACACAACAAGAATGAGAATCCAAAAAGTGTGCTTGAATCCTGGCTCTGCCAATACCTCCGAACCCAACCTCAGGCACGTGGCTTGCCCTCTCTGTCTGCTGGGACCATTGTGAATGTAGGTGAAATCCTCCATGTGGCCTCTTCACTTGCTGTTAATCACTCTATCAGCAAGACTGTCATCATTCTCTAGTCACTCCTGCCTCTGAGCCCTCCTCCCCTGGCAGATTGTTTCCCTCACCTTGATTTGGCAAGCCATTCCATCCACCATGGCCAGGCATCACACGGGACAGCAGATTTCCCTCTTGCCACCCGGACTTCCAGTGCTTCCAGAGGAGACTCTGAGTTAGGGTCTCTTCCCAAACCCTAGCACCCTTGCTTTTACTGCCCTCTATTAATTAAGTTTAACCCAAAGCTACCTCCTTAAATATTTTAAGTTAAGCTTAAATTTTTAAGTTCTCCATACCTAGTAAACAGCAACCTCGCTGGATGTGTAAATAGACTGTAACCTACTCTTGTGCCAACCACTGAGTTTTGGTCAATCAAAGGTGGCCAACTGTTAAAACCGAGTTCAAGTAAGGTAAGCATCAAGCTGGAAACAATCCAGTTGTTTCTGACCTCATTTCCATTTTTCGACATCAATTTTCTTTTTCTGTCCACAGATCTTCTTCCGCCACTCGGCTGTACTGGAGTCTCTTTGAGTCTACCCTGAGACTACTCTAGCTTGGGAGGCTGCCTGATTAATAAATTGTTCTTTGTTCAATTAAACTCTGTTAAATTTAATTTATCTAAGTTATTTCCTTTTAATGCTTCTAAGCACGAGTAGAGATAAATGAATGATTCAAGAACGAGAAAATAGTACCTGGGTGCACACGCTGCTAGGGTCTCTATGCCCTTATATTAGGTCTCTTGCTTTCAAATCAAGAGTGGATGCTTTCAAGATGTAGAGAATCTGCTCACTTAAAAGGGAATAGACACAGGATCCCTGGGAATGAACAAATCTGTGAAAATTTCCAGCTACCTTTAAGGTTTCTTTAATATCTGCGCCTCCTCCCCTACCCTCACCCTCAGGTATCTTTCCACACTCTGCTCTGTCATCACCCACTTGAGGAGTCTTCCTGTAGCTTGGGTCTGCTCCTCCTCTGCCCCGCCAAGCAGCCTTCTCGCCTGCTCCTTTGTGCCTTTGTCATCTGTTTTCAACTGCTTTCCTCACTCCAATCTGAGCTAGGGGTAGTCATCATTTCTCCATGAAACCTTAATCGCACAGCTAGGTGTGGATCTGCCCTTCACTATGATGCATCTGTAGCATCCTGCATTCATTCTACCCTAGTGTTGCTAAAAAATTGCAAAAGACATTCACCCAGTTACCCGTTCTTCTGCCCACTGCAGTCTCCACATGGCTGTCCTCTGTGTGTTCTCTCCAGACCTCAGCAGAGTACTAGACACGCACACGCCACTTAATACATGTTTCTAAATGAATGCAATCACAGAAATTTCAGAAGTCTTCCTGCTATTCCTTGTGTTTACTTCTAGCTAGCAAGAATCCTTCTAACAATAAGTTTTCCATCTCTTTCCCAGTAAATCATAAAATCCATGTCTTTCAGCAGATCAGGCTCCTGATACATGCAAGGCTCTCTGTAATTGCCAAAGCAGCACGTGAAAGTCTAAGCTCTGTTGCAAAGCAAAAATCTGTTTCTGATCCTTCTGAAAAGTACCTGGATGGTGTCTCAACTTGATGTAATCACACCTTAGGCTGAGCACCACTGAGATGCCAAGGCATTCCAGGCAGAGTGTGGGGTTTACATAACCTCAGGCTGAAAAATGTATCCTGCCTCAATCCTCAGGTCCACCTGAAAGGCTGATGAGTTGTTTCTTGCTGACCCTACATGTAGAGAATGGCAAATCTGGAATTTTTGCCATGATAACAATTTGAGGGTCTGTATTTTAGGTTTACTTGATCATTATTTAATTTTAAAAATATCTACTAAAAATATCAGGTAAAATAGCAACACCAGAAAAAGTGCCAGCTAAAAATATCTGGTTGAGAAGGGATATAGTGGCCAAAAGAGAGACATTCCCTCCCTGTGTAGCACATTCAGTCTTCCACGGTAGCAGTCACTCAACAAGTAGGTATTAGTCAATGAATGACCCAACTGTTAAAATAGTAACAAATAAAATTCTGTCTATAGTTGGATGGAAACTTACAATATTGATGACAAAACTTCTAGAAAACTGAAATTATAGCTGAAGTTTTTTTTGTGTGAGTGATTTTCTTCTGCAAGGTGATCATACAGTCTTTTACTGAACATCTTAGTTATTAAGAACACCAAATGAAGCCATTAAAAACTATCACATAGAAAGAAAATACACAGATATATAGGCACCTGTGTATGTGTCTGTGATACACACAGGCATACACATATAGGCATATACCCAGGTGCCTATAAAGTCTGTTGAAATCTGAATAAGAAAATGTAATCAGTAGATGGCATGAAGGTCAATTTCCTGGTATTGATATGGTACTCCTGTCATGTAAGATGCTTCCATTTGAGAAAGCTGAGAGAAGGGAATGGATTTATCTATACGATTTTAATAGATCTTTCAAATTATTTAAAAATGTGTCATAATTATTCAAATATAAATCTAAAAAGTGGCATACTGCTATAAATACCACAATCTAAAATTGTTTCTCCATATAAAAGACTCAAGAGAAGATGCCAAAACGAATGAGGTTTTATTGTAATGCTGTGACTGTGGTCTTCACCCCTTTTAAAAATGTATTTGCATGCTTTATACCATCTCTTCCACAATATTTAAATTAGTTTCAATTCAATTTAACTAATATGTAAAAGAAAATGTAGTTTAGCAACATAGTTCCTTTAGAAAAGAGTCTATTTTGAATAGTTTCTTCATAAATATCAAGGAAAAATCAAAGATACTGTACAAATCTTTCAAAATCTAAACCATTTTATCTACGTAGCTCTTTAACCATATTTTCTCTGTTATGACATGTCAAATAATGACAGAAAACTGTGTTGAAAGATCTACTGAATCATCATGTTAGATTTCAAGCATGTTCTAAAAATTCTAGGTACTGCTTACGAAAATGAAGCCATGGGCTTATCCTGAACAAGACTCAATTATTACAATAACTAAGTAACTTACAATAGCTAAGTTACTCCTTAGCTGTTTGCTGCAGTTTGAACAGTCAAAATTAATATCAACAATTCACCATCTTTTTAACTATTAATAGAATTATTTTATGTTTTTGTATTTTATCAGAGTAAAACTTTTTGTTGTATATATTCATTACATATGTATCAGCATTATATAAGCAGTAAAAATTTATAGTCAACAATATCTTTAGACTTTCTACATACTGAGTGATCTATTTGATTTTGCATTTTAAATCCATATTAAGGACATTTACTCATAACTATTCTACTATACCATTTGATATGTATGTTATTAATCTAAATGAATGTTAGTATCAGGTCAATTTATTTTTCGAAAAAGAAAAAGAATAACTGTTTTTGTCATGAACAGATCCAAGTTTTGACATATTTTTTTATTGCGTGCTTTTCTATAGTAAATATGGAACTTGGATGAAGAGATCCATCACCTTGCCCTATTTTACCTATCTACACTCTCCAAAGACTAAGGATCTAGTATAACGGTAAATAGATTGATGCATTAAAGTAATGTTGTCAATTTTAATTTCTGTGTTTCCCAAACTTTTATTTGCTTTCCATTTCCTTCACAATTAAAGAATATGTTACACTAATAATAATAATAACAATGGTAAACACTTGCATAGTATCTACTAATGCCAGGCACCATTCTAAAGGCTTTGCACAGTTTCACTCATCTCACCCTTACAACAGCCCTAGGAAGTGGGTAGTAATTTAGCACCATTTTATATGTGAGAAAAGTGAGTTAAGAAATTTTTCCCAGGTTTACACAAGTAAATAAGTTTGGATTCTCTATCACAATCTTGCTCTAAAATTTACACCTTTATTAACTAAACTATATTACATGCAAAAAAAATCTTCTTAGCTTTATGTTCAAATACATCTTCCAGTTGGCCTTATACAGCTTTACAATCTCATCTCCGAGGACTGTGCATCCCCAGACCAGTGGAAACTGCCCTCTCTAGACCTGCTTTTTCTTCTGCAGCTGTCTGAATTCCTTGATGATGGAGGCACATCTCTTCCCATCCTGTTAGCTTCAGATGACAGATTGGGAGAGATAAAATGAGATTCCTCAGAGATGTACCCTTGTGGTTTAATTCAAGTATGATCACAGACATGCCATAATAAAATTTCAAGAAGGAATGCCCCAGCAATGAAGGAAGTGCCAGTGAAATAGTTGTCAATCAGATGGTGGTGGAAGAGCACAGTTGAGAAGACTTCCTCAAAGTACTCTTTGGCCAAGAATTTTGAGATAGAAAAGGAATTCACCAAAAAGCAGTGGAGAAGATTTGTGTGTATGGGAAAAGTTAGTGCAGACACAGAGAAGCCTTTTGTTTTGTTTTGTTTTGTTTTTGTTCTTTGTAGAGACAGGAGTCTCACTATGTTGCCCAGGCTGGTCTTGAACTCCTGGCTTCAAATGCATCTTCCTGCATTTACTCCCCACGCCCCTTGGATTAGCATGATGCTTCATACGTGCAAGTGTATTAGTCCACTTTCAAACTGCTATAAAGAACTGCCTGAAACTGGATAATTTATAAAGAAAACACGCTTAATTGACTCAAGTTCCACATGGCTGTGGGGGGAGGGGGCGCTCAGGAAACTTACAATCATGATGAAAGGTGAAGGAAAAGCAAGGCACCTTCTTTACAATCACGTTGGAAGAGATGCAGGCGAGTCTTACATGGCGGCAGGCAAGAGAGAGAGAAGGGGGAAGTGCCAGACACTTATCAAACCACCAGATCTTGGGAGAACGCCCTTGCTATCAGGAGTACAGCATGGGGGAAACTATCACTATGATTCAATCACCCCCTACCAGGTCCCTCCCTCAATACTTGGGAATTACACTTTGAGATGGAGTTTGGGTGGGGACACAGAGCCAAACCACATCAACAAGGTTTTGGAACTTAGCATTTTTTTTGGGAATAAGCTTTTATTCTTTTCATGCAGAGACCTTGAGGATACCTCCGAAATCTTTGAGTAAGAAAGCAGAATAATATGGGCTTTTTATATGAGTAAGTTAGATTCTGAGCCTCATAAGAAAATTGTATCTCAACTATCCACAAATATTCCACTGTTTCAATGAAACAGCATGCCTTCACCATGTTCTACCTGCAAAGTACATTTCAAGGTAAATCCTATAGGCTGTAGGGATTTTTGAGTGTTCTTTTAACTGATTATCCTATTATACGCCCCCTCTTGGTATGGCAATCAGTGTGATATGTATCATTACAATTAATAATTAACAAAAAAATTTACAAGAAATAAAATGATTTGGTGGATGCTTCCTTTGTATAGCAGTTTGCAAAATATATTCTACTGTGTACTTCTGAGATAGGTATTTTGTGAACAGGTATAAAATACACAGGTTTGTCATGTACGACTGCTACAATTGATTTGATAAATGACTGCCATTTTACTTGGGAAAATATCTGTGGTGTTGTTTCTACTGATAGCAAAGCTCCATTCTTTTTTTTTTTTTTTGAGACGGAGTTTCACTCTTGTTACCCAGGCTGGAGTGCAATGGCGCGATCTTGGCTCACCGCAACCTCCACATCCTGTGTTCAGGCAATTCTCCTGCCTCAGCCTCCTGAGTAGCTGGGATTACAGGCACGCACCACCATGCCCAGCTAATTTTTTGTATGTTTAGTAGAGACGGGATTTCACCATGTTGACCAGGATGGTCTCGATCTCTTGATCTCGTGATCCACGATCCACCCGCCTCGGCCTCCCAAAGTGCTGGGATTACAGGCTTGAGCCACTGAGCCCGGCCAGCAAAGCTCCATTCTAAGAAGACAATTGCCTGTTCCTCAGAGCCAGTCTCACAAAACAATTCACAGCAAAATTAAAAAAACTTAAGAAGAAACTTGAAAATCAGAACAACCATGTTCTCAAGCAGGAGAAGACTCACTAATCTAAAATTGAGACAAAAAGCCCTAATTAAATGCCAAATCAAACCAACTCTTTTTTCCTTTTCCTTTTTCTTTCTTTTTATTTAAGGAGAGATTTTTTAGCCTATTAGTGATTCCCTTATTCTTAGAAACAAAAGAGAGGGAGCTGCAGAGCACGGAGTTCTGTATACAAATAGCCCCACCTTCTATTACGCAAAAGGGACTAGAAAAGAGGATTTTACTCAACCTATACATCGAGATTGTTTTCCTGAACTACTGACAACCGTGCTGGAGAAAACCCACACGGAATGCCTCCTTTTGGCTTTCTCATCGGGAGCCTTCTCCTGCCCGTCAGATTCTGGCCCCAAAGTCCTCCCTGCCAGCTGTCACCCTACAGATTTGCAGAGGTGAACTCTGGTACCAGGCCTCCAGTGGAAGTGGGAAGGAAGCTGATTTCTGCAGAGGAAGACAGGGAGATGACAGGTTTCTTTGTTAGATGTTTGAATTTTGTTTTTCTAGGGCAAGGCAACTCATTTGGTGGCCATAACAGACAATCTGGCCTCCACACAGACAATGCAGATGGTTGTTAGGAGTTGAGAGAAGCCGGCCATCAGGAAGCTCAGGCCGGTGCTTTTATTACAGGCAATCATCTCCCCACAGCCTGCAAGCTGCATGGTTTCCTCTGAAGGACTGCATGTTTAAAAATTCAAACATCCATACCACTCTTTATTTTTAAAAATTAAGTGCTATATAGAAGTAAGCTAAATGCAAGGCCATGAAATACCATCCAGTTTTGACATCTTCGTAAGGCAAAGTGCTCGTGAGTTTGAAGCATGGGACACATGAATTAACACAGAGCTAATCCTGGCTCTGACCTTAGCTGACGGTATGACATCAGACCACTCATGTCTCTTCTCTGGGTTTTATTCACCTCTAAACATAAATAATCTTGGGTTCCTATCAGCTTTGACAGAAAATGATTGGTTTAATTCAATAAGTCTGTCTCAATTCGAATCACTGCGTTTTCAGTTAGTACAGCAGTCTCTCCTCAATTGCAGGGGACACGTTCCAAGGCACCCAGGAGATGCCTGGAACCATGGGTAGTCCCAAACCATATTGCCATCAACTGGAACATGTTTCTGTTCATGTCTTTGATCCACAAATTTAGTGCCTTTTTCATCTTAACTAAGCACTTATCATGCACCGCAGCTGTAACTTTTGCAATTTGAGGTGTGACAGCAAAACTAGCATGAATTTCTATTTTTCTTCACAATTTCATGAGTAGAAGACCAAATCATAATGGCCTCAGAACATAATTCTTTTTCTTTCCTCAAGCCGAGAACTTTCCTCGTTACTTAAAGAAATCACTCTGCGGCTTCTCTTGGGAACATCCCCTTTGCCAGCATGACTACTCTTGTGCTTCGGGACAAGTAGGAAATAAAAAAGTATAATTTGAACACAAGCGCTGTGGCACCACCATAGGTGACCTAATCTCGGAGGCTGCTACTATACAATTCATGAGTGGGGAGCATGGATAGCATGGATCTGCTGGACAGAGGCTCATTCACTTCCCAGGTGAGATTTCATCATATGACGCAGGACAGCGACAATGTAAATTTCTGAGTTGTTTATGTCTAAAATTTTCCATTGACTACTTTAGACCACAGTTAACCAAGAGTAACTGAAACCTTGGAAAGCAACCTCTGAAGGGAGGACTATGGCATGCACTAGAGGTCAGAAACTGGTGGGTACATGGCATGTGTCTCAGGGAGCTCAAAAAATGCATCAATGATGCTAAGTGTAATTTTTAAGAGGTAAAGTCAAAAAAGAGAACTTGGAAAATCATAGACATTCTGAAGCAGTGATTGATTACAGGACTCAATCAACACTTCCAGAAATACCTGGAACCCAATACAATGCTAAACAATCCACGTCCTAAGCTAGGCTAAGCCAGCTTGGCAAGGGGTGAAGGTGAAATGGGTGAAGAACCCAAGAATGCAGGAGTTAGAGAAGCTCTGTTTGGAAATGCACCTTGCTTTACAGGAATGAAAGTGGAATTGTATCCAGTTGGAAGAATAAGTTCAAACCAAGGAGATTTTGAGAATCAAACTTAGGGAAAACCAAGAAGAAGCTAGAAGTCCAGATATTAAACCCCTGAACATAAGAGCTAATCTCCTATTAATAAGAGGAATCAACATATTCTTTCCAATAGTCCTGTAGCCTCTGATGGTACATAGCGTCACTGAGATTAGCTGGGTGGTCGTGAGTTTGAGCTGCCTTGAAACACCAGCAGCTGAGGAAGAAAGCTCCTGCCACCCTTGCTAGGAGTACGAGGTTGGGGCTTCTGACCTCCCACAGTCCTAGAAAAAGACACCCAGATTTTTGTAGAATCCTTGAGATGGATGGTGAGTTTCCCAGGCCATTCCACAGGCTAATTCTGCTGGATGATTCAGCCACACAGGAGAGTTTTCTTGGGAAGGGACCCCCAGTGGCGGCTACTTTGATAAAGACAGCCCAGGAAGATGGTTGAGAGTGGCTTGTGCATTCCAATTACCTCTGACATTTCCCCACTCACAGTTGGAGCCGAGCTATGACAAAGGCATGCATGTTGCTAGTGCAGACATCCTTTTGGCTGTTAAGAGCTGAATTCTGTACCCCCCACATTCATGTGTCAAAGCCCTACCATCCAGCATCTCAAAATGCGACTGTCTGGACAGAGGGCCTTCAAAGACGTTGCTGAATTAAAAATTGGTCCTATGGGTGGGCCTAATCCAATCTGACTGCTGTGTTTATAAAAGGAGATTAGAACACAGACTTGCCAGGGGGAAGATCACGTGGGAAACAGGGAGAAGGAACTGCCTGCAAGCAAGGAGTGAGGCCACAGAAGGAACCAACCCTGGAGACATTTCCATCTTGGACTTCCAGCCTCCAGAACTGTGAGAAAATACATTTCCGCTGTTTGGCCATTCAATCTTCATACTTTGTAACAGGGGTCCCAGCCACCTAACAGAACAGCTTAGGGTCAAAAAGCTGTCATTGCCAACTGCCCACACTGGGTCAGCAGTCTCAGAAGTAATATCAGAGTCACCTGGACAGATAAAAGTCTGAAGTCCAAGAAAGAGCCACTGGCACACAAAGAGGACCAGAACACATCAGGAACCCAGGAGATGGCCTTTGCTGTCAGAGGTGCCTGAATAGAGTACAGTCAACTGACAAGAGGTTCTCAGTCGTGGCCACATATATGAATCACTTGGGAACTGCTAAAACCCATGACACTAGGTCACGACACAGACAAATGAAATCAGAATCCCTGGAGGGTGAGACCCAGGCATCACTACGGATTTGAGATCTCTGCCAGATTCAAATAGGCAGCCAAAGTTGAGAGCAGCTGGCTTAAAGGGATTATAAGGCTTTGTTATAGTATCTCAGCATGGATTATATTTCAATTTATCTCTTTGCTATTATTCTTATTCTCTGAAATGTTATACTGCACAATGACCTATTACTGGCTCTGAATTTTATATAATATATCACATAATAGATTCCTCACTTAAGTTGCAGACATAGGCAAAACTTTTCTTGTTTTTGATGTAAGACAAAGGGAGAGAATGTATCAAAACAAGAATAAGTAGTAATACAAAATAAGTCATGGGGTGGGATCGCATTTTAAGGGTCTTCACTTCTGACAACAGCACAAACTTACTTTTGGTGGCATAACTTGCCATTTTTCCTACCTTCACTATTTAAGCTAGCAGCAGCTTTTATAGCTCACTGTACAGGCCAAGGCCTTTGATTCCTTTCTTTTTAAGCTGCGTCAAAATACTTTTAAGTAAGAAAGGATGATTTGAGAGGTATAAACTTAACTAAAATAATGGCACAGTTACAGTTTTTGTGTTGGGCAGATTTGAAGACATTTCTATGTACTTCTCTGACACAATGGATCCTAAGGATTGCCACAGACTGTCATAGACGATTTTAGACCATCGCTTTGCAGCATTATGCAGTTTTTATCTGAAAGAAGTTTCAAGAGGGGGAGCTAGTTAGCTAATTAATTAGAGATTGTGGCTTAAATTTTGCAGACAAGAGACACCTTCCGAGTTTAAGGAAAAGCCTAAGAAAGCTGCGTTTCCATATCCGTGCCACGGGAATTCTCCTGTCCTGTTTCCACTCTGCCTTCTCCACAAAGCAGGCTGATTATCAGGGCTCTCACACAAGCCTAGTGTGGTAATTGATTAAGCCTTGACAAGCAGAAAGCAAAAAGGATTTTTAATCACGTGTCTCACAGAAATGGAGCTACGAAAACCCAAATAATTGCCATTACACTCTAAATCATGCAATTCAGAGCAACTCAGAGAACAGGTACACATAAGCAAACCATGTGGCTAACGCCTTTGGACCTGGTTCTAGAAAACCTGTAGGTGATTTCTCAAAATCATCTGCAAAACCAGATTTCTAACACCTCCCTGCTGTATATCTCATTTCTGCTAATGTGTGGGACTTCCTAAGATGAGGACGTTAAGCATGCAGCAACTAGACTCATTTGTCTAAGAGGTGAGTGTTACAGTTCTTTTTATTACTTTCTCTCTTCTTTCCTCTATTCTTTGCCTGTCTCCAGGCATTTCTTAAACCACCCATCAACTCTCCCCTCACTTTCTCCCTCTTCCCTCTGGATTGTTTTTCTGAACCCAAAACAAACTTAGCTGCTTTTGTGGTCTTTCTATTCACTTTGTCATTTTCTCTCTTGATTAGAAAATAAATTTCTGCTCACACTTGAACCTATGGAAGGGCTGCTGTAAGACATAGCAGAAGGCCAGCTTCAGCCTCAGCCTCAGCCTCTTGAACAAACATTCCCAAGAAGGAAGAGCAATGTGTGTGTGTGTGTGTGTGTGTGTGTGTGTGTGTGTGGTGTTTATTTGTATGAAATGTCAATAGGGCATACAAATAGCTTGTGAACAAGTATCTATATCAAAATAGACACCCACAATACATTCAACATGTGTTGAATATTTAACATGCATCACACACTGCTTGTAAATTGTGGGGAATATAATCATGTGTACATGTATTTATATGTATAAATACACATTTTTATACACATATTTATACATTTTTTTCCACGATCGCCAGCACTTTATTGGCTATTTAGTAAATGCCTCTTGGCTGAAAACTGTTCCATCTTTTCCCCACAGGGGTTCAAGCTGGTGGCATTTGTCATCCTATGGGGTCCAAGGGTCTGGGTGGATGGGGAAGAAAGGTGGACGTATTTATGTGCATAAATATGTGTACATTTATATGTATACTCTTTACAGAGTACCTTATGGCTTACAAAGTGATTTCAAATACATTTTCTCACTTGACCCAAAAGACAGAATAAAGTAGATTATGTACATCTCACTCCACAGGAAACCCCTCTGTTAGGTGGGTCTCAGATATAAGATGGTAGAAGGGGCCAGGCGGAGTGGCTCATGCCTGTAATCCTAGGACGTTGGGAGGCCGAAGCAGGTGGATCACCTGAGGTCTGAGTCTGGAGTTTGACACCAGCGTGACCAATATGGTAAAACCGTCTCTACTAAAAATACAAAAGTTAGCCAGGGTGTGGTGGTGGGCACCTGTAATCCCAGTTACTTGGGAGGCTAAGGCAAGTGAATTGCTTGAACCCAGAAGGCAGAGGTTGTAGTGAGCCAAGATCATGCCACTGCACTCCAGCCTGGGTGATAGAGCAAAACTCCGTCTCAAAAACAAAAAAAAAAAAAGGAAAAAATGATGTTAGATGGAGTGTGACAGTTTGTGTTGGCATTTTGGCTTGGCAGAATTAAAGTCTAAAGTACAGGACCCAAAAGAGCCAGATTGGAAGCCTGGCTTCACCACTCCCTAACCATATTGCACTTGGGCACATTCCTTATTCTATGTCTCTGAAACAAGAGAGATCTCTGGATGCATGATGTGAAGACTGCTGCACAAAGAATTTCTTGCAGCAAAAGTCATGTATACTGTGAGGCTGAGAGAGGACTTTGAAGCTATCCTGTAAAGGAACAGTCCCACACAGGCGCCTAGCAGAACCATAAATACATCTGTTATCCCTTTATGCAAGACTGCTTCCTGCAACTGAGATCATTTGACTTGAGGATCCTCATACCCCTTTTAGCTTTACTGGAGGACAAGTGAATGGGGGTCCCTAGCCTCACCGCCATCAGGAACTTCTGTCTTTGGTACTGGCATACTTTTCTGAAGAACAGAATAGATGCACTTGATAAAGGTGGGGTTGAGAATTCAAAGGAGATCCTTACAAGTTGAGCAGGGTCAGAGCCCATGTTAAGATTAAACTTTAAGGCCAGGCACAGTAGCTTGCACTTGTAATCCAGAAACTTTGGGAGGCCAAGGTAGGAGAATTGCCTGAGGCCGGGAGTTCAAGACTTGTGTGGGCATCATAGTGACCCCTATATCTACTAAAATAAAAATTAAAGAATTTAGCCAGGCTTGGTGGTGCACATCCGTAATCCCAGGCACACAGGAGGCTGAGGAGGAAGGATTGCTTGAGCCTAAATAGTAAGGCAGTGAGTTGTGATCATGCCACTGAACTCCAGACTGTCTTGCTCTGTCCCCCAGGCTGGAGTGCAGAGAGAGAGAGAGAGAGAGAGAGAGAGAGAGAGAGGCAGAGAGAGAGAGAGACAGAGAGAGGGAGAGAGAGAGAGAGACAGACAGAGAGAGAGAGAGAGAGAGAGAGAGAGAGAGAGAGAGA
>CM052654.1:134958667-135018242 GCA_028533165.1 Leontopithecus rosalia | reverse complement strand
AAAGAGAATGCTTATTGAAGCATTTCAAGTTTCAAATATTTGGATTTGGGATGCTCAATGGATAAGCATAATGCAAATATTCCAAAATCTGACAGAATTCAAAATTCAAAACACTTCTGGTTCCAAGCACTTTTGATAAGGGATATTCAATCTGTACTATCCTACCATTAAAATGAAGTCCCTGGAGAAGTGAGTTCTATGCTAATACTGAAAAGTTAAAAACTTTATTCTTTGTCCAGGAGAGACGTGAAATCTATAGGGAAAGGGATGCAATTGTTATTTTGTCATTTACCTTCTTGAACTCAGTCTAATTTCACCATGAGATTAACGACAGTGTTTATTGAGCTTTTTCCATGTGGCCAGCAATGTGTTAGGTGTGGCAATCCTGATAACCACCTAAGTAGAATTCCCATTTTACAGATAAGGAAACTGAGACTAGGAGGAGTTGACTTGCCCAAAGGCACAGACAGAGGAAACGGCAGCAGTGCGATATGCCTCTGGACAGTCAACCTGGGGCTTGCCCCCTTCACAGTGATAACAGTCGGCACTGCATAGGGGCCTGGTGAGGACGGGAGACAAAACATACAAACAACCAGCAGATTCTGGGTGCAGTGCGTTCATACATGTGTGAGTGTCACATATGGAACTGCCTGGAAGAGGGCAGCCATTGCACATTCCTTTTGCACTTCGGAAAACCTCCTTAAAGTATTCTTTTTTTATTTTTTATTTTTATTGAATTTTAGGTTTGGGGGTACATGTGCAGAACTTGCAAGATAGTTGCATAGGTACACACATGGCAGTGTGTTTTCCTGCCTTCCTCCCCTTCACCCACATTTGGCATTTCTCCCCACGCTATCCCTCCCCAGCTCCTCCCCCCGCTGTCCCTCCCCTATTCCCCCCCCCATAGACCCCAGTGTGTGGTACTCCCTTCCCTGTGTCCACGTGTTCTCATTTTTCATTACCCGCCTATGAACATTCAATGCACAGCCAAATGGTTAGCCTGATTTGGTGTATGACTGAGAAATGCGTGATGCCCTCCTGCCCTGAATTCAGGAACTGCTTATCACGGGAGCAGAGCTAAACTCTTAGGGACCCCAATGTGGAATTGCTTACAGGCTAAATCACCCCCAAACCACATGCGGCTCTTGTTAGAGTTAACGGCAGTGGCTCATGTGTGCGTACACACTGTGTGATCCTCCAATGGGAGGGGGAGCAGCAGTGTCAGAGAACTGAGCAGTTCTGGCCGAGCCCCCATTGGTAAAGAAGCTGACAGAGAAAAGGATGCTGCTGTCTTCAGGAAAGGCACATTATAGGAATCTAGGGCACTACCAGAATACAGCCCTATAAGATATGTCAGTACACTCAGATATGTTCTCCTATCACCCATTCAACAAACTGAATGAAATTAAGAAAGGAGCAGTCATCATAGGTAATATCTACTTGGAAATGTATATTTTAAAGCAGACCGCCTTGGACAATGCAGCTCTCATTAAGACTCATTTTAGGTGCATTGTTTACTATAGAAGCCCTGATTAATTTACAGTTCTTCTTGCCTGAGTCATAATTACTCTATGGAAAAAACATTAACTAAATAGGATTGGTATTAACAGTAATGGACCCACTGAAGGTGAGTTTCACTATTTGCTCAATGAATGTTCTTCAGTATCTCTAAATTAAATGGACCAGCATCTCTGACTTTGGGGCCCATTTAAAGAAATCAGAGCCAGAAATGAGTGTGTGATCTTTGCTTAGATCCAAATATTTGTCACTGTTTTCCTTTCTTCTGTTTTATTTTACCACTAAATTCAACCTGTCCTTTAGAATGTGTGTCCCCCAAGCAGAAGGTAGATGATTCTCTTGTGCCATCTTTGTATTAAATACCTACGGTGCATGCACTAAGCGCTAGGAAAACAGGAAAGAAACAAAACTCAGGATATTCTTCTCAAGTAGCTTTCAGTGCAGCGGGCTTAGAGTGGAAAGAGAAGCAGCGAAGATGTTGCAAGCAGCTTCTGTGTCACATGCGGCATGGCTGTTATTTAATCCCAATTTAATGGGTGAAAAGGTTGAGGTTTAGTAAAGTTCTTCCCTAGGTTCTTTAGTGAAGATTTTTCCTAGGTCCATAGTTAGCAAGGCTTGTGACAGAATTCCAAACCAAAGCAGTCTGCTAGAAAAGCCCAGGTTTGTCCCACCCCCTCCCTGAGCCTTTGGTCAGGTGGGAGTGCACAATACGTAAAGCTGGCTGTGGCACTTGGCTGACCTCTGATCTCATGGTGGCCTTATGTCACCTCGTGAGAGTATGCAGACTCTCACAAGGGTTCCCTTGCTGACTACTTCACATGAGAAGGCAGCACCATTCCTGTGTCACGTACGAACACAATTTTCATAAGGTATTTTTATTTTCTGTTGCTTGTTTTTAAATAACTAATGCCATTGTAATAGCAGCCTCTCTTAATTTAGGAGGGCATTTTCACTCTGAATTTCCAATTCCAAACATTTCAATTTTCTACCAAGACATCATTTCTGGGAATGAGTTTCCCAAATCTTCTCCACACAGAGGTGACACCTTTCAGTGGAAAACTTAGAGAAATTTCATTGTTCCCCCAGAAGTATCTGTGAAACCAAAACAATGTTACTGCTATATGACATGTTTTAGGCATTCTCAGTACGTTTGGAAAATGCAATGGTAACTGTGATCTAACATCTCAAACTGGCTATGGATTTCTTTTCCTGTGGTCAGATCTGGACCACTGAGAAATAAGAAAAAGCCGGAGTCAGGCTACCAAAGGCCAAAGCTGAGCAACAGAGCTCTGGAGTCAGCTGCCTGGGATCAGCACGCAGCACTGCCGTGGGTGAGCTGTCTCTCCTGAATATATGACTTACTTTAGCTTTACTTTCAGGATCTCCATTTCTAATGAAATGAGATGCAGTGACTATAATATCGGAACTTTGTTATGATGTTTAGTTATTATTCTAGGAAACAAGTTATTGTTGTTACTTAGTATCTGGTACATCCAAACTAAGCCAGAAACATTTAAAAAGAACAAAAGTATCATTTCTACTTGATTCTCTAGTTACTTGGACAATGGGACTATGCCCCTCCTTTCAAGGGAGGGCGAAGTATTTCAGAAAAGAACTAAGTGCTATTTGTCTGCTTTAGGAATGTCTCCACACTCCTAAATGTGGAAGGGAATGTGACTTCGGGGAGTGGCAAGTGCTGTAGAGGTGAATGGGTCTAACTGCATTGCGTGGACAGCTGTGGCATCCACTAGCTGTGCCACCTAATGAAAGTCACCTGGGCTCTCTGCAGTTCATTTACCTTTATGGAATTGGTAATAACAATCACCTGACAAGATCGCTGTTATGAATAGATACGATAAAATTTGTGAAGTTGTTTTGTAAACTAAAATGTTCTTAAAATTGGATTTTAACAGAATCAACGAAAAGTAGATCTTTGTCATTTACTAAGAGTTTAGCTAATGAAAATGAGTACTCCTTTGGTCTGGACACCTGTGGAGTTTGAGAGAACATTCCCAAGTCTGCCCTCACCTCTGACACCAACTGCAAAATTAAGGAACAGTCTTTAAGACTTCCCTACCTTCAACATCAGCTGCATATTTGGGAGTTCTCAAGACCATTCTTCATTTTGGTAATTCACTGCAAATACTCACAGAACTCGCTGAAAGTGGTTATACCCTTAGTTATAGTTGAGTACAGCTAAAGGACACAGATGAAAGTCAGTCACAAGATGAAGGGCATGGGCCAGTTCTCAGGTAACATGAGTGAAAACAAGCAGAGAGCCTTGCCATCCAGGGAAGCTCCCCTGAGCTTGTGTATCCTGATGTTCACTGGACTCAATCCCGTAAAGCCAATTGGCCTCTCCTTTCATTGTCTCATCTCTAGTCCCTTGAGGGATGACTTTCATGACCTAAACCCACCTAAAATCACACTGTTAGACTCTCCAGGTGTTAGCCAAGGACTCCAACCAAACAGAAACACTCCTACTGGACACAATATTCCCAGAGCCTTAGAGATTCCCTCCCAGGACCTGAGGGCAAGTGTCAGACTTACTTTTGGAAAGGGTAGATTCCTTACCTAAAACACCTAGTCTTTCACGTGGAGTCAAGCATGTATTCTTTTCATTGGTTTCCCTGACTCCAGGCTTGCCTCTCTCCAATCCATTATCCATCCTTCTGATAAACAGTTATTTTTTTTAAAGCAAATCCATTAATATTTGCCAAGGCATTCTTCATTGCTCAAGTTCAAACCCCTTAATGTGGCTTAATGGCTGTAAGAGACAAGGTAAGTACAGAGTACCTGATAAAGATGGAAGAATAGAAACTATTTCATAATTTATTTATTTTTTAATATAAAGAGTACTCTTTAGAACATTCCAGAAAAAAACTATTATCTATACAAAATGCTTGGTTAGGAAATCCATGTAAGAAAAATTGGCATCAAATTCAGAAAGGGATGAATCAATAATGACTAGAATAAGACCTTTTTGATGATACTTCTTTCTTTGCTAGGATTGAAATCAGAGTATGTGAAATAATTTATCAGTATATCAAAGGAACTGACAGGGAAAAAGCAGAATGACATTGTGCAAAAAAAGATGGGCTTTGAAATCAAACAGCCTTTCAATGGCAGCTTTGCCATGCACTACAAAACCTTGGGCAGCTTGATAAACTCTTATAGGACTTAGTTTTCAGATATTTTAATGCTTTTCGAAATGCTTCTCCTATGGATTTGTTGTTGTCAAGATTCAGTAAATTCTTGTACTTTTTAAAGACTATAGTATATTTGAAGCAGACCTAGGCCTTAAGAAAACAGCACTGAATAAGAGAGACCCAATTCTTGTTCTCACAAACCATAAGATCCCTTGTCAATGCACTAAGGCAGAGAGTGGGCATTTAAAAAAATTGTTTCGTTTACTCATTCCCAGAGATCATCCAAATGAACACCCAGTCATGTCCAGTCCAGTCTGTAAGGGGGGGAGGGTTGACCCCAGTCCTCTATATGGGGGTATTAGGGACAGCATTTCCTGAAGGCTCCACAGGAGGCACATCTATTTCAGATATTTCAATGTTAATGAATTTGTAATATACTGTGGACTTTCAAATCATGTGTCATATAATACACATTTAAGTTTTTCATTGTACTTAAAGTTCTGGGGTACATGTGCAGAACATGCACGTTTGTTACATAGGCATACAAGTGCCATGGTGGTTGGCTGCATCCATCACCCCATCATCTACATTAGGTATTTCTCCTGCCATCTCTCTCCTAGCTCCCCACCCCCCCGACAGGCCCCCGTGTGTGATGTTCCCCTTTCTGCGCCCTTGTGTTCTCATTGTATAACTCCCACTTAGGAGTGAGAACATGCGGTGTTTGATTTTCTGTTCTCATGTTAGTTGGCTGAGAATGATGGTTTTCAGCTTCATTCATGTCCCTGCAAAGGACATGAAATTACCCTTTTATGGCTGCATAGTATTCCATATTTTCTTTATCCAGTCTGTCACTGATGGGCATTTGGTTTGGTTTTAATTCTTTGCTATTGTGAACAGTGCTGCAATCAACATACATACTACAAACTTAATTTTTTACAGAGACTAGCCCTGAGAGCCCACGGGCCACCTTGACCCAGAAATATATGTGCCTGTCACGACTGCAACACAGGCAATTTGTGTGTGACAGTCATTATCTTTGAATTGGCTTCCTGAGGATGACTTTCTTCTTACTTTTCTCCATTTTCCATATTTGTCTTGATTTTGAGCAAGGATTGCTTTAATATTAGCACAGATAAAACAGACTTCTTAGTAAAAAGTTAGTAAACATGATTAAACTGATACAAGAATAACAGCATGGTGTTACAGAAGTAAGAGTGAAATTTGCCAGATATTACCTACTATTGAAAGTGACTGCATTTGAGTTTAGGGCTGTGTATTTGCTAGGAAACATTATGGAACAAGGGCAGGGGCAGGGATTGTCCTTGCCTCAGTGGCTGTCACACGGAAGAGGTGAAGTTTAAGAAGCAGGAACAGAAGAAAGAGAATAAGGGAGTGCAGTATTTAAGGAGAACGGACTTCAGAGCCAGAAACCTGGGTATGCTGCTCTGCTCACCTATAAATCAACTCATGAGCTCAATGGCATTTCTATATCTCTGATTCAATATGAATTAAATAAGGAGATGCACAGAACAAAGCAGCTACAAAATGTTAAGGCAACTCTGCAAAAACTGAGTAAAGAGCAATCCCGGAATCCCCTCCTCAGAGGGCAGGCGGAGACAATGGCTGCAGGTCATGCTGCAAAGAGCTTCCGATCAGGTCAAGTGCTGGAAGGAGAACTAGAATCAATGCACAGGACCCAGCGATGACAGTGAGCGGATGAGGGCTGCTGAAGCCATTGTGAGTAATTCTGTTCATATAGCCCATCAAACATATTTGAAGGAGAAAATGAAATCGATTTACCTTCTCTTTAGAAATGCTTGGGGCAAAGAGTGACCACATCTCTATTAAAAACATAAAAAATTAGCTGGGCGTGGTGATACAGCCTTGTAATCCCAGCTACTCAAGAGGCTGCAGTGGGTGGATTGCTTGAGCCGGGGATGTGGAGGCTGTAGTGAGCTGCGATCATGTCACTGCACTCCAGGTTGGGCAACGAGAGTGAGATCCTGTCTCAAAAAAAAAAAATGGTCTAGAGGAACTCAGGAGAACCTTTTCCTGGACTCTCTGTGAAGATGCAGAGGGAATCATTTTCATATCTGTGAGGATGAACTTCTTTGCTTCCAGATGGAAGCAAACAGCATTTTGTCAGATTGTTATGTTAACCCCCACCAGGCTGTGGCTCATCCTAAGCCATGCCTGTCTCAGCCTTCCCTTGATCCCTGATTTCGTGGTCTGTATTTCAGATGAATGAGAAATGAAATAGTGGCTTTTGACATCATGCTGCTGTACAGTATGTCCACAGTATTTGAAAATCTAGAATAAGGATTTGATGGTAAGCAGGGTCAGTTAGCATTAGATGTCTGTTTCTTGGTTCTTTTGCTATTGTCATTTTCTTCTTTTATCACTGTTCTGTGTGACATTCCAGCTTTGTTAAGGATTAAACAAATTTAAAAGTAATTGCAAAAACCACAATTACTTTTGCACCAACCTAATACTTGACTGGATGGTAAAATTCTATCTCAATTAGACAAACTTTTTTCCTCAAGTTTCTTTTTCAATAAACAAATTTATCCAACAGTATCAAGGCACAAAATTAACCAGCTCTGAATTGATTAGGGATAACAGTACCCAGATCCAGACCTTCCCCAGGGAAACAGTCTCCTCCCTGGGACTCTCTCCAGTCACAGGGCAGACCCTGACTGTATCTCCAGTCTACACCTCTCTCTCGGCCACAGAAATGAAGACATCTTTCACCCGTTGCAAGGTTCTGTCCAAGGAGAGTAAGGTGGGCTCCACTTTCTGTGTGTTCTTCATACCCACCTGGGTGTCTAGTAGGGGCCAGAGTAGCCCTAAATGAGTCTCTCCGGCAGGACTCTACCAGGTCAAAGTTCCCTGCCTTTCTTCACCAAGGGCACTGACAATGCAAGCATAGCATGGAAAGAAGAGCCTGGGAAACAGGATCATAGTGTTGCAGCAACGGCCCCCACAGTCAGGACTTTTTTACTAGAATATTTATGCATCTTCAGTCTGACTTCGATATCTTTGTCAGGGCAAGGCAGTCTCCACAAAAGCAACCGTGTCCCATGACTGGTTTGCCTGTTAATTTGTAACACCTGGTCCTGTCCTGGCTATACACTGACAACCTCTCACTCAGTGTCTGAAACAACTGCTGAAAACTCTTCTCCAGTGATTGTCAATGTGTATCTCTGCTGAAAGCACAGAGCACAAAGGGCAGCTGCAAAGAGGCTGCAGTGCTGTGTGGTTCCATCCTTCTGGGACCTAAGCACCTGCCTGCAAAGGACAACATCCCACAGCTGTACCTGTGGCAATCTCACAGCAAGATGGAGGTCCATAAACAAGCATTCCTAAAAGCCCTGTTCATGGTGCTCATTATTAGTTAAACTGATTCCTTATCTTCAAGTTGGACTGATTCCTTATCCAGATACAGACAGACCCTGATACAATGCACAGGGCTGTTCTACAGGTGTGTATCAGGTACAGTTTCGCTACCTAAGGGGGAAGGATTGATTTTGTGTGCAAAAGTTAGGGAAGGCTGCACAGACAGGGAGATTTCTCAGTTAAGTTTTCAGTGATGAGCAGGAGTTTGCATCTTTGCAAATGAAAACATATGCATCTGTGCAGAAGCACCTTCACCCATGAAAAGCAAGCACTTTCACAGGACATGTATGGAGAATCTGTGAGAAAGCACAGAGGGATATAGGGCTGGGGTGCCAGAGGCCAGCCTGTGGAGGAGCTTGAATATATCAGCTGAAAGGAGGCTGGCACCATCTTACAGGCAATGGAGAGCCAATTAAAGGTTTCAGTAGGGCAGGATTATGATTAGGTGGCTGATTATACAAAAGAAAATATGCCATATGAACACCGAAGGTGTCTTCTTAAATCTAAATGCATTATTTTTTAAATCAGCATCCATTTACCACTCTCTCTCTGAGTCAGGCCAAGAGCTACAGCAAACAGCACTAGTTAGTGAAGCCCATTGCCTGAAGGGCCTCACTTTCTAAACTTTGGGGGTTCTGATGAGAAATGAGGGGCCGGTTTCCTATTGATGTCTTTAATTAGCATGCAACCTCATCTCTGAACTATGCTAACAACAATGAGAAAATAACTGTGTTTCTAAAGAACCCACCACTTCCTGCTCCTCACTCACATGTCATGAGTAATGGCTCCACCTGTGTCTGTGAAGTGTCTTTCCTGTTTTAGGCTGCAGCCAATCCCTTGCCTCTCTGTGGCATCCCACAACCTGCGTGGTATCACCTTAATTTTGATTTGGTTCACAGATCCCAAAGACAGAAAAAGTTTTGCAGCCTGTGGTTGGTGATACCGGACCCACAACTAAACTTCCCCTGGGAACAGGCCACTGAGTTGGGATTCTGGACCTTTAATATTTCCATAGCATCACATGGCAGACTATCTCATGGTAATAAGTTTCTGTGGGATTCATAATCATTTGCAACAATCACAGTTACCTACCTGTGGCTAAATACTTCAGCTCTGCCCTAGTCCAGGATGGCAATGCACCCATCATGCTTGCTCTTAGATCTAATGTTTAATTAAATTTTAATCTAAATGTCATAAATATAAGTTTTAAAAACCAGCTGTGAACTCCAAAAGACGTGGTAGAATGGTCATATCATCCAATATTCATTTTCTCCCATGTTATCTCTCGAATTCCAGAACTCAGACAAATAGACAAAGTTTCCATAGTGAAGATTTTTTTGTTGTTTTGGTTTGTGAGGAGTCCAGGTTTCAAAAAAACCCTCCAAGTTTCTTACAGTCCATTTCCTATTTCTGTCTGTCTGTCTGTTTGTTCGAGAAACCACGATTTGCTTAGAGAAAAGGATGCTATCACAACTGTGTAATCTTAAATTACTTTGCCAGGCAATAATCAAAATGGCAGTAGTAAAATATTAGAAACATTCTCCCAGTGGCAATGAAAACAATGCATTTTCAAACAAGGGCATGTGAATAGCAGGACTTACTGTGCCAGAATTGTGTGGAATTGGTGATGAGATTTTCTCATTTCTGGATGCAGCATTAGGCTCTTATAGAGATGCCAAAATAAATTGCACATCCACCAGGCATCAAACACTTTGCAGGGGGCATTGAACATGTTGTCTAATTTAATTGTGCTAACATAACAAAACTGCAGTGCAGACATTAATATTTTTCTTTTAAAGGGATGTCCCCTGAAGTAGCTAAGGAACTTTCCTGAGATTGTATTGGGGTGAGCTAGGAATTGAACCCAATCTGACCTCAAAAGCCATGATTTTCTATTTCACTGGGGGTTTTGTTTGTTTGTTTTTTGTTTTCTGTTTGTTCTATTTTTGTAGTTTCAGAGATAGCAATCCATGTTTCTAGCAAAGACACTGAGTTCTGAAAACCATGATTGTAAGTTTTCTGAGGCCTCCCCAGCTATGTGGACCTGTGAGTCAATCAAACTTCTTTTATTTATGAATACCCAGTCCCATTGTCCTTACAGCACTGTGAGAAGAGACTAATACACCCCCAAACACAGGCACTTCTCCTAGTCAGGATTGCAGAGACGCATGGGATGTGGCTTTTGCCTTCTGAAGCTCCCTATCGAGTGGTGAAGATAGATTTATACATAAATAATTCATTCATTTGTTCATTTATTCAGCCTTTTATTCATCACTTATCATTACTTCTGGGACTATAGTAGGTATGGGAATAAATACATTGAAAAAGTCAGACAGGGAGCTTACAGAATATTGGAGGAGATATATATCAAATAAATGTAAGCCAGAGAGATACCAGATGGGATCACCATGCCCTTAAGATGCAGAGATGCCCTGCCCAAGTGCCCATCTCATAGATCATGAGAAGCCCTTTGTTCTCAAGATCTCTGTTAGTCCTGGGAATTTTAGTTCTTCTCATCACCTTTGGTTTCTAAATGTGTTCTTATTCTTTACTTTTCTGTTGGGGGCTTGTCCTTTCACACATTCCTGAAAGCAAGCAGGGACAAGCTTCTCTCAAGAACTCCTATGAGGCTGCCCTGTAGTGCAGGTGGCTACCATTCCAAAGACAACCAAGAGACTTAGAGCTGAGCATTAGACTCCCTGTGGCTGGAACATCCTCTTCCGATTCTGGAATTTCCAGCTTGGTCTAATAAATGACTCAGGAGCTTTGCTCATCTCTATGCTCTGCTGATGTGTCCCAATTCCAGTTTGTGATTTATAGTGGCCAATTTTTTTCCATCTCTTCTTGCATCTTCAACTCACACTCTTAGGGCCCTACCTGCAGTTTCTAAATGTCGGATCAGTGTAAGTTCCTAAACAACAACAACAACAAAAAAAAAAACACTGTGATGAAGCATATATACCTGAGGAAGTAATACTATTTTTGACCCCAATACACAAAAAGTTACAAAACTAATAATATACTTACTGGTGAAAGAAAGTGTGTAGGATGCTTTGAGCTGTAATAGGGTGGATCAGTTAGAATAGGATGAGCCCCGCAGGGGAACCTGACAAACTGAAGCTAACTGACCTGCTGGAGAGTAGCAAAGTTATTTCTCATCTATTCCCACCCCTCCACATATGTGTTATTGGTCAGGAAGGGGTTACTTTTAGTCACTCAGAAACCCAGGCTGCTGGTGGTGCTATCTCAATGGATGCTTTCATAATCACAAGAGCTGAGATACAAAAAGAGCATAGCTCACCACATACTAATTCATTTGCTTTTTCTTTATTTTCCTCTTTTTTTCTTTCTTTTTTTAAACAGCTTTATGAGGTATAATTGACATACAAATATTGTGCATATTTAACATATTCAATGTGATGAGCTTGGACACATGCATATACCAGTGAATCTACCACCACAATCAAGGGAATAATCATGACTATCATGCCCCAAAGCTTCCTTGGGTCCCTCCATGTGTGTGTGCGTCTGTGTGTCTGTGTGTCTGTGTGTTTAAAGACATTTAACATGAGATCAATACCGAGTTTATTGAGGGTTTTTAGCATAAAGGGCTGTTGAATTTTGTCAAAGGCTTTCTCTGCGTCGATTGAGATGATCATGTGGTTTTTGTTTTTGGTTCTGTTTATGTGGTGAATTATGTTTATAGACTTGCGTATGTTGAACCAGCCAAATGCCCATCGATGATAGACTGGACTGGGAAAATGTGGCACATATACACCATGGAATATTATGCAACAATCAGAAATGATGAGTTCGTGTCCTTTGTAGGGACATGGATGAATCTGGAGAACATCATTCTCAGCAAATTGACACAAGAGCAGAAAAGGAAACACCGTATATACTCACTCATAGGCGGGTGATGAACAATGAGAACACATGGACACAGGGAAGGGAGTACCACACACTGAGGTCTATTGGGGGAAATAGAGGAGGGACAGCGGGGGGGAGCGGGGGAGGGATGGCATGGGGAGAAATGCCAAATATGGGTGAAGGGGCAGAAGGCAGCAAAACACACTGCCACGTGTGTACCTATGCAACTATCTTGCATGTTCTGCACATGTACCCCAAAACCTAAAATGCAATGAAAATTTTAAAAAAAAGTTGCATGATAGTTCAATAAATAAAAAGTGCTGTAAAAAAAAAGACATTTAACATGAGATCTACCTTCTTAATACATTTGCAAGTGCATGACACGGCACTGTTGACTATGGACACTATGCTGTGCAGCAGACTGCTAGTGCTCGACGTGCCTGCATAGCTGTAACTTTATGCCAATTAAACAGCAATCCCCATTTCCCTTTCCCCTTGGTCCCTGGTAACCATTGTCTGCTCTCTGCTTCTTTGAGTTTGATTATTTTAGGTACCTCATATAAGTGCAATCAGCAGCATTTGTCCTTCTGTGCCTGGCTTATTTCACTTAGCACAATCCCCCTTTTTTTTTTTTTTTTTTGAGACAGAGTTTTGCTCTTGTTGCCCAGGCTGGAGTGCAATGACATGATCTCGGCTCACTGCAACCTCCATCTCCCAATTTCAAGAGATTCTTCTGTCTGAGCCTCCCAAGTAACTGGGATTGCAGATGCATGCAACCTCCACCTCCCAGGTTCAAGAGATTCTCCTGTCTGAGCCTCCCAAGTAACTGGGATTGCAGGTACATGCCACCATGCCTGGCTAATTTTTGTATTTTTAGTAGAGACAGGGTTTCATCATATTGGTCAGGCTGATCTCGAACTCCTAACCTCAGGTGATCTATCCACCTCAGCCTCCCAAAGTGCTGGGATTACAGGCGTGAGCCACTGCACCTGGTTGATTTCCTTCTTTTTTAAAAGCTAAATTATATTTGATATTACGTATATACAAAATTTCTTATTCTTTCATCTGTTCATGAACATTTGAGTTGATTGTATATCCTGGCTATTGTAAATAATTCTGCAATAAACATGGGAATATAGATATCTCCTCGAGATCCTTATTTCTTTTGGATGGTATTGAAGTAGGATTGCTGGATCATATGGTCATTCAGTTTTTAATTTCTTGTAAAATCTCCAAACTGTTTTTCATAGTGGCCGTACCATTAGACATTCGCATCAATAGTGTACAAAGATTCCCTTTTATCTACATCTTTGCCTAAACTTGTTATATTTTGCTTTTTTTGATAATAACCATTCTAACAGGTAAAGGTGGTATCTCATGGGGCTTTAAATTTGCATTTCCCTGATAATCAGTGATGCTGAGCACCTTTTCAGGTGCCTGTTACCCATTTGTATGTCTTCTTTTGAGAAATGTGTATTCAGGTACTTTGCTCATTTTTAAAGCTATTTCAGATTTTGGATTTTCATGTCTTTGATACAGAATTGCCTTAACCCTGGGTACCAAGAGCATACAATGAAAGAAAGACAGTCTCTTTAAGAAATGGTGTTGGGAAAGGTGAATACCCACATGCAAAAGAATAAAGTTGGATCCACATCTTATGCTGTACATATAAAAAAACTCAAAATGGATTAAGGACAAATGTTTAAAACCTGAAACTGTAAAATTTCTAGAAGAAAACATAGGAGAAAATCTTCATGACATTGGTTTTGTCAGTGATGTCTCGGATATGACACCAAACGCACAGGCAACAAAAGCAGAAATAGACAAGTGGAACTACGTCAATGAAAAAGTTTCCACATGGCAAAGGAAACAATCAGATTACAAAGGCAACCTAGGGAATGGAAGAAAACATTTGCACACCATGCACCTGATAAAGAGTTAATCACCACACTGATTCTGTGCACTTCTCAGCTTAGGCATTGCCCGCTTTCCCAGCCATGCCCTTCATCAACGAAGAAGGAAGTGCCCTCCACACGTAAGGGATAACAGACAGCTTTCAACAGTGACCTTTCTGGTCACAAATACTACATTCACTTTTTTCCCTGCTCACTTGCAAATACATTCATTCCTTCCCCAAAGAGACCATCCAAAGCCTGCTGCTGCTATCAGGCTCAAAGTTCAGGAGCTTATGACTGTTTCACAGGCAGGTCTGGCTGC
This sequence comes from Leontopithecus rosalia, assembly GCA_028533165.1. Taxonomy (NCBI): domain Eukaryota; kingdom Metazoa; phylum Chordata; class Mammalia; order Primates; family Cebidae; genus Leontopithecus; species Leontopithecus rosalia. The sequence goes on along the minus strand of CM052654.1, from coordinate 135,004,092 downwards.
AGGTCTTTTTGCTTTGGAGATCTATATACCGACCAAAAACAAACCCAACAAAAACGAAAACAACAAACAAAAACTACTTTCTTCTCTACAAGCAAAACACAATGATGGAAGGGCTGTATAATTTGAATGTACACTCTGAAATCCTGCTGACAGACATTGCTTTTTAAGGTTCTATTCAAATTGTTTCTTCTTTTTAATTACCCTATTGACCACATATGAGGAGATCAATAGGAAATATCTGTCTTTAGGGCTGCACAGTTTTCTCAGCATGCTCCTTCTCTAGAGAAGTTTGGGGGCCCAAGCTTCAATTTAAGTCCTGAAGGGTCAGTAGCTTTTAGACCAGACGGGTGGATCTTCAAAAATGCAACTCTTTCAAATCGACTTTGTTTCACTAGTCGCAGCTAAAATTATTTTTCAGACATTCATTTTTGTTTTTCTAGAGTTGATTGCTGGTACTTTGAGTCTATCAGTTTCATGGAAGAGCCAAGCCAATTCTCTTTACCTGAAACATTGTGTCTAATTAAAGCAATTCAGTAAAATGTTGGTAGTTTAACAAAGAGCATAATGACCTTCTTGATTTGGTCCTTGCCTCAAGACTGAATTTTCATCAATGTGAATCTGAAAGCTTGGAGAATGAGAATTGGTTATATTTTTCAACCCTCCAATTCATTGAATTAGGAACTTTTCATTCCTTTTGTTCCTGCTTATAAATAGAACAATTTTTTTTCTCATCTCATCTCTTTTTCACTGACCTTTGTCAAATGTAACCACTAGCAACCAAATCATGTAATCAAAGTCTCTCTTCCTATCTATTTGCCTAAACCTATCATCTTATTAGGAATTCATTTGTCTTCCAAGTTACCATGGAAGGCAGTTTTCCTAAGTATTTTCACTGCAACCTAACATGGATCACCATCCTTATAATTGTGAAGAGTTTCCTTACTGCTCACTGTCCATCCTAAAGCTAATGTCACATAGGTTAGAATTATTGTTACTAATATATTCTTTCTTTGGTACTGATTGTTCTGCTGCAATACTACACAATCCAAAAAACCAAGCAACTTAATGAGAAAAAAAAGTTCCTTTCTTGCCCACATTACATTCCCTTTACAGGTAAACAGTGATATTCTGTTCATCATAGTCAAAAAAAGGATCTGTACTGATGGCTATTGTAAGGCTGGTTGCCTTGCCAGGAGTCAAACAGACACATTCATCACTCTCTACGCCTGGTAACTGTATCATCACCCGAGCTCATTATCTGGCTTCCCCACAAAGCTTCCCCACACCCGCCTCTGCATACCATGCCCAAGCCCACACTCAGCACTAAATTATGCAACCTGCAGCCCACTGTTAAAAAACCCTGCAGAGAAATTTTTTTTAAAGAGGCCCCACCATTCCCTGCCCAGCAACAGCCTGCCCCATACACCCCCGGCAGGTCCATGTACCCAAGGTCCTGCCTGCCTACCAATGGCAGCTAGTTTCATGTACTTCCTACTTTAACTCCATGTACTTCCTGCTCCTCAACAGCCAATAGAAATGCCTTCTCTTTGTTTCCCCAGTAGTCAATCAAGGCCCACTTACCCAAAGTCCCGCCTGCCTACCAATGGCAGCTAGTTTCATGTACTTCCTACTTTAACTCCATGTACTTCCTACTCTTCAACAGCCGATAGAAGTGCCTTCTCTGTTTCCCCAGTAACCAATCAATTGCCTGCACCCTCCATAAAACCCCACACCCTGAACTGCTGGGTGTAACTTTTCTGGTCTCTCTTGGACCACTGAGGTTGCCTGGGAGCTGAATAAATTGGCTTCTCACCTTTTTTCATACCTGCCTCAGTTTCCTCATTTTATCTTGGCAATAAATCTTACAGCTATCTCATCATTGGCACATGAGTGTAAGAGCTCAGGGGTTGGAGAAGAAAGAGTGTGTAAACAAAATGTCAGCTCTAAAAGCTTCCACCTGGAAGTGACAAATGTCCCTTCCACTCACATCTCATTGGGAAAGGTGAGTCACATGATGAAGCCCTGAGATACCTATGGGTGCAAAAGGGATCACCCAGAAAAAGTGGCACATACTTTGAACACAGAGGGTGTATGAACTAGTAGGAAGAGTTTAAAAAGATCTTTTCATGACTATTTTTAGCCAGAAAAATAAGTGGGTGTTAGCACTTTGAGAAAAATGGTCAACATATTTTACATATCAAGGACAAAAAGAAAGATGGCACAGTTTCAAAGAGAAAGCCAGTACAGCATGAGATGGCTCAGGGATTGTTGGCGAGGCAGACAGTGGTGCAGTGTCACAGTGCTTTAGTAGAAAGACACAAAAACTACCATGAGGAAGGGAGGAGGACGTTCAGATTTCAGGACTTTTGAAGGTTTCTTGGAGAAGTAGGACAATAGACGCTGACAATATCTTGCAGATAGAGTCTTATGTGGGAACTTTTGAAGTAAAGGTTGGCAATTTCTTGAAAGAAGCATGTCAAGTAGCCAAGCCCTACTGTCCCAGGACACAAAAAAAGTGCCAGCAAAGTAATCACCAGCCCAAAAATCAGCAGCAGGTGTATCAATAGGGCAAGGTCTCACGTCAACATATGGTAAGCCTCTCTAATGGCTGGGCATAATTTTAAATTTGAGTGGATTCACTTTAAACTCATGATCTCAATCCTCAACTGATGCTATATATTAGCAAAAAAAAAAAAAGTTTTCCCAGTACTAGTTTTTCACACCTTCTCGTTAATCAGACCTCTACCTTCCATCTACAGGCACCCTCAGGATCATTCCAAATAGAGGTCATCAGGCTAAAAACCTCTAAATCCTACTCCTAAACCAGTGACCTGTCTCTACATGCATCAGTTAATCTTTTCCCTTGCCTATCAAAACAGAGGTTACCAGGAACTCTCACTGGATCATTGCAGCAGCATCCTAATGGGATTCCTAGCTTACTTTTCTCTAATTTGTTCTCCAACAGCAGTAAAAGTAATGTTCATAAATTACCAGAAAAAATCATATTACTATCCAGTATAAATTCTTCCAATACTTCTTTACCCTCCTTACCTTCTCACCACGACCTTCTCACCATGACCATCTTACCACGACCTTCTCACCATGATCTTCTCACTGGGACCTTCTCACCGTGACCATACCATGCCTACAATTCCAGGCAAGATCTGCCCCTTGCCTGTCTCACTGACCTCATTTCCTGCCACACACCTGTTTGGCCAACCGCCCCCCCACCCCCCGCAGCTACATTGGTTGTCTTTCTGATTCTCAAGCACAGAACTTTATGGTTTTGCTTGCTTTTTTCTTTCATTTCTCTGGGCCTTTATAAATGCTGTTACCTATACCAATAATCGTTTCTGTTTACCTTTCATTTAACCTCTTCTGATTCTCAAAGCTTGGCTCAGTTCAAATATCACTGTCTTGAAAAGGACTTCCCTGACCAGAGGAAAATGGCTTTCTACTTAAAAATTTTAAACTTATCTAGTTTTTTCATTCATTACACAATGCAATTTGCCAATTCTTTTATCCAATTGACTTCTCTTTATCCATGCTGCTGCAGAGTTTTTGGTTTTGGTCTGTCTCCTCATAAAGGTATGTAACCCAAAAGGCAGGAACCAAGTGTCTTTCTCACCATCTCCTACTCAATGATGAGTATGCAACCTGGCACACAATAAATGTTTGTTGAATCAATAAATCACAGGCACATAGCCCAAGGCTGAGGGCGTTTCCACTTTCACATCTGTACCAATCAAATTAACTGCTAGTGCAGCTTCAAGACTTTGGAAAACAATAGATTTAGGGCTGGGCATATGAAAGTAAAATCTACCAACACAGTACATTAAAGACAAAAATGGACAATAGACTCACGAAGGGGCAATATTTTCCATATATATATATCTTCTATGTGTGTAGGTACCAGGAAAAATATTCTTGAATTAAAGATTTCACTTTCTATTCTGCATGTCAAAATAAACCAGATGACTCCAAAAACGGTAGGAAAAGACTTTTGAACACTCCTCTGTTGCCTGCCTCTTCTCAGGGAGCTCAGGCTTCGTGGTGACTGTGAAATGAGCCAAGATACAACCAAGCAATAAAAAATCAGTAAAGAAAAACAAACACTGATGACCAGAGATGGAGATCCTCTTGCTGAGTGAGCAGACTACCTGAGTGGCCCAGGGTCCCACACCTGCTCACCCTCCCCCAATCTATTCCCACGCAGACTCAGACTCCCAGCCCATCAGACAAGGAAGGAAAAGGGCATGAGTGGAGCAGCCTTGTATCTTGGGATGCTGGCCTTCTAAGAATATTTTTTTCTTTTTATAGACTTAAGAAACTAGGCAGTGGCAGAAAAAGCTCCCAGGTAATGTATGCAGCTTGTGTTGACTTTCCTGTAAAAATCAGATCAAAAAAGAATTGCAGGCTGCTTCAAACTCTCTACTATAGTTGGACACTGACCAATTTGAAGATTCAAACTCAAGCTAGCAAAATAAAACTGATAAAAACCGTCAACCAGACATAAATTAAGGGAGTGCTGTGCACTTCAATCTGAATTTAGAATCACATAGGAAAGACACTAGCCCATGGATACCTAAAGACTTGGAGAGTCTGTCATCCGGTCAGAGATGAGAAACACACATGTAGCTCTGAAACAAATGGAACATGCGTATGTAAGCTAAATAAAAATGAAAATAAAGCAATGCCTCTCATTACAGTTATACAACATAAGAGTGCTGCCAAATTCATGTCCAGAGTTAAATTCGTATCCTAAAATACCCTATTTATCACAGAATAATAAATCAATATGAAACAGAGATTAACTTCAAAGAATTTGGAAGGTAAAAGACAACCCTAAGGAAAACAAAAAGAATGAACTGAAAGTGAGTTAAACTAACCAAAATATAGAAAATAACAAAATAGAGCAGAAATTTTAAGGATCAATCTTTTGAAATAACAATAATGAAAGAGCAAATCTATAACAGAAAAATAAAAATATTAGAATTCATAAAGTTCATACAATAATAGCGAATAATAACAGTAGTGTATAAAACTTGAAAGGCTCATCAGACCTGGGGTTAAATGCCAATTACTTTTACAATCTTGTTGAATGAATACTTTTCTGGATTTTTAAATTATTTTTAAAATTTTTAATTTAATTATATTTTATTTAGAGACAGGATCTTCCTCTGTCACTCAGGCTGGGTACAGTGGATCAACCATAGTCTCAGCCTCCTGGGCTCAAGCCATCCTCAGCTTCCTGAGCAGCTGGGACTACAGGAGCATGCCACCATGTCCAGCTAATTTTTTCTATATATTTTGTAGAATTGGGTCTTGATTTATTGCCCAGGCTGGTCTTGAACTCCTGGGCTCAAGCAATCTTCAGTCTTCCTGTTTCAGCTTCCCAAAACGCTAGGATTACAGGAATGAGCCACCATGCCTGGCGTGAATACTTTTCAGTTGCCAAAGTAGTAGAAAGAATGAGCAGAATGCTAACAAGGATAACACTATGGAAGTTTTGTTTTAAAAGTTAACAAATGATTAATTGTAAAATAATTAATAAAATCCAGAGCACATACACATCAACTACTACCCAATAAATTTTATACAAAGTTAAAAAGATTTCTATCAAGATTGAAACATGCACAAAAATAACAATTGTTTTAAGAAAAACTTTAGAAGAATTAAATTTCACAGAGGTTAACTGAGCAAACAATGATTTGCAAATTGGTCAGTTTCGTAAACCAGAGAGACTCTGGTACTGTTGGAAGATTAGAGAAGATTTAAGAACTGAAAAAAGGCCAGGTGCCGTGGCTCACACCTGTAATCTCAGCACTTCGAAAGGCCGAGGGAGACAGATCACTTGAGGTCAGGACTTTGAGACCAGCCTGGCCAACATAAACCTCATCTCTACTAAAAATACAAAAATTAGGGGGGCGTGGTGGTGGGTGCCTGTAGTCCCAGCTACTTGGGAGTCTGAAGCAAGAGAATTGCTTGGATCCGGGAGGCTGAGGTTGTAGTGAGCCAAGATTGTAGGGAACGGAGATCTCACCACTGCACTCCAGCCTGGGCAACAGAGCAAGACTCTGTCTTAAAACAAAAAAGACTGAAAAAAGGAAATCCCAGGTCCGAAAAACGAAAGTGAGGTCAGAAACAGCCAGATTGGTTATAGCTGGGCAATTGTCTTATTTGAACTTGGTTTGGACAGGTGGCTGCCTTTGATTGGCCAAAACTCAGTAATGAGCACAAGAGTAGGTTACAGTCTGTTTACACATCCAGCTAGGTTTCAGTTCACTATGTATGAAGAAACCTTCAGGCTGAATTTAAAGTATGTAAAGAGACAGCTTTAGGCTAAACTTTTTAATATAATTTAAACTGGGAATTAAAAATAGGCTATTAAACTGAAAGTTTTGTGTTACTTTAAAACATCCCAAAATACATTTGTTCATCATTAATTCAGTATAGATCCGAGGTCTTTTCTTTGATATGTCTACCGATCATAATTCTGTATTATATGTTGAACAAGCAACCTATCATATACATTTCAAGTTTTGGTATTTTGAAAGTGAACAGTGAATTTAAAGACATTTACAAAGCAATCCACGTTCAGGAACGTTGTGATGATGTTTTGGAGAGGCTGTGGGGCTGCAGAGGGAGCGTGTAGATTCCATTAAAATTCAGACTCTGGAACAGGCCCTATGTAACCAGTAAAACAGACAATTTTAGCAGTCACAGACGCTCTGCAGCGATAAAGTGCCTCTAAGCAACTAATAGCGTTGAAGTGTTGGGGGAAATGAGAGCTCGGCCAGAGTTCCTGAAGGCCAGCCCTATAATATCCATCCCCCCCCCCACAGTGAGTGGCTGCTCCCATATCCAGCCACAGCAGGGTTCCAGCCCCACTCTGCAGGGGAGGAAGATGTGGACCCCAAGGATGCTGACACCCTGAGTGCGAAGCAAGGTTTACCAGGGATCTGCATGGCCTGTCCTCAGTAAAGAGCCTCCAGAGGACCGGAGTGAGAAAGTCAAAGTGAAAAAAGGGATGTAACCAAGGGACAGCAATCCCCTGGGTGCTGCATCTTCAACTGCCTGCTGAGGAGCTTGCAAAGCCCTCCCCCATGAGATGGCTGGCAGACAGGAGCAGCTGATCCCACTGAGGTCACTGAGCTCCTGAGGCTGGGCAGGATGCAGCTGAGCAAAGGCTGGCTTGGCAGGTCTGCCCTGATCCTGCTTAGTCATCCAACAAGAAGAAAGAAACTGAGCAAAGGCTGGCCTGGCAGGTCAGCCCTGATCCTGCTTAGTCATCCAACAAGAAGAAAGAAACTGAGCAAAAACTGGCCTGGCAGGTCAGCCCTGATCCTGCTTAGTCATCCAACAAGAAGAGAGAAAAGTGAAACTCTGGAAAGAGGATTTTTCTTTAAAAAATGACCCCAAAGACCTTTCATTGTTCTATGTACAACTAAATAAAGATTTAAAGAACTCATTGAGAATTCGTATTTGGTCTTTTCAAGGTGAATTTTTCAAAGTAAAAAACTGCAAATTTGTTTTAAAACAAATTTGGGAATACGGGAGGGACAGCGGGTGGAGTCAGGTGGCGCTGGGGAGGGATAGCATGGGGAGAAATGCCAGATGTGGGTAAAGGGGAGGAAGGCAGAAAATCACACTGCCATGTGTGTACCTATGCAACTATCTTGCATGTTCTGCACATGTACCCCAAAACCTAAAATGCAATAAAAAAATAGTTCAGAACCAATATAACTGGAACTATTTGAAATAAAAATGAAAAGTAAAACAGTCCGTTTATAACTCAAAGAATATTCTCGCATTGTACCTTAGATAGTCTAAGAGAATCTACTGAAAAAATATTAGACTCAGTAACTTAGGCAAAGTAAACAGATAAAATATAGATACAGATTATTCAATAATTTTTTTAGATATGAGCGATAAGCTTTTAGAAAATAAAATGAAAAAAAGACCCTATCCAAAACAGTAGTAGAAATATGAAGTACCTAGCTATAAATTTTGCAAGATGTATATAGAGAATATATGAAAACAAACAAAAATATTTCCATGATCTATAAAATAAAATTAATACACAGAGTGTTGTTATATTTTGAATGGGAAAATTGAATACTATAAACAATTTTTATAACAAGCTTTTAAAAAATTCTTCCATAATTAATTTATGTGATTAAAATAAGTCAGACCAAATTGCTAATGACAGAACATTTATGAGAATGAAATAAACCACAAGCTGTCATCTTTGCCACCAAATGGAGAGTGATAGAAGAAAATGGAAAAAAGAAAATAGGTTACTGATTTTTATAGAGAGATGGAACCATTGCTTAAAATAACATGCCAAGACATGCCTGGAAATCTCTATCCACCCTGACTGCTGGGGAATGAGTTAATGAATTATCCTTATTTTTATTTTCTAAGCAGGTTTGGGTTATGTGTCTGTGTCTATCAGTTACAAATGAAGGAGCATAATTACAACTAGCTATTAATTTATAAAAATAAAATCTAGCCTCTGTAGCAGCTGAAATGTTTGTAATGATGGAGATGTCCTGTGCCGAGCTGTTCAACACTGTGGCCACATGTGGCTACTGGGCTCAGGAAATGTGGTTGGTGCAGCTGAAGAGCTGAATTTTTTATTCTGTTTAAGTTAGTGAATTTCAAATTAAATTATGTGGTGGGTGGCTACAGCTTTGGACAGGACAGCTCTATAATGACAACATGTGTAATAAAGGTAATAAAAACTCTTTTTGCATCACAAAATAGAAGTAACTTTGGAAGCATCTTAATGTTGGACAGCATGACATGTGACAAGAATTCTCTCATTTTTCTAGAAAAGCTCGAATTTGTACACACTTGCAATCTTTTCCTAAAATCGTATGTCTATTTGGATCAAATGGACAGTAATTCTGGAAACTTCTAGGAATCCCATCAAGATTCCTAGTGAGAGATGTTGATAATTTATGTACAGAAATTATTAATACCACATTATTTATGATTTTAAAATATAAAATACATTAAAATGAGCAACAAATAGAAATAATTGCCAATTAAATTAGTAAACAATGGAAATAATTAAAATTTGGGTACTTGGAGAAAATTAACTATTATACCTTCAAGTAAAGTCTAAAGGAATTATTCATTTAATTGTAAAGTATTTACAACATAGTATTTTTAAAAAGATACAAATATCTCTCTGTATAGACATATTATATATAATATTTAGTAAATATAACATACTATATTATATGTTATGTTAATATAATTCAACATATGTGATTATATTATATATCAATATATTATTGTGACATACTTATTAGTATTTCATTTATTAATGTAATATATTATAAACTAATATATTATATAATATATTTTGTTAATATAATATAATGGAATATATTATATATAACATTACATACTATATAAATACATTAGGAATAAACAAATACTATTCATATTTATCAATTTAAAAAAATAATTTATTGACTGGAATTTTCAGAAAATTGCTTTGCATTTGGTATAGTTGATCCATGTAAGAAGTCAAAACAACACTGTGAATGAAATTAAGCCCTCAAATTTTAATAGTAGTTTATAATTTACAAAATATCTTCACATCTTTCTTTTTTATTTCAGTAGCCTATAAAGATAAAACTTAATGTAATTAAGTTATTTGACCAAAATTATATATTTTTCTAGTAGTATATAGAGCCCAAAAGAGAACTCAGTTGCTCTGTCATTTTTAAAATTGGTGTTGAATTTAATAAGATCTTAGAGGTGGTGTGAATCTTTTTATTCCTGAGTTTGAGTATTTGATAAGCTACAGTAATTTAATAAATAATCCAACTACTCAAAAATAAATTTCATAGCTAATTTATTTTTATTTTACTTTTTATAGAGAGACTGGGTTTCACCACGTTGCTCAAGCTGAACTCAAACTCCTAGGCTCAAATAATCCTCATGCCTTGACCTCCCATAGTGCCCGGATTGCACTCAGCACCAGTCCAACACTGTTAATTTAGAGAGTCAAATTCATTTTGTAGTAGAAAGATGCTTTCTACTTTTACGTCTTCTGAGATACTTTAAATTAATCCCTTTAATTTAGAGTATGTTCTCGTGCATGATTTATAGCTTGTCTGTGCTCATATTCTCTAGAATAAAAATGACATATTAAATAGATACAGATATGGGCATAGACACACCGATCATCATGTGCAAACTTGTACCTATCCTTGTTAGGTAAACATTTCCTTCAGCACTAACCCAGCAAATTTTACATTCAGTCTTCAATGCAATTAAATTGAAGCTGGATTGATTATTTGAATCACTTTATTCTCTGAGGAGTGATAACATATTTTAAGGAAGGGATTTACCCCTCCTTTTTTTTAACCTTAGGATCAAACTTGTTAGTAAATGAAAGCTTGGGATTGTCATGGTCCTTTGCCAAAAATAACCCAAGATATTTTATACAAAATCATTTCAGGCATTCTTTCCAGTGCTAACACTGTGTCTTCTTTTGAGGATAAGTCCAATTTCCAGATGGAGAAGATTTATTTAAAGGCTCAAATTATTCTGTCATTGACTGTTAAGGTTAGGGGAGATGATGAAGAGCAGGTGGCCTAACCTTGTCACATTACAAATGAGAACACTGAGAACCTCAGCTAGGGCAATGAGGTGCCTAAAATCACCTACGTGTCAGAAATGGCATTGGGAATCAGCCCTTCTAACTCCCTGCTTGGTATTTGTTACCAAAATCCATTCAAGAGCAAAGGCAAATCAACTCACCTCTTCTAAGTTTCCAGACAAATACATTTTTAATCAGCTCTCTAATTAAAACATGCCTCATAACAAAATGCCGTTTTCTCAGTTGTGGTGCAGCATGCCTTTTGTTTGAGATGGAAGATGCTGAAAGCTTCTAATTGGACTTTTTCAAGTATCACATTTCCAAAAATCAGTAAACGATGTTAATAGCCTGGTGTCCACTCTTGTCTATCATTCACACAAAACAGAACAATTTTTGTATCTTCAGATGAAATGTTCTTTGAAATAATAGTGTTAATATTATTTCCAGCATTTGTATGGTGCTTTTTATAGTGACATGCATTATTCCATTTTAGGTTGCTTTGTTTGGCAGCAATTGATAACTAAAAGAGAAACGGGTCCGGAAATAGGCCACTGCTGTTGCAAAGACCTAAGATGTGTACTGTTGGCTTTGGGAAGGGGCAGTGGTGGAGGCTGACACAGTGGTGTTAATGGAGGCTGGAGCTGTAGTAATGAAAATGACAGAAGGGGTAAAAGATGATGACCCATGTTTTACAGTTATGAAAGAAGTGACAACACTTCTGGGAAATAGACAATGTACCAAATTAACCTATGCATGCACATAAGATTTCTAGGCAGAGTATTGAAAGTGCCAATTGGCTTCTGTTAGCTCCGAATGAAAAGACACGGGAAGATAAATATGAGCTAAAGAGAGAACTTTTCAGTATGCAAGAAGAATTTCCAATTCAGACTTACTGGGTTGGAAAATCAAACTGTTTCACATTTCCAGGCTCTCTAGCTGGCAAAAGACTCTCAAAATAAGAAATGGCCTCAGGGTAAAGGGTAAATCAAGGATGTGTTCATAAGATCCTTTGTTAAGACCCTGAAAAGACCTCTGCTTGGAAGTCCCCTTCAGCTAGAGAAAAACCCTTCCAAGACTCTTGAAAGTTTTATTTCACTGCAGCTGTACATATGGCCTGTGGTTCTCCCAAAAAGAATCATGGGTGTGGTTTTTTGGGATGTGAAGTGAATCACAATAAGATTTATAACATGCCCACAAAGTTTTTAAAGGAGTTGTGTAAGTTTGGACTAAGAGAGGTAGAAATCACTCAAAACATGTGTGATCTGGAGCTCTCAACTTTCTGCAGGAAACAAGGAGACTTCTCCGGTGAAAATGTGACCTGTTTCACATAGGAAGAAATAGACGGTTCAGAGGTAAGAATCCCAGAGGATTTCTTTAAGAAACATGGAAAACCATTAACCAGAGAGCTACTTCCAAGGGACAGAACAGAGCCTAATAAAGAAAAATTTCCTGTGCCCAGACATGGGTTCCTTACAATATGTTTCAACTGGATTTCAGAAATGCTATGGACAGATGACGTCTATGTTCTTCTTGGTCCTCCTTTTTTTAAATAGGGATGTCTATTGCACATAGCCTGTCTTGTCTCACCATTCTGTGTAGATGTGAGAAGGCAGATAGCATGATTTTTTAGTTCATGCATCTCTAAATCAAAGAGAGAAGAATCTACAGTGCCCAATCCACACCTGGGACTGATGTAGATAATAAGATCAGTGGACTTGAAGCTCAATGTTGTGGTTTGATGAGATTTTAGGGATCATGAGTATGTTTTGCATATGGAGAAACATGTATCATTGTGGCCAGGGGCTAGATTATTGCAGACTGTTAACACTAAAGTTGCCAGGTGAATTGCATCTCCCAGTGCTGTGTTTGGCCACGGAAATTGTTCTGGCCAATGGGGCATCAGCAAGTATGATGCAGGCAAATGATGAAAGAGCAGCTATTGTGCTTGGGGCCTTGCCTTTCTGGAGCACTTCTGATTGCATGAGAAAGAGGCCCAGCTTAGACAAGTCTCCTAAGGATGAAGCATCACAAGCAGAGAAAGACCCAGCCATCTCATCCTCCCAGTTGAGCCCAGTTCAGCTGGGTGTGTCATGTTAGACAGCACATGTGAATCTAGCCAGAAAACCGTCAACCAACCCAGAGAATCATAAAATATAATAAATCCTTGCTTTAAGAATGGACTGGATAAAGAAAATGTGATACATATACACCATGGAATACTGTGCAGCCATAAAAAAGAACAAGATCATATATTTTTTTTAAAGACATTTATTCAGCGTCATGATCAGACTATTACATTTAGCAATCAACAGCATGGGTGCAAAAAAGAAAAAGAAAAAGAAATCTACATTAAAACCTTTTGTTGGAATGCTTTACACTTTCCACAGAGCAGAAACTAAAATAACCTGTTACACAAATAGTCACAAATACAGTCCTCGAGTTTTTTGCCCATACACATGAGTATTTATCTAAATCATGTCTTCTTTGTAGCAGCTAGGCCCTGCCACCACTGTGCTTGGCCGAATTCACAAATCTGTTGCAACCTGTAGCTTCCCTGTCACTTCTCTGGCTCTCCTCTCCTGCTAAGCTTTGTTTTCTAATTAAAATCTTCTGCCACTGCCATAGCTACTGCTGCTACTGGAACTGCCATAGCCACCTTGGTTTCGTGGTTTGGCAAAGTATTGGCTGCCGCCATCATAGGGGCCAGAGCTTCTGTCTCCAAAGTTTCCTCCCTTCATGGGTCCGAAATTTGAAGACTGATTGTTGCAACTGCCAAAACCATTACAGCTTCCACCACCTCCAAAATTGGCTCCATCATTACCAAATCCATTATAGCCATCCCCACTGCCACCATATCCACCACCACCATGGCTGCCACTAAAGCCACCATGACCACTGAAGTTTCCTCCATGACCAAAGTTGTCATTCCCACCGAAACCACCTCCACGACCACCACCAAAGTTTCCAGAACCACTTCCACCTCTTTGGCTGGATGAGGCACTGGCCATCTCGTGCTTTGACAGGGCTTTCCTAACTCCACAGCCGTGGCCATTCACGGTATGGTATTTCTGAAGGACAATTTTATCCACAGGGTCACGGTCATCAAAGGTTACAAAGGCAAAGCCCCTTTTCTTGCCACTGCCTCTGTCCGTCATGATTTCAATCACTTCAGTTTTTCCGTACTGTTCAAAATAATCTCTTAGGTGATGTTCTTCAGTGTCTTCTTTAATGCCACCAACGAATATTTTTTTCACAGTTAAGTGGGCACCTGGTCTTTGAGAATCTTCTCTTGAGACAGCTCTCTTTGGTTCCACAACTCTTTCCTTCACTTTGTGTGGCCTTGCATTCATGGCTGCATCCACCTCCTCCACTGCTGCATACGTGACAAACCCAAAGCCCCTGGAGCGCTTGGTGTTTGGATCTCTCATTACCACACAGTCTGTGAGCGTTCCCCGTTGCTCAAAATGGCTCCTCAGGCTTTCATCGGTTGTTTCAAAGCTCAGCCCTCCAATGAAGAGCTTCCTCAGCTGTTCCGGCTCTTTGGGAGACTCTGACGTAGACATGATCACAGGGAGAAGAGAGACTTTAACGATGCTGCTTCTGCGGTATCCACGGGCATGTTCTTTGCAGGAACATAGATGGAGCTGGAGGCCATTGTCTTTAGCAAACGAACACAGGAACAGAACTCCACTGGTGATGAAAGAATCTACACAACAAATCCCCATGACACGAGTTTACCTATGTAGAACCTGCACATGTACCCCTGAGCCAGTTAAAAATAATTGTTTTACACACAAAGATATGAGAGGATTTGCTACTTAGCAAGAAGTAATTTAAAAAAAGAGGTTTTTGACATCAACAGAAGAGTCTAGAAAAACTGAATAGCGTCTTTAAAATTATAATGTGAAAAATTATTTTTCACTTGCAATCCTATTTGCACTCAAACCATCAAGTAAGTGAAAGGATATAATGATGCCTTCAGATAAAGTTTTCAAAATTTCACTTCCCATGAACTCTTTGATGGAACATGGACTCCAATACATAAGGAACTAAACAAAGAAAGAGGAAAGGATGGATTACAGTGAAGGAAATCAACATATTTCACCCCAAAATAAGCTTCTGTGACATATTTTGAGATGGTTGCTCAGAGAGCCAGCAACCAGAATCGGCCCCAAAACTCTGTCTTTTGGGAGGAGACTTGCACCTGTGGAGAATCTGCATTAGTGCAGTCAAGGGTTCCCTGACACCTTCCCTTGTCCAGTTGTAGGAAAGATTAACTAAGAGTTTGACACTATTAAAGTCCTGGAAAAAACATTTGCCATCTATTTTCTCTGACAGCTGTGATCTGCGGAATTTCCCCTATATAACAGGACCATCTTTGCTTTCCAGGCCTCCTCTTCTTCCTCTCTTGTAACTTTTGGCAAGATCCAACCCCAATTCTTTCTACCTCAGGATGATATATAAGCTTCTGAACCCCATTGGCCCATTGCGGGGTTGGGGTAATCACTGTGGTTCTTCCCCATACGTATGTTAATAAATTTGTATGACTTTTCTCCAATGAATCTGACTTTTGTCAGGTGATTTTTCAATAACTCCTCTTAGTGTGAAAGGGAAAGCTTTTCCTTGGTCCTTACACCAGAAAAGAGATATCTAACCCAAAAGATACAAAAATATGTAAGAAAATTTCAAGAATGGTTATTAAGCAAATTCCCATGGGAACAACTATGCACAGGCCTGGCTTATCAGAGGAGACTTAACAGAAGACTCCTAGTGGGTGTCTTCAAGAAATAAACCTCAATATGTTTAGAGAAGGTTTATCCTTCTGTTAGGGAGGTAGACCATGCATGAATTAACAGTAATTAGAGATCCAAATGGATACAAAGAGACAAAACATTAGTTCCAGGAAAAAACTTCTACAAGAAAGAAAATGATCATCATAATGGACACAAATCAACACGTTTTTGGGCAAGGGGAAAGGGAGACATATGCACAGGCATGTACACACATGTCCACATGAGGGGTGGTATTATGATAAAGCTGAATCTTCATCTTACACGTTAGAAAGGCATTGGAAATTGGAATTGGAAACTTAAGAAACATGAAATTGGAAACATGAAATTTCATGGAAACATGAAATTGGAAACTTAAGAAACAGGAGTATATGGATACTTTAAAGAAATATGTTAGTCAATATATAGTAAATATATTCTACTACAGGAAAACTCAGCTGGACATGTTGGAAGTGGCCACCTCTTTGAGGTGGTACGAGGCTTGAGAAAGGTCGAAGGATAAGCTGTTTTTGTTGTAAACATTATAGAGCTACTTGACTCTAAAAACTATGTGCTTCAACATCTTTGAATACATTAAAAAATTTCATTATCTGAACAGCTGTGTTTGTGATTGAAATTCACAATCACTGCAGAAGCTAACCGTTCTTATTCTTCTGCACTAGCTGTTAGTCCAGGAATACTTTGCAGAGAGGCATAAGAAATAATGGGCCAATAGCAAATGACCCAAAACACAGAAATTCTGAAAGGGGTGGAGGGCAAAATCTTTAACTTTATCAAATAATTTACAGCACATTCAGACTAAGGAGAGCACACTGCAGGGAACAGACACATCAGTTTCAGTTCATGAACTTACAGAGCTGGAGGATTCCAATGAGCAACGAGGGAGGTAGATTCTGATCATGGGCTGAGGCTGCTCCTGTGCACGGCCTGTAGCAGGATGCCTGAAATCAGAGATTGAACAGAATTTATGTAAGTAAAACAAATGCAATACCTTGAGATTTTGAAGAAAGGGATAATTAAAATTTAACTGCTGGAGGAGAAGACAAGTAGTCTTGAAGGCATGGAAGGTGGGGGAAGTAGAGAGAAAAAAGACCAAGAATGCTAGAAAAGAAATTAATAAAGAATTAGCCATGAGCCCAGAGCCCAGGTGAAGGGCCCTGCAGGACAGCAGCAGCTGCCACTCAGAGCCCTCTCTCAGTTTGCAGTCTCTATTACAAAATGAGATCATTTCAATTAAATAAGTGTATGTGACATAATCATGTGCTGCCACCCCTTCATTTTCTAAATTGCCGTCCCCAGGACAGAGGTCAGAGAACAGAAAGAACATCTGCTGCAAAATAAATCAGAGAAACTCTGGTTCATTGCCCCTGCATCTGTCAAAACGTGTGCCAGTTTCTGCTATCTCATCTTGAGAAGAACGGTTTACCTGGTTTCCTGGAAAGATTGGCCAACATCTCAGGTGTTTTCAGGTTGCGTGTTTGTTTATTTCCATATTAAACAAGTATTGTTTCTGCCCTCTTGGAAATATTATTTGAGAGAGTGGACATAGGCAACAAATAAGCAAGTGAGGATCACATCTGTTAGTGAGAGATGACATGCGGAGGACTGCTGTAGAGATGACAACAAGTTTTAGATACTTTAGATTGTGTGGTCCAGGAAGGCTGCTCTGGGCAGAAGACTGAAGCTGTGAACTGAATATCAAGAAGGAGCCATTCAATGGTAATTGCTGAGGGAGAACACACTTAGGAGGAATAAACTTACTTTACTCAAATCAAGATCAGTACGGTCAGAGTGATAAAAGATGACGTTGGAGAACCATCCCAGGAAGAGAATGTACATTCCAGAATAATGGAGATGTGAAGACCATCGAAGTCTTTGCTGGATGTATCCATGTGGTGTGTAGAAGTCATTTCAAATGTCACATGCCCTTCGAATGTGTTCATCCTTATGTGGTTCTTGTCAAAATAAATGGCCACTCAGTTGCTCAAGTCAATATTCAGAATCCTTAATTACTTCCATTCCTTCACTCCCAAACCCAAAATTAATTTATTCTACTATCAAAGCATGTGTCATATCTAATGGCATCTCTGCCTCCCCATTCATTCCAATGTTTGTTGTTTTCTCCTGCCTCCCTACAACTTATTCTTCAAACAGCAATAAAAATTCTATCATATAAACAAAATCAGATGTCATTTATTTTCTCACCACCATCTATTAATGGTGTCCCATTAATATCCTGTAAAACAGGAGGTCATTGGCTACATTTGAATAAGCTAGATAGCATGGAAAGTAAATGAATTGCTTAAGATCACATGATTTTGCTCATCACTTAATTCAATAATATCTATTCACTAATATTTCTAAGTATATTGGATATACAGTGGTAGGCAAAAATAAATAAATATTTTTGTGGTTCTTTCCTCAGGGATCTTCAACACCGGGAAAGAGACATTGCATATTGTATCAGACATATAAATATGTAGCTGCAAATTGCAATAAGTGCTGCAAAGCAAAATAACAGAGTACTATAAGAAAAAATAATGAAAGAGATCATTTGGATTTCAGGGAGATCCTTTTTGAGGGCATGACACTTGGGCTGGAACCTAAAAGATGAATAGGGGTTAGGCAAAAAATTTCAGGCCTGAGATAAGAAAGAGTTTGGTGTGTTTGAAGAAATACACACATCTTGGTATATTTGGATTATAACGACCTAAAAGCAGAGGAGTTTGAGTAGAAGATGGGAAGACAGGTGGTAGCTAGATCTTATATGGACTTGGGTCCCTACATGCTTTTCAGTTTCAGTTGGAAGTGGATTGGGAATTTACTCAGGAGCTATAAAGTAATTTTTTAAAAGATTTTTCAAATATGACTTTAAATTATGGGTAGAAAATGAGTTAATGGGAGAGTGGCATTATACATAGGGAGACTTTAGATGATGTCCTAGCAAATATTTGAGAACGGGATTGATGATGGATTTGAGTGGAAGCTTTGGGAATGGGCATACAGGAAGATCTGAGACATACGTTGGGAGTAAACACAATAGGTTAGGCGATGGGTTACCCATGGAGATAAGAGGCAGGTGACAATTTAGTTCTAGAGCCCGGGACTAGGCTGAGGAGTCTGGGCTGTGTAATTCTTTTCACCTATGTTTGCTGGCTGTCATAAAGCAATAGAAGACCCCCTTCCTTCACCCTTGTTAGGCTTCCTTGTGTGTAATAGCAATCTCTAATAAAAGGATAATTAAAGCCATATGTAAGGACCTTTGCCCTTTGCTAGGCTATCAGCTAAATACGCTGTGACTCTTTAGTAACATAACCTGAACACCATCTCCCACATTAAAAGCAAAACAAGGTTTTGAAATCAATGTTTTAGACTTTCACTGAAATACACAAGAAATAAAATGTATAGTAAAAACAACATTGGATGGCCATTTCTACCCAGGACTCAGATTCTTAAATGACTCAGAGCTCTGAATGACCATCCATGAGATCTTCCAGTTGTCAAATTTCAAATTAATTCTAAATATAAAATCACAGTACTTATACTGGGTTTTTCCACAAATAGCTATCAATTAAAGTAAATCTCTAAAACACTGCAATTTAAGGAAGCAAGTTTTCCAATACTCTGCTCTGTTGCTTCTTCTATTAATCACATCTTCTGGCGTGGCAAGGATGTTTGATTAGCAGTTTCACAGCTCTAAATACAAAAGCATATGTCCCTGTAAATTTTACAATCAGCACGTTGAGTTAACAGACACACCCTTAATTGCACACATGCACACACAAATTCAGTTTTGCTATCCAGGAACATGGTACATCTGTTTATTAATAAGGTCTAATTTAATATCTGTTAACAAAATTGTATCTTTTTCCTAGAGTTATCTTACTTATATTTGTACATATAGCAAATAGCGTTGGTTAAATCTCATTTTCTCACTGTTGCTAGTATATAGAAAAAGGTTGATTTTTATACATTAATACTGTCTTCAGCAAATTAGCTAAATCTGATTAATTCTAATATTTTTCTGTAAATTGTTTACTATACGTAAACACATAGCACTTGAAAATGATAAGTTGGTTTCCTTTAATATTTTATAAGTTTATTTCTATTATGAGTTGTATCTTCAGTTTAATAACATGATAGTGGCCAATCTTATTAAAAGTCTCAAAGAGAAAACTTTGATATTTTCCAATTACGTACTTTTACTATAAATATTATAGATTTTATGATGTTGCTAATTTTTAATTGATGTTTATAAGGTGTAATTTTTTACATTTATTAATATAATCATTAATTTTAAATCCTTTAATTTTGCATGTAGTAAATTACATTCAGTCCTTCTTCTTTTCCCCTACCTGAGTTAAAAGACATAAATTTCACTTCAGTATTCTTTGCATTACACCAGTTTTGATGCATAGTGTTTTTGTCATTATTCAGTATGAAGTATTTTGCAGCTTTCACTAAGATTTATTTTGACAACCTCAAAACCTAGAAATATAATTTTTAATTTCCAAACATAATTTTGTAGTTATATATTTTATTATTGATTTTCACCAAAATCACCTGGTTATCAGAGAACATAATCCATATGACTTTAATGATTTGACCTCGTCTGTGTTCCATTCTATTTTCCAAATGTACAAATGTACTTAAAATGCATTTAACATCTATTAGGTGTAGAAGTCTATGTATCTGAGAGAAATTTGTTATTCTAATTATTCAGATGTTCTATGTAATCATTGTTTTGTTTTGCCTACTTCATCTATAAATCTGAAAACATTGGGAGTTTAAAATTACACAAGTGTTTGCGAGTTCCCTTCTTGTAAATGTATTACATTTTGTTTACAGGTAATCCGGAACCATGTTATTAGAAACATGTACTTTTAGAACTGTTGATTTCATCATAACTTGTTCTTTTGTTATTTTAAAATCACTTGTATTTTATAATGCTTATTGACTTAGAGTTCATATGGTCTGATGCCCAAAAAGATTTTTTTTTTAGTTTCTTTGTAATTTCAACAGATAATATATTTTGTTAGGTAGAATTCCAAGATTGCCTCCAATTTCTTGGAATTCACAATCTTTTGCAATCTCTAACCCTTGAGTTTGGACTATTCACTGCTAGATATAATACAGCAAAAAATGGGACATCATTTGTAATATTAGGTCATAAAAGAATGTGACTTTTGCCTTGCTCAAACTCTCTCTCTGGCTTTTCTCACATGTTCACTTTGATGAAACAAGCTGTTGTGTTGCAAGTTTCCCTGTGGAGAGGCAAGAAACTGTGAGTAGCCATTCAGAAACAGGCCACCAGTTCATCACTGAAGGAGCTGAAAAGCACCAATAACCACATGAGTACGCTTGGAATCGGATCCTAGCTCAATCACATCTTCAGATGAGATGGACTCCAGCCAAGTCAATATCTTCACTGCAGCCTTGTGGGAGACCCTGGAACAAAGGATCCAGTTAGACCATGCCTGGATCCCGGGTCCAAGGAAATGGTTAGGTGTGTTGTTTTAAGTCACTAAGATTTGGGAAAATTTTTACACAGCAATAAACAACTAATATACTAGTATGTAAACTGTGCCTCTTTCCCTTTTTCTTTTCTTTTGAGACCATCTTTGCCTTTTTAGTGAAGAATTTAGTACCTCTTGCTTTAATGTAACTACTTTTCTATTTGGGTGAATCATTTTATTTTGTCTTGTTTAGTTTAATGGAGAATTTTTACTATTCCAATTTTTGCCTCTTTAACAACTTGGACATTGGGAAACTTTGTGAAGCTCCCTTGACTTATCAAAGTTTAACATTAATACATTCCTTTGCTCCCTCTTAGAAAAGGACCTTTAAATATAATATGCATACCTACTTTAGAGTTTGTGTGTGTTTCCCATACCTGAGTCATTGTGTTACTGTTGTAACACAATGACTATTGTTTACTCCCACTCTCATGCATAAATAAACTTTTATTTATGGTCTGGTTGTTTATTTTTGTGTACTGATCTGAATATTTAAAATTATTCCTAGAAATAATTTCCAGTAATTAAAATGTAATATTTTTTGTGTGTGTGTGGCTCATGCCTGTAATCCCAGAAATTTGGGAGGCTGAGGCGGGTGGATCGCTTGAGGTCAGGAGTTCAAGACCAGCCTGGCCAACATAGTGAAATTTCCTCTGTACTAAAAATATAAAAATTAGCTGGTCATAGTAGTGGGCACCTGTAATCCCAGTTACTCACATGGCTGAGGCATGAGCATTGAACCCAGGAGGCAGAGGTTGCAGTGAATTGAGACAGTGCCACTGCACTCTAGTCTGGGTGACAGAGTGAGACTCAATCTCCAAAGGAAAAAACAGGTCTCTGTCTTCCGGCTGTAATGTCCAAGGGGCTTGGGAAGCAGCAAGTCCAGCTTCCACATACACCTTCATTTTTACAGTGCTCGGGACTCAGAGGCAACGCTGTCCCATTTTGGGACGTGATTAGGGCTGCTCCTGAGATAAGAGATAAATGGCAAGAGGAAACCTATTTCTTAACAAAATATTTTCTTTTTTTTTTAATGGCTACAGGAGAAACATTCTACTATCATTCTATCATTTTATATTTCAAATCCAGGAGACATTGTGGAAACCCAGGACATGCAAACCTCCTGGAGCCCACATAATAATTGATTAACTTCAGATTACATTTAATTTGTGGTTGTAGCTATTCTGAATACCAGCTTAACGTGTGGGTGGGCATCAGACATATACTGGACTTTTATTTCACCATCCTAAAATCTACGTTTAGTTGATGTTTCTTCTTTATTAGCCAATTTCTTGAAGAAAAATAAAAGCATTTTAAAGGAATTTATCTGTACAAAGCATCATCTTCTGTTAGATTTTAGCTATTTCTTACTAGGTCACTAGTTACTTGATTTTTTCAAAATTGTGTTATATTTAATACAACATTTTTGCTATGGCTGTCCTCTGTAACATTTCCACAACTAAAAGTCTCTAAGTCAGTAATTTTTATAAAACATTTCCATAAAGATCTTTTGTTAGTTATTTTTTTTTGAGACTGAGTCTCACTCTTGTCACCCAGGTTATAGTGCAGTGGCGTGATCTTGGCTCACTGCAACCTCCGCCTTCCAGGTTCAAGCAATTCTTCTGCCTCAGCCTCCTGAGAAGCTGGGATTATAGATGCTCACCACCACACCCAGCTAATGCTTGTACTTTTAGCAGAGACAGGGTTTTACCATGTTGGCCAGGCTGATCTTGAACTCCTGACCTGAGGTGAAATGCCTGCCTTGGCCTCCCAAAGTGCTGGGACTACAGGTGTGAGCCACAGCACCTGGCCAGATGTATTTTTATGAACTTTATAGTTATGTCACTGTTATGAGTACTGTATTTTTTACATCTAATTATTTGCCTTTGCTGGTATAAAACTCCCTTTTTATATATTACTCAGATATATAGCAACTTTCCTAAACTATCACTAATTCTTGTAGCATGTTTAGAGATTATTGTGAATTTTGTATACAGACAACTTTATTATCTGCAAATAAGAATTTTGTTACTATCTTATTGATTCTTATATTTCCTATTTCTTTTTGTTGTTGTTATTGTAATGTATTTTCTAGTGCTTAAATAAAATGTTGAAGAATAAGGAAGTATTTATGATTGTATTAGTCCATTTTCACACTGCCGATAAGGACATATCCAAGACTGGGCAATTTACAAAAGAAAGAGGTTTAGTTGGACTCACAGTTCCATGTGGCTGGGGAAGACTCGTATTCATAGCAGAAGGCAAGGAGGAGCAAGTCACATCTTACATGGATGGCAGCAGGAAAAGAGAGAGAGCTTTTGCAGGAAAACTCCTGTTTTTAAAACTATCAGATCTCATGAGACTTATTTACTATAACAAGAACAGCATGGGAAATACTTGCCCCCATAATTCGATTACCTTCCACAAGGTTCCTTCCACAACATGTAGAAATTTAAGATGAGATTTGGGTATGGGGGAGAGCCAAACCATACCATTCTGCCCCTGGCCACTCCCAAATTTCATATCCTTACATTCCAAAATCAATCATGTCTTCCCAACTGTCCCCCAAAATATTAACTCATTTGAGCATTAACTCAAAAGTCCACATTCCAAAGTCTCATCTGAGACAAGTCAACTCCCTTCCACCTATGAGCCTGTAAAATCAAAAGCAAGTTTGTTACTTCCTAGATACAATGCAGGTACAGGAATTGGGTAAATACAGCCATTCTAAAAGGGAAAAATTGACCAAAACGAAGAGTCTACAGGCCCCTTGCAAGTCTGAAATCCAGTGGGGAAGTCAAATCTTAAAGCTCCAAAATGATCTCCTTTGACTCAATATCTCACACCAAGGTCATGCTGCTATAAGACGTGTGTTCTTATGTCATGGACAGCTCTTCCCCTGTGGCTTTGCAGGGCACAGTCTCCCTCACAGCTGCTTTCACAGCCTTGCATTGAGTGTCTGTGGCTTTTCCAGGTCTATGGTGCAAGCTGTCATTGGATCTACAATTCTAGCGTCTGGAGGACAGTGGTCTTCCTTTCACCGCTCCAGTAGGCAGTGCCCCAGTAAAGACTCTGTGTGGGGGCTCTGACCCTACATTTCCCTTCTGCACTGCCCTAGCAGAGGTTCTTCATGAGGTTCCCACCCCTGCAGAAAACTTCTGCCTGGGCATCCATACATTTCCATACATCCTCTGAAATCTAGGCAGAGGTTCAAAAACCTCAATTATTGGCTTCTCTATAGCCACAGGCTTAACACGAGGTGGAAGCTGCCAAGGCTTGGGGTTTCCGCCCTCTGAAACCACAGCCCAAGCTCTATCATGGTCCCTTTTAGCCATGGCTGAAGTGGCTCAAACACACAGCACCAAGTCCCTAAGTTGTACACAGCAGGGTGCACTGGATCCCACCCCAAAATAACTTTTTTCCTCCTAGATCTTCAGACCTGTGATAAAAGGGGCAGCCATGAAGGCCTCTGACATGCCCTGGAGATGTTTTCTCCATTATCCTGGGGATTAACATTTGGCACCATGTTACTGATGCAAATTTCTGCAGCTGGCTTGAATTTCTCTTCAGAAAATGGGGCTTTCTTTTCTATTGCATTGTCAGCCTGCAAATTTTCCAAATTTTCATGCTCTGCCTCCCTTATCAAACTGAATGCCTTTAACAGCATCCAAGTCACATTGTGAATGCCTTGTTGCTTAGAAATTACTTCTGCCAGATATTCTTAGTCATATCCTTCAAGTTCAAAGTTCCATAAATCTCTAGGGCAGAAGAAAAACACCACCAGTCTCTTTGCTGACACATAACAAGAGTCATCTTTGCTCCTGTACCCAAAAAGTTTCTTATTTCCATCTGAGAACACCTAAGCCTGTATTTCTTTCATTGTCCATATCATTATCACCATTTTGGCCATAGCCATTCAACAAGTTTCTAGTGTGTGTTCCAAACTTTCCCACATTTTCCTGTCTTCTTTTGAGTCCTCCAAACTGTCCCAACCTCTGCCTGTTGCCCAGTTCCAAAGTTGCTTCCGCACTTTCAGGTATCTTTTCAGCAGTGTCCCACTCTACTGGTACTAATGTACTGTATTATCCATTTTCACAGTTCTGATAATGATATATGCAAGACTGGACAATTAACAAAAGAAAGAGATTCAATTGGACTTACAGTTCCATGGAACTTACAGCTCCATGAGGAAGTCTCACAATCATAGCAGAAGGCAAGGAGGATTTAGTCACATCTTACATGCATGGCAGCAGGGAGAGAGCTTGTGCAGTGAAATTCCCAGTTTTTGTTTTTGTTTTTGTTTTTTAGAGATGGAGTTTCACTGTTGTTACCCAGGCTGGAATGCAATGGTGCGATCTCAGCTCACCACAACCTCTGCCTCCTGGGATGAGGCAATTCTCCTGCCTCAGCCTCCTGAGTAACTGGGACTACAGGCACGTGCCACCATGCCTAGCTAATTTTTTGTTTTTTTTAGTAGAGACGGGGTTTCACCATGTTGACCAGGATGGTCTTAATCTCTTGACCTCGTGATCCACCTGCCTCGGCCTCCCAAAGTTCTGGGATTACAGGCTTGAGCCACCACACCTGGCCAAAATTCCCAGTTTTAAAAGCATCAGATCTCATGACACTTATTCACTATCACAAGAACAGCACAGGAAAGACCTGCCCCATGATTCAATGACCTCCCACCAGGTTCCTCCCACAACATGTGGGAATTCAAGATGAGATTTGGGTGGGGACACAGCCAAACCATATCAATGATCATGAGAAACTTTGTTTTTTTCTAAGGTAAGTGCAATGTATTTATAATTCATCATTAAGCATGTTGATTTTTGACAGATGCCTTTTCTGGTAAAGAAACTTATATTTTATTTCTAATTTCTTAAGAATTAAAAAAATTAACAAAACTTACTGATTTTCTTCAATTTTCCACATCTATTAAAATGATTATTTCATTTAAATCATTCATGTGTCATATCATGCTAATGGATATTTTGATATTGAGCCAGCAGCACATTACTTGGATACTCCCCATTTTACCCTTCTTGTGCATTATCAGATTGGGCATCATAAAATTTTATTTAGAATTTTTACACCACTTTTCATAGATGAAATTGGCTACTTTTTTTTCTCACAGAAACAATAAAAAGTAATGTAATCCAATCACAGGCAGGGTTAGGGAATGTATTCTCCCATATTTCTTGTCAAGTTAAAAGTACTGACTGAAAGCAGGCTCTGTTACAAAAGTAATAGCATGCCAGAGTCTAAACGCCAGGCCAGTCATCATTAGGGAACATTATGTAACATCACCGCTTCAAAGGTAAGACAAAACAAGAGCCCTTTCAAATTAGCAGCACCATCCTTCGAAAAAAACTGAGGTGTTGCTAGTTTGAAAGGACTCTTGTTTTACCTTCCCTTTATGTAATTATTACATTTTATATATGTGACAGTTTAAATATTTTATATATGTAATAATTATTACTTTACACATATATAATATATATGAATACAAATATGAAATTATATATAGGGTTTATATTACACATATAACTTACCCTGAAAATACTGACACATTTATAATGATAAAATCTTCTGATTCAGAAACACAGTATGAATTTCTGTTTGTCATAGTCTTGTATTTTTCTGTCCCTCAGCAGTATTTTCAAATGTTCTTATTGTAAGTCACATATATCTTAAGTTTATTCCTAAATATTTTTTTTGTTGTGTTAATGTTTTTCTTCCCCCATGAATTTTTTGATGTATGAAAGCTATATGTTTAATCATAATAATTTCATATGCCCCGTTTACGAACTGTATTTTTTTTTATGTTTGCAGGGTTTCTTTTCTTTCTTTCTTTCTTTCTTTCTTTCTTTCTTTCTTTCTTTCTTTCTTTCTTTCTTTCTTTCTTTCTTTCTTTCTTTTTTTTTTTCTTGACACAGAGCCTCACTCTGTTGCCTAGGCTGGAGGGCAGTGGTGCGATCTCAGCTCACTGCAACCTCTGCCTCCCAGGTTTAAGCAATTCTCCTGTCTCAGCCTCCTGAGTAGTTGGGACTATGGGGATGTGCCACCACTCCAGGCTATTTTTTTTTGTATTTTTGTAGAGATGGGGTTTCATCATATTGTTCAGGTTTCTCTGGAACTCCTGACCTTGTGATCTGCCTGCCCTATCCTCCCAAAGTGCTGAGATTACAGGTGTGAGCCACCATGCCCAGGCTGTTTGTATTACTTCTTATACAAGAATATAAGCATACTGTCCACAGAAGGTCAGTATTTCTGCCTACTTTTTAGTTAACATGCCTTTAGTTTCTTTCTCTTATCTAGTTTTCTTCACCAGAATGTCTGAAATGATGATGGGGAGATACCAAGCGAGATGCTGTGGATGCAGAATAAATCAGACCCTACGTCCCTGTCCTCACTGAGTTAAATGCAAGATTCAAGCTTAATGAGAAGAAAGCGGACTGGGTGCTAACACACTCTTTCTACAGTGTGTTTCTAGAGTAGCTATAGCTACTCTTTTTGACAGTACCTATCAGTACCCTGTCACGTTTTTCACAATTATTTGCATTTTGGCTTCTTTCTTCCATAAAAGCATAACTTTATTGTGGAAACAATTCTGTCCTTGAGGTCATCTGCAGGGTCTAGAATGTGTAGGCATTCACTACATATTTGGTGAAATAAAAGCCGGGTAGGCGATGCACAGCCACGGCCACTTCCAGCCGGGCGCCTATTTATATGAAGGACACCCATAGCAACACTGCCATTCCCGTAGGTGTGCGTGTTTACTGGGGCTGGCTTTGTATTATGTCCAGCAAAGATGAGTGATTACAACAGAAACTGTAAAGCTCACCAAGATGAAACTATTCACTGTCTCACTCCTACCAGGGACGGAAAACGTCTAGCAGCCTCGGAACTGAAAGACGAATGAGTCTCAAATGAAGATGCTCCTTCCTAGCAGGCCGTTGGAATCAAACGTAGCTTTAGTTTGTGGCATTCTTAGTTTCAGAGCTGCTGTTCTAACGGAAGGTGAGAGAACCTGTGTTTGTTCCACCAGAGGGTGAAGTGGATCAGTCTGCCTGCTCCGTGTCGGGGCAGTCTGCTTCTTCCAGGGACAGTGTGATCCCCTGCACCCAAGGCACAGCAAGTGGTGGCCAAGGATGGTGCAAGGCAGGACTGGCACATCACAGTGGCAGGGGCCCTGACACCCCAACATCCAGAAGCAGCATTGGCCTGGCTTTGGTTTCGCAGGGCAGCCTGGCCCAGGCCCTGTCTCCCTGCCAACTCCACCCAGTGTCCCTCCCCAGGTCCCCACGATGTGTGCGCTGTCAGCACCCCCCAAGATTCAGTAAATATCACCCTAGGATGCTCCCCATGACCAAATTAGTCCTGACTGTGTGAGCTGCTCTCTGGCAGCCTTCACCTGCCAAGTGAGGCTGCATTGTCCCGGGTGTGTGTTTACCCTGAGAAAGCAGAGCCTAGAGCTTCTGAGGAACCACAGACCCCCAGGCAGAAGCCAGGAGAGGACCACCAAGCACGGTGAGGTCGGCCGCACTACCATATAAGGCCCCTCTCCTGCAAGGAGCCGGGACCCAGGCGACTCGCCGGGACACGGGGCAGGCAGTGCCCCTGTCCCCTGCCCATGGCACCCAGTGGCCTGTCCCATCTGTGGGCAGCAGCTCCCAGACTGTCCCCCGGCCGAGTGTCCAGACCGAGGACTTGAGCTCTTCTGCTGGCCCCTTGCCCCGGGCACTGGCTTTCCCTGCGCTCAC
This sequence comes from Leontopithecus rosalia, assembly GCA_028533165.1. Classification (NCBI taxonomy): domain Eukaryota; kingdom Metazoa; phylum Chordata; class Mammalia; order Primates; family Cebidae; genus Leontopithecus; species Leontopithecus rosalia. The sequence goes on along the minus strand of CM052654.1, from coordinate 134,975,396 downwards.
CTGGGAGTTCATCTGCTCTCACTGACTGGGCTTTTCAACCAGTAATGTGGGCACCGGACCACACCACACACACAACACACCACACACACACACACCACACACACCGTACACATCACACAGAGACACGCTCACCACACACACCACACACACACAACCATATACATCACACAGAGACAGGCTGTCCACACACACATGCACACACCATACACAGCACACAGAGACACGCTCACCACACACACCACACACACACCATACACACCACACAGAGACATGCTCACCACACACCACACACACACACACAGCATACACACAACAGAGACAAGCTCACCATACACGCACATGCACACATCATACACACCACACAGACACGCTCACCACACACATCACACACACACCATACACACCACACAGAGACACACTCACCACACACACCACACACACACCATACACACCACACAGAGACATGCTTACCACACACCACACACACACACACACACCATACACATAACAGAGACACGCTCACCATACACACACATGCACACACCATACACACCACACAGAGACACGCTCACCACACACTACACACACACACTGTGCACACCACACAGACATACTCACCACACACACCACACACACACTGTACACACCAGAGACACGCTCACTACACACACACTATACACACCACACACATACATCATATACATAACAGAGACACGCTCACCATACATACACATGCATGCACCATACACACCACACAGAAACACACGTACCACACACCCCACACGACAATGCACACACAACACAACACACACACAATACACCATACACACCACACAGACACGTGCACCACACACATATCACACCACACTATACACACACCACAACACATGCACACCCCACAACACACCACACACACACACACAATACACGTCACACTAAAATATGCTCACCACACACACCACCAACAGACACACACACAACCATACACATCACACAGATACCGGCTCACCACTGACACACCTCACACACACACACACACACACACACAACCATACATATCACACAGAGATAGGCTCACCACACACACACCATACCACAACACACACACAAAGACATCCACGCCACACACACACACCATACACACCACAGATGAACCACAACACACACAAGCACACACCACCCATACAGACACCCACACCACAAACACACATCACACACCATATTACACAAACATGTGCACCACATATGCACAACACACCACAACACACCAAATCGTTCACACACACCACAAAACACAATGCACACAACACAATACACAAACCACACACAACACACACCACAGTACACACAAATACCCACACCACACACACAAATGCCTTACGCACCACAGAGATATGCTCACCACACACATTGCACACACCAAACATGGCACAACACACACCATACACACCACACATACAGACCCACATCACACCTGCACACACATTATACATACCACACCACAACACACAAACACTCCATACATACCACACACAAACCCACATCACACACACTACACACCACAACAAAAACACAAGTACCCTCACCACACACACACACACACACCAGACACATCACAACATACACACACCCCACAATACACCGCACCACACACACATCATACACACTACACACACCACACACAAACACCCACACCACAAACACACCTTACACATCACTCACACAGACACCACACACACTATACACACAAAACACACCACACCACACACCACACCACATGCCAACAACCACATCACACACCTACACACACACTCTAAATACCACAACACACACACACCTATGCCAGACACACTATACACACCACACACACAACACACACAAACATGCTCATATGCTCACCACACGCATAATACACATACACATTACACAAACATCTGTACCACACACATGCTTCACACATCACATTACACAAACACATGCACCACATACACACAATACACCACATTATACAGACAACACAAACCACATACCACAACCAAACTATGCACACAACACAAACCACATAACACAATGCACACAACACACCACACAAACCACACACCACAACACAACACACACATACACCATATTTCACAACACACACACACACCACACACATGCACCACACACCACACAAACATGTATACCACACATGCCATACACCAAACCACAAACATGCACATGATACACACACCCTACACACCAACAAATGACACACACCGCACCAAATGCACACAACACATACCCACAACACTCACAACACATATCCAACACACACACACCATGAACTGAAACATACAGACAAGCACACATACTGGATAGACCACATGCCACAGCACACATACAACACACACTACAACACAAACACCCCACACACCACACACTGCACAAACATGCACACCACACATGACACAACACAGCACATATACACATCACAACACACACACAAACATGCAAACCACACATGTGGCACATATATGCCATAACACACAACACACACATATACCGAACACCACAATATACAAATATGCATACCATACAGGCCACACACACATACATTCCACACACCACAAAATGCAGATAGGTATATCATATACACCACACAAACACCACACACATACACCATATACCACAACACAGAAACACACACAATGCACACCACAAACATACCACATCACACACATCTCCTACAGCACACACACTGTACACTACAACACACTAACACATACACCATACACATACACCATACACATACATCACACACCACCATATAAAAACATGCACATCACACACACCACAACACACAATGTACATACATCACAAACTGCATCACACCCACACTGCACACAGCACACAGATACACAGACCACACACCCACATTGCACACAGATACACGATACCACACACATGCACACCACAAGCTACAATAAACACCACAACACACACCAAATACACACAAACGCCACATACATAAGTACAAACACACACACAACAGAGGGGTTAGTGTGCATGCTGGAAGGCCTCTGGTACCGCCCAGAGGGGACTCCATGCACAGCCTCCAGGGCAGATGCTGCTGCCTGTGATGAGGACTTCCCTGCAGATCAGGTGGCTGGGGTTCCTGCTATCACTTTGTGAGAATTTAAATGATTTTATCATTTATAGGACATTCTTCAGAAATCATTCCATTTAAGTACATTTGTTTATTTTTTGTTCAAATTAAGATGGGCTTGGCACAGAAATCATCCTCATCCAATAGCCTCAAAGGCCCAAACCCAGTTCCTAAGCAGCCCTATGCCCACAGGTCCCCTGGGAGCTACTCAGTGGAGCCCCTAGACATGTGACCCACCACCCTTTCTCCTTCTCCAGTCACATGGAAGACATTGCCCCAGACACGGAATCTTCTGCCTGTACCTCTGTAGCAGGAAGAACGAGGGCTGGGTCCCACTCTTGACACCACAGGGCCTGGCAGGTAGGTCCTTGCCTGACTCTGCCTGAAGAAATGGACAGTACAGGAAGAAGAAAAAACCTTTCAGGCATCAAGTCCATCTCACAGGCACAGTCCACTGTGGGTGCCCAAGGCCTCATTCATTAAAGCTGCTAAATGAGAGGTGGAGGGAGATGCATTTCTGCCTTCTGGTTGGGAGGTGGGGTGGGAGAAGACAGAAAAATAAAAAAGAGAGAAATGCTCATAGACACCCACAGCATAGTGTTGAGGTATTCAGGGGTAAGTCGTCCATCCACTTTGTGGGCCCATACATGGGAGCAGGCAGCAGGCAGGGGCACAGACAGGTGCATGGTTCCTATCACTCATGCTACATAGGCCTGGAGGAGCATGGCTGGTGTCTACAGACAGGAAAACTGCTGAGCCCCACACCAGAAAATATGCCCACGTTGCATTTCAGTCAAGTGGTGTTCAAGGCAGCAAAAATGGTCTGAGCTCATTCTAAGGACACAGAGCCAGCCCCTTCTATTGGCTGGGAATGTTTGTTTTGAAACAATAGCTCATTTAAAAGGGATCATTTAAGAGATTTTTCAGGGCCCCATTCACATGTCATGACCTGTGTAAAATTATTTCTTCTGCATTTTTGCATCACCATGTATATAAAATTTGCTGTGAGTTCTGGATGCAATACATTGTTCAGCCATGTGCCTTGGAGACAGCAGGTATTTGTTCAATGTTTTTATTAAATGGAAGGATGGATAACTGAATGAATGAAGAAATGACTGAATGACTGCTTTGCAGAAGGGAACCCAAGGGGGAAGATGGAACTTTGATCAGCTTGCATATTACTATTTTAATTAGCTTTTGTATGAGTCCATTCTCACACTGGTATAGAGAACTACCCAAAACTGGATACTTTATAAAGGAAAGAGGTTTAATGGACTCACAGTTTTGCTTGGCTGGGGAAGCCTCAGGAAACTTACAATCATGGCAGAAGGGAAGTGGGCACCTTCTTCACAAGGCGGCAGGAGAGAGTGTAAATGAAGTGGGAAGAGCCCCTTATTAAAACCATCAGCTATTGTGAGAACTCATTCTCTCTTAGGAGAACAGCATGGGAGAAAATGCCCTCGTGATCCAATTACCTCCCTCCTTCAACATGTGGGGATTAGAATTCGAGATGAGATTTTGGTGGGGACACAGAGCCAAACCATATCAGCTCATGAAGAGAGCTGTGTAACACAGCAAAATACACTGTGCAAGAAACATCAAATTCTCAAATTAGTTTCCTAAGTATCAGACTATCAATGGCGGCAGTGCTCAAGGCCAAAGCTAACATGCTTGTGCAGAAACAGACAAAAAGTTAACTTGGCAATGCCTGCCGTGGTATAGTTTCACATCTGTCAATTGTTTTTGTTTGCTCAAAGTTGAAGAAACAGACCAAAGGCCAATTGTGAAGTTGTGAAGAAGAAAATTCACTAGATGACAAAAAGTAAAAATTTCATATTATGTAATGCTTTCCCCTAAATATTGGTAACTCCGCAGCTGCCAACAAGCAGGAAAGCATGTGGACATTTTTGCATTTAGAAAGTATTTGAATTTTAACTTGCAAAAGAAAATAAAATTACATCAGTTGAATTTTCAAGACAATTTTTAACTTAAAAAAAAAAACCCAAACACACAAGCCATGGAAAAGGCTGTGAAAAGCTGTGATTACTGCTCCAAAGACCTGGGCCTTTTCTTCTCAGAGCTGTAGTGAAAATGAAAATGAAAACCTTGAAAAGCAGGGGAAACCCACATTCCTCCAAGATCCTGGCAGAGGGTGCAACCATTATTCTAGAACTCCCAGCAGCCTTTTCATTGGTATCTGGGAACAGGTGGACGGACGCCCTGTGGGACCCCACTTTCCTCATCCAGGTCACCCCATGTGAGATTCACAGCAGGCCCACAGGTCACCACTTACTCATCCTCAAATGGGAAGCTGAAGCTCCGAGGTCAGGAAAACTGTACCACCTCACATCGTTAGCGAGTGATAGGACCAGGATCCCAGTCCACCCTTCCCTTTCCCAAACCCCGTGCTGTGTCCCAGTTCCCAATGGCTGAGGGTTAGCAGGCCAAGCCCTCCCTCAGGCTCCACCCCTCCACGGTCTCCACACGGCAGTAATTCCCGTGAGCTTTTCCAAAGTTCACTTTGTCTTATAATCTATATTGACATTAACTAAGAAAAGTTAAAACATACAGAGAAAATAATAAAATTATCAACTCAATTGCAACGGTCATCACACTCAAAAATCGCATGTTAGCAACCTTACTGTGCAGATCATTCTGCTAGATTGCTTTCGTCTGTCCCCATCCTATGGATGAAGGGAAGGTGCACAGAATGGTGAAATAAGGCTCAACATTTCCACATCTAGGCTTTCTCTAACCTAACCTTTGGGTTCCCCTTCATGCACATTTTAGAAATATATTTGTTAGATGTGATTTTGCCGTATCCTAGTTTTTCTTTGTTGTCTAAAGCATTTTGAAATTCTAAACTGTCCCTTAATGTCAGCACTCAGGGAACTGGTGAGGGGACATGAGATTTGGACAGAGAGAGGATGATGTGGCCGGGTGCTGGCCTTCAATGACAAGGGCTGATGGACATAAATACAAAGACTAGAAAACTGAAGAGGCCACGTGATGAAGATTCATGAAGCCAGCACATAGAAAAGCAAGCCCATAGACTGGACTGGGAAAATGTGGCACATATACACCATGGAACATTATGCAGCAATCAAAAATGATGAGTTCATGTCCTTTGTAGGGACATGGATGAATCTGGAGAATATCATTCTCAGCAGATTGACACAAGAACAGAAAAGGAAACACTGTATATACTCACTCATAGGCGGGTGATGAACAATGAGAACACATGGACACAGGGAAGGGAGTACCACACACTGAGGTCTATTGGGGGGAATAGAGGAGGGACAGTGGGAGGGGGGGAGTGGGGGAGGGATGGCATGGGGAGAAATGCCAAATATGGGTGAAGGGGCAGAAGGCAGCAAAACACACTGCCACGTGTGTACCTATGCAACTATCTTGCATGTTCTGCACATGTACCCCAAAACTTAAAATGCAATAAAAATTAAAAAAAAAAAGAACAATGCAGTACACCCCAGAGCAATTAGCACTCATGAACAGCCTTCTCGGGCAGGTCAGTTGATTTTAATGGGCTTGGAACAAGAACGGGCCTCAGGCATGCTATTTTGCAGACAGAAAAACAGAGCATCAGAAAAGGAAAGTGAGTTGCCCAAGGTCACAGCCAGTTAAGTCAGCAATGGGACAAAAGCTCCGGCCTCCAGCTGCTTTCTCAGGATCGTTTTTATCTGCACCTGATTTCACAAAACAGCCTGGAATGTGCTGAGAGGCTGCCAGGCAGGTGACCAGCATCCATGCAGTGCGTGCTCCCACTGACGCCACACATGGAGAGGAGGAGAGCCAAGCCGATGGTGCCGGGTGATTTCCAGCCCTGGGCCTGTCCCCATTCACACCTCGAGATTCCCGGCATGTGTGGCTTCGCCATGCTGTCCTCGGCTAACAGTAACAACTCCTTTTGCCTGTTACCCACACTGACATGAGCCCCCACTTAGAGAGGCTTTGCTATTACTTCAAATTTTATTAGGTGCTTTAAAAATAAATTATTGACATTTATGTCAGAGAATAGAAGACTGCAATTTACCAAGGGTGGTGGTCTTGCCCAGCGTCATCTTACTGGAACTGACACAGCCAGGATGTGCACCTACACCTTTTGGACCCCAAGGCCCATGTTCTGTCTACTTAGGAGATGATAGCCAAGACTTCTCATTTCCTACCAGTTTCAAAAGACGAGGAGATCCCACATCATAGTGATTCTCTCCATAACAGAATTTTATGGTTAAAAGCATGACCCACCTAAAATTCAATTTCAATTATTTATTTAATAAAAATATAAGTACAGTACTTCATAACTGCTATAGCAGATATTTAATAAACAACAATGCAACATGTGCCATTCAAAGCACTTTACATACATTGAAGCTTTTTATCTTCTTAAAAACTGTATAAAGTAGGAACTATCATTTTTCCATTTTACTGATGACAATACTGAGGCTCAGAGACATCCAATAAATTACCTAGAATTACACGGCTAGTAGGCAGAAGAACCAACATTCATTCAAATCCAGTATTCAAGCCTGGCTCTACGCTGTTGGCTTTTAACCACTAAGCCACACTCCCATCTGTACTTCTGCAGAAATCTTAATACAATGGAGTATGCATATCTTTGCCTTCTCAAATTGAGAATAGTAAACCTAGTTGAGGCTTCTCCTTATAATTCAAGGTCACCTATATGAATCTGGAACATTACATTCACTACAGCATGCCCAGTAGTACCCTTGAACATTTTAGATTGCAAGAATAAATTTCCCCCAAGACTGGCCCCAGATTGCTGTTCTCGTGAGTTCTTTCCAATTTTTATAGCTCTCCTATCTATTTCTTCCGCTATCTTCCCTCAGCTCCTATTGCTATCAATATATGTTATTCATGACCTTGTTTTATAAGCAATTATCTGGCTGTGTGTCTCTGCAATATTCTCTCACCCTCTAACAGCAAAACACATCAGCTTTGTGACAGCAATACCTTTCTCAATTTTTTTTTTTTATAGATCCAGTGGCATGTTCCAGCTTGATGTGGCTCTATAATCATACAGTATTGTTTAAGATTCTGCTCAAATGGACTCCTTGATTCTGAACCTTGGGAAGGAAGACTGTCGGCAGCATCGGAAGGGAGGCTCTCTGGAGCTTTTCTGTGGAGGAAGTCGCCACACACACAAGCACTGCATTGTCAAGCTCTCTACAACAGAGTCATCTCATGACCGTGGAATGTCCCTCCCTGCCAGACTCTCAGGATGGCAGCGGCTGAAACTTTCACACAGGGAGGAGTGGAGAATCCTGCAGAGAAAGCAGGAAGAGCCAGTGTTTGATGCAGGTTTTTGACACTTCAAGTCGGGCAACGTTTTTGGTTTCAGCAAAGTTGCTAAAAACCACAATTCCCAAGGTCGGCGTGAACTTTGACTCAAAGCCTAAATTGCTAAGAAAGGCGGGGCTGGCCGCAGGTTTCACTTGGCAGCAGCTTGAGTCTTCCCTGTGGGCGGCTACGCTGCTGTCCTTTTCCCTGCAGAGTTCCTGGCCCTGCGTCCACGCTCAGCAGGTGCTTCTCTCCTACACCCCGGGTCACATCACAGCAGTGGCTCTCAAGGCGGGGTGCCCTGGCCAGCTACAGTAGCATCACCTAGAATCTGTTAGAAATGCAAATTCCCGACTGATCAGAAACTCTGGGCCTGGGGCCCAGCAAGCTGTGTTTTAACAAGTGCCAAAGGTGATCCGAAGCACCTGCGAGTTTGAGAACCACGGCAGTAGAAACAAAGGAAATTCAGACAAATGAGAAGAACAAAATGAATTTAGAAATACAGGGAAGATGCAATCCCAGTGAGCCACCCCTGTCATCAGAGGGGTGCATCAGGTGCCCCCATAAGAGCTTCACAGGGTATGTGCTTGTTAACCAGCTTGACCACTCACATGAGCCAAGACAGGTCCACAATATTGGCTGTGCAGACTCTGTATTGAGAGAAATTTTGAGGCTGTACCTCAGAAGAAAATCACACAGAAACAAATAAGCAAGGGTGTGTGGGTCAGGAGGGGCAGGGGACAACCTGCCAATTTATCCCTAAGGGCAAGAAACTGGAGTTAGAGAGTTAGACAAAGACCTTGGATAGAGCCCTATAGTGTTTTTCTACTGAGCAGGTCTCACTGTGGTAACGCCTAGTCATAAAATCCCAAAATCACTTGCTTAGAAAAGGATATGGCAATTCTCTGAGCCCAGTTCCCCAGCCAAGGTCTCCAGCACACTTCCACTAAGAAGCCCCTAGCAATGGAAGGTCAGCTGTCTCCAAGTCGTGCATTCTAGCTTTGGAGAGATGTGGACATCCTGGCCCTCCATATGGGGAACTCAACAGGGGTGATCTTACATTAGAACATTCTTTACAATTTTTTTTTTAATTTTACTTTCTTTTTTGTTTGGAGATGGAGTCTTAATCTGTTGCCCAGGCTGGAGTGCAGTGGCACAGTCTCGGCTCACTGCAACCCCCTGCCTCCCTGGTTCAAGCAATTCTCCTGCCTCAGCTTCCTGAGTAGCTGGTACTACAGGCACACATCATATGCTTGGCTAATTTTTTGTATTTTAGTAGTGATGAGGTTTCCAGGCTGGCCTCCCACTCCTGAGCTCAGGCAATCTGTCCATCTCGACCTCCCAAAGTGCTGGGATTACAGGCTTGAACCACTGCGCCCGTCCAGGACATTCTAATGTACATATGCACACAGTAGTTCTCAAGAATATGTCTTTCCTTATGACAGCCTTTCCTCTAGGGTGCTGGGCCTGCCTTCATTTCTCTATTCTATGAGTCCTTTTGCTCATGGGTCTGGGCCGGGTGCTGAAGAGTCATTGTTCAGGTGAGCAAAGCAATTGGGGGCCTTCCTTCTGGGAATTTCATCTAATGGTAGCGTCAGATATTAAACAACCAGAAAAATAAATACTAAATTTTCAGTGTGACAAGTATATAAAAGAAAAAGTCCAGAAGAAATCTCATCAAGTTCCTTTCCATGAAAAGACAAAACCTGAATTGTTCTTTTCTGTCTTGCACTGAGTCTTTTGACCCATTGTTAGTTGATCCATGTCATTTTAGCCAGCTCTTACCTCCACACTTCTTCCTCCACAGGAAAATTCTACTGCCGCAAAATGTACCACAAAAAGTACAAGGAAATATACTGTGCAATCCTACCTTTATGAAATTTACAATCTAGTATAAGAGATGAAATTGGAATACTTGTAAGGAAGCTGTGAGCCGTTCCTGCAACACATGTTGAAGCGTGGAAGGGAGAGTTGAGAAGAAAGCATTAACAGCAACTCAGGGAAAGCATCAGTGGGAAGGTGGGATGTGAGCTGAGTCTCTTAGGATGAGCAAAATGTGAAAGGTAAGCAAAACAGCAGCTTCTGCTGTGTGGTGGGGTGGGCTGGGGAGGGGTGGGGTGGGAGGGCGAAGGAGGGGAGGGGAGAGAGATTTCTATCTTAATAATAGCGGTGCTATAGTGAAAATGGCACCAAAAATTGCACCAAGCAAGATCTGTTTTTTTTTTCAGGCCCTTCAACTAAGGGATTATTTTCTTCCTTGTATTTTATGATTTATAAATTTTCCTACTTTTATAATCAGGAAAATTAAATATGATATAAAACTTAAAGTTAAAAAATACAACCTAAGGCACTGACTTATGCCTGACAGGCAACTTCATTCTCCATGTGTCCAACACAGAACTCGCAAGAGTCTTGGCTGGATGTCCTCTTTTCAGGAAAGAAGGTTCATTTTTAGAGAAAGTTACATACTGTGTAAGGATAGAAGTCTCCCTTTTATTCTGAATGGTTTCCTGAAAATGCTGTAACTACTGCATTTAGCTGTGGTGAACTTGGGTGTTCCAGAGGAATGGAAGATCCAGAAAGGATTCATCAAGCCCGGGCCAGGGTCAGCACAAAGATGTTTCTAGGCTCAATAAAGGGTCTGTAGCTGGACCAGGCTAATCTGGGCACATCCTCATACTTTCTGGCTGTTTCTGATTTTTCCTTGATATTTTACACAGTATTCTTGTTTAAGGTTCACAGCACACATGAGATAAATACTTGATTGTCTGCAGAAGAACACAGAGGCTCAGAAAGATGAAGGCGGATGGTGGGCATCGCGGGGCTACCTTGATCCAGGCCTGTCTCTGCCTCCACTGCACCAACCCTACACCGTGGGGTGCCCGTCCCGGCCTTGCTCTCTGAGCGCCTTTTCAATAGCAGGTGCGTTTATTTTAAAGCAGAACAACAATCTGTCTCTAAGTACATCTTGGAGTGTGAGGGCTGAGATGGCTGATGCTGTTTGTGTGTCTATTGGTTTGCTCAGTGCCTGTTTGTAAAAGAGGCTGAGATTGTGTCAGTTTTATCTTTGTTAATTCCAAGATGTTTGTCTCTTGGTTGCATTTTCATCCATGGCTAAATATTTCGCAGGGGTTTTAAAGTCATAATAATTGATACCTTTCCAAATGTGATTTCTCCTGTTTTTGACTGAATTTCTGCCTTCTTGAAAGCCCATTTTGGGGGTGAAAAGCCTCCTTCATTTCTCCTCTGGCTATTGGGTACTCTCATCTTCCTTCCTGATGACCGGTCATGTGTGAGAAGCAGAGAATACTGAACGTGTACCCGAGCTGTGTCCGCTGCTTGATTCTGACCCAACGGGGGATGCCTGTGTACCAGAGGGCGAGGATACCTGAAGGTGTTTTCACAGGGGCTTTGGGGACTGCTTAGAAAGAGCTAAGCTGGAAAAGAGCACAAACGAGAGACTCTCTCAGGACGTTTAGGAGGAAAAGTGATGGAAGTCGCTATTGTTTAACTCACCCCAGACCTCACCTCCATTGTGCATTGACGCGGTGCTCACAAACAGTGGGTGGTGACCCCAACCGGAGCTGGGGGCCAGGCAGCATACTGCTTGGTGGGAGGATGAAGGGGGGCCTTTGCAGGAGACTTTACCTTCCCCAACTCTGACACTGTTTGTAGAGGAAGCTCCAAGAACCATGAAAACTAGACAGCTACAGAGCTTTGGGTAGCATGTGCTGCTGGGCACAGCAAATATAAATGGTCTCAAAGAAAAGCAGAACGGACAACGAATGCCATCCCTTAAAGAGAGGTCTTTGCTGAAGCCTCTCCATTTGCCCTTGGATTAATGCATGATAGTTTCCTCTCCCTGGTACTTGAGGCAGTGCAGTGAGGCGAGCAGGATGTTACCACTGGGGAGTGGAGGACAAGCAGATAAACTCAGCCAGGCCAAAGAGTGAGTGACTGAAGCTCTCTGGAAGGATAGGCCCCAGTCCTGGGGTTAAGGGCAGCCGTTAAGGGTCCATTTGGCTTAAGGCAGAGAAAAGTATGTTAGTCTGTGAGGGCAGCCATACCAAAGTCCCTCAGACTTGGTGGCCTAAACAGTGGAGATTAATTTCTTGAAGTTCTGGAAGCTCAAGTCGAGATTAAGCAGTCAGCAGGCCTGTTTCTCTGGAGGCCTCTTCTTGGCTCACAGACTTCATCTTCCAGCTCTGCCCTCACGTGGTCTCTCCTCTGTACACAACCACCCTCTCCCCTGGTGCCTTTCCCTCCTTACAAGGACATGGGTCATATTGGATTAAGGCTATCAGTGTGACCTCATTTTACCTTAATACTTCTATAAAAGCCCTACCTTTAAATATCATCACAGGGCTTCAACACACAATTCCGTTCATGTAAAAATGGACTGTCAATGAAAAAATGCTAGGCATTCAGAATAGAACGAGATAACAGAAGTGCTAGCAGAGCTTAGAAGTTAGAGGGAGGGACCGGGCACTGTAGCTCACACCTGTAATCTTAGCATTTGGGGAAGCTGAGGAGGGTGGATTGCCTGAAGTCAGGAGTTCAAGACCAGCCTGGCCAACAGGGTAAAACCCTATCTCTACTAACAATACAAAAATTATCCAGGTGTGGTGGCACACACCTGTAATTCCAGCTGCTTGGGAGGCTGAGGCAGGAGAATTGCTTGAATCTGGGAGGTGGAGGTTGCAGTGAGCCAAGATTGTGCCATTGCAATCCAGCCTGGGTGACAAGAGCAAATCTCATTAAAGAAAAAAGAAGCGAGAAGGAAAGAGGAGAGGGCTCCTGGTTCCCACATGGTCACTGCACCTCAATTTCTCCTCCAGGGCTACCCTGTGTGCTGGCATGTGCACCTTGTATACCACCAGCCACAGCAGCTAGATTGCAAATACTCTGATTTTAGTCAACTGTGCCATGCTTTCCTAGAAATAGTTTAATCAGAGAGCAAAAAAATATATATAGAACAACCAAAAATAAATATTAAAATTCAAATTGAAGTGAAAATAAAGGAAAACAATAAAGGTAAGGCTGTGGAGAAAATGATCATAGTGCAAAAGTGTTCACACAGACGGCTTTTTCATAGTGACCAACCGTTTCCTCCAATGTGCTGTCTAAGCCCCTCCTGACCAAAGCCGTACGACCGCATAACCAGTTGTAAGGCTTGCATTGTTTATGGGAACAACTGGGAGCTCCGCGGAGGGCTCACCATCTTTGTCCCACCTCCCCAGCACTTCTCACAGCCCCCGACATGGTAATACGTGGTGGTCAATAGACAGGCATGGAAGAACATGAACCACGTGGAAGTGTGCTGGTTACCTTTATGCGTCCACTTGACCGGGCCACTAGGTGCTCACATATTTGGTGAAACATTATTCTGGGTGTTTTGTTTTTGTTTTTGAGATGGGGTATTACTATGTTGGTCAGACTGGTCTCTAACTCCTGACCTCAGGTGATCTGCCCACCTCAGGCTCCCAAAGTGCTGAGATTACAGGCATGAGCCCCCATGCCTGGCCTATTCTGTGTGTCTGTGAGGGTATTTTGTGTGAAATTGACATGTAAATTGGTGGACTGTGTAAAGCAGATGCCATCCTTGGTGTGGGTGTGCTTCGTCCATTCAGTCAAAGGTCTGAATACAACAAAAGGCTGGTGCTCCCCTGAGTAAGGAAGGATTCTCTTCATGAACCAGGACATTAGCTTTGTCTATGGCTGCAGACTTTAATGGAAACATTGGTTCTTCAGGGGTCTCGAGCCCACCAACCTTCAGACTGGAACTCCAGCCCAGGCTCTCCCGGGTCTCCAGCTTGCCCATTCACCTTCAGATCTCGGCGCTTGCCAGCCTCCTAATCACGTGAGCCAATTCCTTACAATCGTTTACTCTCCAGATAGACAGGTAGATAGATCCATCCTACTGGTTCTGTTTCTCTAAAGAAACCTAACATACAATAAGTTAATTCGTTTCTTAACTCTCAGGTGTGAGGGACATCTATCTCGCACATCTGAAAGAAGGTCCAATGATGTAGTGGAATGTATGTGACTGTTACTGTCATAATAGATTGGCGGGTATTAGCAAACCAGTGTCTCACTATTCAGTGTGCATATGAATCACCTAGGGCTCTTGTAAAATGAAGACTTGAATTCAGTAGGTCCAGGGTTGGCCTGGGAGGCCTCAGGTGTCCAGCTCCTTAGCCCATAGCTTAAGAGGGAGCTCTTAGAGTCTTTCTCAACACCACCTATGGAGACAAATTACTTGGGGAGATTCCCTCTGTTCTCTCAGAGCTTATTGTTGGGGGGGTCACAGGCCCTGGAGCTCTGCCGCACCAGGCTCCATCCCTAGCAGATGGTGTTTGTGATTTAAGGAGGCAGCCAAGGTGACTGCCTCTAGCTTCCCTGTGACACCCGACTCTTTATCTGGGGGAGATAAACAGTGGGTCTAGACTAGCCCAGATATTCTGAGTGTAGTTCTTCTTTCTTTTGCAAATCACACCAATGGCAGCCCTTGGATCACTGCTCTCTGGTTTTTGCAACTATAGATTTGAGGCTTCGCAGGGGCCACCTTGGGCTGGCATGCTCTAGCTTCTTCTAGTGTTGGGCTGCAATCTCTAAATCTTTCTTTTTTTTTTTATCAATCCAATTCAATCTGCTTTCTATCTCCCAAGATATCTTAAAATATCTGGTCCACTGCCGGCTCCCTTCCTTATGTTTAAGCAAAGTTCTATATTTTCTGCCAATTCAATGGGTAATTGGGGAAAAAGAAGTACTTACAATGTTCAGTCCACTTTCTTGATCCAGAAATCTGGGCCGTTTTCAAAGGCTCTGCATGTGGTTCTTAAATTTTATGCTGAATCAACAAAGAGTATGTTGCCAAACTGAAAATTTCGTGCAGTTGGCTGCCTCTCCATCATAGCTCAGAACAAGGGTACACAAGAAAATGATATGACATATACAGTGCTTTAAAATCTTCTTTACTGAAGTGTAACATACATTTAGAAAAGTGTACAAAGCCAGCAAGGTCCAGCTCACTGAATTCCACGAGCTGAATTCACCCATGTAACCAGCACCCAGATTAAGAAGTTCAACATTAGCAGCAGGTCAGAGGGCCTGCCCTGGGTTGGGCTCCTCCCTCCCCAGTCCCAGAGATGACCTCTGCCCCTACTTCAATCCCACAGATTAGCGTATTTATGGCAATGGAATCATATAGTATGTACTCTTTTGTGTCTGGCTTCGTCTACTCAACATTACATTTGCAAGATGCTTCCATGTTTCATGTATAAATTTGTTCATTTTTATTTCTGTCGAGTATTTAATGTACAGAAGAACCACAATTAATTTGTTCTAGCCCTTTTTATACAGCACTATTGAGATATAACTTATATGCCATATGATTCATCCATTTAAAGTTTTTGTGTGGACGTATGTTTTCATTTCTCTTAGGTATGTACCTAGAAATAGAATTACTGGGACATATGGTAACTCTGTGATAAACTTTTTGAGGATCTGCCAAACTGTTTCCAAAGTGGCAAAACCATTTTATACTCCCATCAGCAGTGTATAGGAGTTCTGATTTCTTGTATCCTTACCGACACTTGCTATGGTCAGTCTTTTTAACTGTAGCCATTCAGTGGGGTGTGACATAGTATCTCCTTGTGGATTTGATTTCTGTTTCCGTAATGACTAATGACCTTGAGCATCTTTCCATAGGATGATTGGCAATTTGTACATCGTCTTTGGAAAAATGTCTATTACAATACTTTGTTCATTTTAAAATTGTGTTATTTGCTTTTTTTATTTTTATTGCATTTTAGGTTTTGGGGTACATGTGCAGAACATGCAAGATAGTTGCATAGGTACACACGTGGCAGTGTGTTTTGCTGCCTTCTGCCCCTTCTCCCATATTTGGCATTCCTCCCCATGCCATCCCTCCCCTGCTCCCCCCCGCTGTCCCTCCCCTACTTCCGCCAATAGACCTCAGTTTGTGGTACTCCCATCCCTGCGTCCATGTGTTCTCATTGTTCATCACCCGCCTATGAGTGAGTATATATGGTGTTTCCTTTTCTGTTCTTGAGTCAATTTGCAGAGAATGATGTTCTGCAGATTCATCCATGTCACTACAAAGGACACAAACTCATCATTTTTGATTGCTGCATAATATTCCATGGTGTATATGTGCCTCATTTTCCCAGTCCATTCTATCATCAATGGGCATTTGGGTTGATTCCAGGTCTTTGCTATTGTAAACAGTGCTGCAATGAACAT
>CM052654.1:134932270-134958167 GCA_028533165.1 Leontopithecus rosalia | reverse complement strand
TTATTTGTGAGTATCCCTTGCTCTGTCCTGCCCAGCTAGGAGGCAGTCTAGTCACTATTTGGCTGCCGAGGCTCCGCCCTGCTGGTGTGAGGTCCGCCCTTTTGCTGTGGGCTCCTTCCTGCTGTTTTGGGCTCCGCCCTGCTGACGTAGGCTCCACCCTGCTGATGTGGGCTCTGCCCTGTTGGCAGAGTCTCTCTGTTATTGCGGGTTGCCTTGGCAATGGCTGACTGCGTCAGCAATGGGCGGGTACCTCAGTAGGGGCTGAAGCTCTCGGCAATGGCAGACACCCCTCCCCCACCGAGCTGCACAGCTGTGGCTTCAGCTGCTCCCGCAGTGGAACTCTCAACCCCGGGCACTCTGAGCTTGTCCCTGTGGGGGTGGGACCCATCGAGCCTGATCACTTGGCTCCCTGCCTCCGAGCCTTTTTGCTTTTTTTTTTTTTTTAAGTTGTAGGGTTGACTGTCTCCCGGGTGCCTCAGCCGCTGGCCAAAAGGGCACCGGGATCTGTGTAATTTCCAGTGCAGCGACCCTCTGCGCTGGTTCACAATTCACCTCCCAGAAATCTCCTGGTCTGGTTCACCATCCAAAACCCTTTCAATCAGATGAACATGGCAATCTGCCCTCCCAAGTCTCAAATTGCCGGTTTAACAGGGCACCCAGACCCGTGTGTTTTGTGAGCCGTGCCGCTGCACTGCGGTGCCGGCTGCCTGGCCGCGCCAGCGGATACCGCTGTGCTTGTGTCTTGCATCCTTCTTACACCTGGGCTTTTCCCTGCTCTCTGGGCTATAAAGATCCTTCTGGAAATGCGGTGTGAACTCACTCTCTACGTCTTGACTGAGAGCTGCAATCGTGAGTTGTTTCTAGAGCACCATCTTCCTCCCTCCTCGTTATTTGCTTTTTTGTAAGTGCTCTTTACATATTCTCGATGCAAGTCATTTAGCCATTACATAATTTTCATATAAATTGTGTAATTCTGTGGATTGTTTTCTTGCTTTGTTAAATTATTATTTGTTGTACAATAGTTTTAAATTTTGATGTAGTCTAATTTATCTATTTTCTTTTTTGTCATTGATGCATTTGGTGCTATATCTTAGAAACTGTTATCTAATACAGGTTCACGAAGATTTAGTTCTATGCTTTCTTCTAAGGGTTTTATAGTTTTAGCTCTTACATTCATGATTTATTGTGAGTTAATCTTTGTTTGGTGTGAGGTGAGAGTGCACATTTATTCTTTTTTTTTTTTTTTGAGATGGAGTTTCGCTCTTGTTACCCAGGCTGGAGTACAATGGCGCAATCTCAGCTCACTGCAACCTCTGCCTCCTGGGTTCAGGTAATTCTCCTGCCTCAGCCTCCTAAGTAGCTGGGATTACAGGCATGCACCACTATGCCCAGCTTATTTTTTGTATTTTTAGTAGAGACGGGATTTCACCATGTTGACCAGGTTGGTCTTGATCTCTCTACCTCGTGATCCACCCACTTCGGCCTCCCAAAGTGCTGGGATTACAGGCTCGAGCCACCATGCCCGGCCCACATTTATTCTTTTGCATGTAGATATACAGTCTTCTCAGAACTGTTTGTTGAAGGGACTGTTTTTTCCCCATTGAATGGTCTTGGTACCTTTGTCAAAAATCAACTGACCCTAGATATATGAGTTTTTTCTTGACTCTCAATTGTATTCCATTGATTATATGTCTATCCTCATGGCAGTACCACATTGTCTTGATTATTGTATCTTTGTAAGTCATCAATAAAGAGATGATTCTTGTTGGTCATCACCTTGCCTGATTCTCTCTGATAAAGGCTATTAAATGTATGGCCACTCTGCCATTTTGCATGCATCCTGCAACTACTGGCCTTTTCTTCATTAATCTTCACCAAGATTAATGCGGACCTCATTTCTCCCTCACAGCCCGTGGACTTCACAGGCAAAATAAAAGGAGCATCTCGGCCGGGCACAGTGGCTCAAGCCTGTAATCCCAGCACTTTGGGAGGCCGAGGCGGGTGGATCACGAGGTCAAGAGATCGAGACCACCCTGGTCATCATGGTGAAACCCCGTGTCTACTAAAAATACAAAAAATAAGCTGGGCATGGTGGCGCATGCCTGTAATCCCAGCTACTCAGGAGGCTGAGGCAGGAGAATTGCCTGAACCCAGGAGGCGGAGGTTGTGGTGAGCCGAGATCGCGCCATTGCACTCCAGCCTGGGTAACTAGAGTGAAATTCCATCTCAAAAAAAAAAAAAGAAGTCAGGAAGGCCCCAACACACCTGCCTGCTGCATCTAGGATAGAGCATCTTTCCCAGGAGAGGGACTGGGTCAGGGGAGACAGGTCTTCTCTGTCCCACCTGTCTGGAATAGAGCTTTTGCAACACAAGACTGAGAGAAGGGTGAGAAATGCTACCGCCTGCTCCTCCTAGGGTGGAACCATAGCCCCAGACTGGGAACTGGAAGAGAGGGAACTCTCCATCTCTGGCTGCACACATCCATGGGAGATTTTCTGCTGCGTGGGGCTGGAAGAGGTATTTAATAGGGCAGGTCATAGCTCAAAAGCCATGAACTCTTGCTAATATCACAGAGTTTAACAGATTTTTTGAATGAATGTTTTTTCTCATTTGCTGTATATGTTTAGAACATTTTCCAGAGACCTTAAATGATGTTTTAAATATATATATATATTTACCAGTTATTTGTTACTTTGCTGGGAAGAAGGCCTGTGGGCTCCTTACCCTGTCATTACAAGAGGTTCTGTTTCCTGTGTGTTCTGTTCTGGATGGACATTTGGGTTGCTTTCAGCTTGCCCACATTATAAAATAATGCTTCTGTGAATAACCTTGAAGATGTCATATCATGAATAGATGTGCACCTTTTTGTTGGGTGTACCTAGTATATACCTAGGAGTGACTTGTTTGTTGATAGGGCTGCATATATTCAGCTTTAATTATTGATATTAACAAAATGTTTTTTAAAGTAACTGTACCAATTACACTCCTAATATAGGTCAACTTTGCATCTTTCACAGATAGTTTCAGTAAATTAAAAAGATTGAAAAGTTTAAATACTTGGTTGTGAATCTAAATGAAAAAAAGTGAATCAGGAAAAGTGAATTCAGAAATTATATCTTTTTCTACTTTTTAGCATAACCTAGATTTAAAGTTAAAAAAAAGCTATTACTTATAGTTTCTACATTCAATACCTATGAACCATATACCCAAGATGAGGAGAGTCTAGCCAAATACGTCCCTCCCTCTGAAAATTCAGTTGACCCTTTAAATGAGTTATTTATTAAGCCCTCTCCAGCTGTTTGTCCTGATGCCAGCATTCTGCCACTCAGGTGTCTGTGATCAGGAACTGCAGCCCCTCTGCCCTGGGTGTTCATGTTGGTAGTCCTTGGCTCTCAGGCTTTCCCCCAGGTCCTCACTCTTTACTTGCTTTCACATTATTTCTGTTTCCAGATTCTGAAATTTTGGCTTTTTCTTGAATATCTGCACAGTTTTTCCTGTTAGATATGATGGCCATCATTTCCCAGCTTCCATCCTTGGTGTCTCAGAGACATATCTCAACATTCTGTTTGTTCCTGCCTGCTGTTATCTATAATCTTTAGTGGATACTGTGGTTGACTCTCTAGCTTGTACTTTACTTTTCCTCTGATGCAAGGTAAGTTAGAGAATTGAGCTTCGATCACATTTTGGGAATGATACTTGTTGGGTGATTGCTGAATTAGTGAGTTGCAAAGGCCACCCCGCTAGAGGTTCATGTTTGTTGGAGGAGATATGGCAGATAAGTAAGCTGAGGTCAAATCATGAATTTCAAGCCAGTGACTTTTAGGTTTTCTTTTCTAAAAAAAGTGGAAGCTATTGCACAAATTTCATAGACTCTATAATGATCAGATTTGCAGATGTATATCATCCTAGATGCATCAGGTTTGCTTGGATGTGTAGGATATGTAAGATCTTGGAGCATTGGGGTAAAATCTGAATTTGGGGAAAAATCAAAGCAAGCTTGAATGTTTAATGTTGTTCTCAAGTAAATAAAAATCAAAATTAAAAAAAGGAGTAATTGCTGAGCACGGTGGCTTACGCCTGTAATCCTAGTACTTTGGGAGGCCGAGGCAGGCAAATCACCTGAGATCAAGAGTTCGAGACCAGCCTGACCAACAAGGAGAAACCCTATCTCTACTAAAAATACAAAAAATTAGCCAGGCATGGTGGTGAGTGCTTGTAATCTCAGCTACTTGGAAGGCTGAGGCAGAAGAATTGCTTGAACTCGGGAAGCAGAGGTTGCAGTGAGCTGAAATCACACCACTGTACTCCAGTCTGGGCAACAAGAGTGAAAATTTGTCTCAAAAATAAATAAATAAAGAGTAATTGAGTCCTTTACCCAGTGAAGAAAGAGCAGAGTTGCTAATTCCCTTTGGCTTCTCTTAAAAGAAAAGGTGAGTAACACAGTCATTTCTTTGTAATCTCTTTAAAGGGCTACTTGGAAGTACATTTCAAGTAGCGCAGTAGTGATGAGACAACCCCATGTATTACAATCTGCTTTTACTCACTACAACCTAGTCCCTCAGTCCAGTTCCACAATGCCAGCCACTTCAGCTTTCCCATTTGCAAGCAAGATTCAGGAGCTCCCACTGCAATAGAATCAAGTAAAAGAAAAAGTTTTTAAAGTTTAAAAAGAAGCATTTTATATAATCAGGAATTGAAGATGCTTCAAAATTTTAATAGTAGATAGGAATAATACTAATATCTTAAGAAAAAGCAAGACTGATCAGGCACGGTGGCTCATGCCTGTAATCCTAGCACTTTGGGAGGCCAAGGCGGGTGGATTATCTGAGGTCAGGAGTTCAATACCACCCTGGCCAACATGGCAAAACCCCGTCTCTACTAAAAAAAATAAAAGCAAAAAACAAGGAGATTAGCTGTGTGTGGTGGCAGGAGCCTGTAGTCCCAGCTACTCAGGAGGTTGAGGCAGGAGAATGGCTTGAACCTGGGAGGCAGAGGTTGCAGTGAGCCGACGTCATGTCATTGCACTCCAGCCTGGGTGAAGTGCAAGAGTGAAACTCAATTAAAAAAAAAAGTAGGATTAATTCACTAACTATTTGTGTTTCAGATGCTATTCTAAGGACTTTACAAACAGCCTCTCTAATACACAATAATCCCAATAGGTAGTTGTTATTATTCCCATCTTGCAGATGAGAAAGCTGAGGTCCGAGGATCATTACATAGTGGCTGTGGCAGGTGAGATCTCAGCCACGTTGAGCTTGAAACAGGGTTGTGATACTGAACCTGCCTTCCTTGTGGTTCAGTGGATGGAATCCTTTACTTGAGGTGGAAAGATTGTCATCTTTAGGTGCCCGTCTGTATGAAATTATATGTCCTCACCTTCCTCTTCTCATCTGTAAATGGGGCCTGGGGAACATCTTCAGCTTATTTCCCAAATTCTCTTTAAGGACCGCCTGAGAGGTGATAAGCCGCAGAAGGAAAATAGCAAACATGGCATCTGGGAGCTCTGTTCTAGCTGACGCATAAACATTCCCTGACACTTGAGATCTGCTGCTGACTTCAGTGAGCGGATATCCTCAGGAAATAATTAGCCCTTCCCAGTAACGAAAGAATAGGGAGGGCTCTGGAGTGCACCCAAAGGCAGAACATTGAGACCAGAAGGTTTTGTCTGCCCAGAACTGAAAATCTAAGTTACTATTTATGGTATTTTAAATATTTCTTTAAATCAACATATATGTAATTTTTTTTGCAAAGTCAGGTTTTTCTTCAGTGTTGTCTGGTATTTATCATTTCTCTATCTATCTTTTTTTTTTTTTTGAGATGGAGTTTCACTCTGTCACCAAGCTGGAGTTCAGTGGCATGATCTCAGCTCACTGCAACCTCTTCCTCCTGGGTTTAAGCGATTCTCCTGCCTCAGCCTCCTGAGTAGCTTGGACTACAGGCACGTGCCACCATGCCTGGCTAATTTTTGTATTTTTAGTAGAGACGGAGTTTCACCATGTTGGCCAGGATGGTCTTGATCTCTTGACCTTGTGATCCACCCGCCTTGGCGTCAAAATGCTGAGATTACAGGCATGAGCCACCATGCCCGGCCGCATTTACCATTTCTAATCTAGAACATAAACAATCTCCATAAACCACTCTCCCTCATGTATGTTACTGAGTCCCCACACACTGCACATTGTGCAACCATTTTTTTCCTATTTGCTATGAAACATTTTAATGGGGTCTTTGCAAAACATAACAAGTGGCTTTGGTATTTTTAATTTTTCTTAACATTAGGAAATACGAAGAGAGAAGATGACTGAAGTAAGCTACCTTGGGGCTTTAGAGGGAAGGCCAGCAGTATTGTCAACCCACTTGGCTCTGCCAAACCACGATGAAAGTCATGGCCATGGCCCAGGCTGGCTGCAAGGAAGTCCCTGTGTGTCTCTGTTCTGAGCTGCAGCCCAGGCTGCTCATGTTTATTTCCTCTGTCATTCTGGGAGGTGTGTCAGCTTGCACAGCTTCAGCTCCCTCATGCTGACACCATGTTGGAAAGGCCATTTTACTTCTCAGAGATTCAAATAACCCACTGCTAATCAAATGCTTGACTTGTTTTTCGGGTCTAGCAGACAGACACCAATCAGAAGCTCCGTGGCAGTGTGACCTGCTTTTACCTTCCAGGCCCTGCCTCGCTCTACCGACTGTCTTCATTGGGATCGCACCAGAACTTCTTACCATTCTCTTTAACAGTGTAGTGTAGCTTTTTACATCTTTGCCTGATAACTTCAATTCATCCTCCAGGACTTAGCTCAGGTATGGCCTGCCCTGGGAAGCTCCTTCGAGACCTTCACTGCCCTCTTAGGGCCATATGCTAATTTTCTCAATGACAATTGTATATTAAAGACATGTGCCCATCTTTGCTACTAAACTTGGAGCTAGTTTTGAAGAAGGAAATTCCCTAATGATCTTAATGGTACTCTCTGTTAGCCTGGAGCCTGGTGTCCTATAAACATTAGTGCTTGTGATATTATTGACGAATAAATAAATGAGAGATTGTGAAGATGGGGCATTATCTTTCTAATGATCATCACTGTATTTGGTGTAAATGTTTATATTCATTTAATGTCAAGATACAGTAGCAAGTGCGAAGGTGTAATGTCAACTGTGTGAAATGGTATTGATAGACGTTTATGCTGAAACCATGTACTATTTTATGCTGATAAAAGGAACTAAAGTATGTCCTGCATTTCTCTAAGTGCTTTGCAAATATCAACTCATGTAACCTTCATACAACCCTATGTGGTACATGCTATTATTAGCCTCAATTTTCAGATGAGGAAACAGATACAGAGTTAAGTACCTAGTTCAAGGCCAAAGAGCCACAAAGAAGTCAGGACTTGAGTTCAGACAGTCTTGGCTCTGCCCAGGCTGGTGGGGCCTTCTTAGAGTGTCCTTCTCCCTTACCTCTTTGAGCTGATTCACTCCCCCTTTGGAGCAATTGCCTGGTTCGATTGAAACTGTTCATTTTCATTTTGGGTTTATCTGGTAGACTCTGAGTTCTTTAAGAAAGGTCATATTTCCCCACACCTTTCAGAGTTCCTTGCACACAACTGGTGCTGATGTTTGTTCGTTTTTCTTTAATGAGTAGACGATGAAGGGTTCACTGAGTTGTGGAATCACCTCATTCATCTGGAAGAAGCTGAGGAAATGTTACGAGCTGCAAATGCCAACACAAATGTTCAAATCGGTGCTTCCCAGTGTCGCCACCAAGATCTCCGGTGTTCGGTGAGCAAAGAAAAGAAGTTCAGCAGAAAGTGACCCTCTTGTGTTAAATGTTTAGGAAATAGAAAAGATGGTAGTAACGGTCCTCTTTCACATCAGCTAATGAATTGTGTTCTTGGTCCACCCATCCGCGGACATTCATGTCTCAATTTCCTAACTACAGATTGATTCTGAGTAACATTCTCACTCAAACCCCCGATAAAATAATTTTATGCAATATAAAGGTGCCTTGAATTTTCCCTTAAGATTATAATTTCAAAGTCATTCTAGAATTGAGAGGAAAGAGAAGGGAAAGAGGGAGAAGAGAACCAAATAGCTGTTTCAGTAATCAGAACATTTCCTGGCTTTGGAGAGAACACAACAAGGGAATAATCCCACAATGGATGAATACAACAGTCTGTGGACCGTGTCTATAGGTGAAGAGTGTGGAACGTAGGAGGCAGCACCAGTGATCCAGGCTGGGTTTTCCAAAGCCCACTTGTGAAGAAATTGGATTCCAAAACCTGAAATGTGTTAGAGTCTCCTAAAGCTTGGCTCTGCCTCAGACTTGTATTTCCATGTGAACTCGGAATTCAGGGAATTTAAATCCATATGGACTTTAGGAGGCTTTGGGCTGGGGTGAAATACGGGCTGTCATTTTGGAGGCCTTTTGCAGATGTATTAATTTATCCTGAGCTGCAGATGCATGCACATGCAAGAGGCCTAACCTGTCCATCTCATCTGGCTCGGGACCAAAGGGTACTGGAGTTCACATAATTCAGTCTCCCATCTCTACGCAGACACTTTCCAAACCACCCAAGGTTGAATGTAATCAAAAGCCGGTTGGCAGTGAAAGATAGGACTACATCCCCTGTCCTGGAATCTTTTCTTTCCATGGTGTTCTTTCAGAACATCATGGCTGTGCTTCAGTCACCTCATTTAACTCTTAAGTGGTAAGCAAGTGTCCTCAAAACAGGCCCAAGCTGGGTCCACACCCTTCCCCAACACTTCCTTCCAGCATAACTGTATTCCCATCTCTCCAAATCTGTTGTCTTTATTTCTTCTTAGTCCTTCCTAGAATTTACTCTTTACCTGATACAAGCAAGAAACTATAGAAAAATGATATTTTCCAAAATATGTATCTGTCTAATGAAAACCATGGTTGCAAGCTCAGTTTGGTAAATATTTGTGGAGTCCCAGATATGTGTCTGATGCTGAAAGAATGATAAAGCATGGCCACTGCATGAAGCCTAAAGACATTAAGCCAAAGGGCCGGGCGCGGCAGCTCACACCTGTAATCCCAGCACGTTGGGAGGCCGAGGCAGGTGGATCACGAGGTCAAGAGATTGAGACCATTCTGGTCAACATGGTGAAACCCCATCTCTACTGAAAAAATACAAAAATTAGCTGGGCATGGTGGTGCGTGCCTGTAGTCCCAGCTACTCGGGAAGCTGAGGCAGGAGAATTGCTTGAACCCAGAAGGCAGAGGTTGTGGTTAGCCGAGATCGTGCCATTGCACTCCAGTCTGGGTGGCAACAGCGAAACTCCATCTCAAAAAAAAAAATACAAGACATTAAGCCAAACATACAGAAACAACTGCAATGTACATAAGAACTCTAAAGCTTCTGATGGGAGAGAACTCATACATTTAGGCCTGTGTCCCCCAAGACATGGTCCATAAATGTTCTGCATTGGAATCATCTATGCATTATTAACACAGATATTTTTTACATTAACGTTAACATTAACATTTTTTTTTGAGATGGAGTTTCGCTGTTGCCACCCAGACTGGAGTGCAATGGCACGATCTCGGCTAACCACAACCTCTGCCTTCTGGGTTCAAGCAATTCTCCTGCCTCAGCTTCCCGAGTAGCTGGGACTACAAGCACGCACCACCATGCCCAGCTAATTTGAGAGTCTACTCCAGACCTGTGGAATCGGAATCTCTCAAGGCAGGAGTTGGAAATTTTCATTTTAATCAACACCCACAAAACCAAATGTTTTGTTCTCTGAATGACTCAAGAGAGTCAGAGAGCTGCTTGGAGGCAGTAGAATTAAAGATGGTTACGATTTCAAAAATAAGAAATGCAAGAAAGGCATTTTGTGCAGAAGGAACAGCAAGGCAAAGGCACTGAAAAAAATAAAAGCCTTGGAAAGCTTCCTGGGAAGGAATGCACTTTGGCTGGCTCATACTGTACGTGAAGACCAACCAGGCCAGGTGAGCTGGAATGTGACCTTGGGTCTTCTGCCTACCTGAGGCTGTTATTTGTTTGAAGACTGCTGAAGGGCAGACTGCACGTCTGTTAAGTTTGGTTAAGCCTCTAATCCTATAAGGATATTTAATTTCTTTTTTACTTAAATTGGTTTCTTAGCATGATATTAGGGTATAGTGAAAACAGCTTGAGTTTTTTGTTTCTGATTTTGTTTTCCTTAAACCAGCATCGATTTAAATTCCGGCCCCATCACATATTAGCTCTATGATCTCATGCTAAGTCACCAATCACCTCAGAGTCTCAGCTTGTGCACCAACAACATGGACATAACAACAACCAGCTGTCCTTAGGGATTAGCAGAAATGCACAGTAGTGGCCTGGCACATTACAGACACTCAAGAAAGGGAAACTGTCATTGAAGAATTATTGAACTTTTGGGACACTGGGGAATGAGCTTGCTTTTTCCTGACCTCTCCTTGGATCCAGCAAATCAACTTATGATTTTAACGTTCAGATTCACCCGTCTACCTGGCATATTAACGATCTCACTGCATTGCAACTTCTGAAGCTCTTTGAAAGGCATGTCAGCCAGGGACAGCATTGAGTCCTTGTGCTGGGATGGCCTGGTGCCAAGGCAAATGTTTAGGCTTGGCTGAGGGCTTGACAAGTTGCATTCAATGAATGTTCTATGTTTTAAAGAAAATGAAAACCCAGGAGCTTTTTTGGGAACAGAGGGGTTGGCTTCTCAGCTGGTGGGTAATAACTACACAGGTGCGCTGCCTCCCAGTGACGCGGGGTGAACATTTGACCTGCAGAGCCTGGTGAAGCCATCCCTGGGAAAGCCTGAAGCAAGTGCTGCTCTGAGTGTGTGCAGCTCTGTTTGACTTGGCTGCAGTCCCCACAAACCTGGCAGGGGGCATGGCCCAGAGGAAAACAGCCTTGATACGGACGCTGGTCACTGCCATGCTCTGGGACACCTGTGGGTTTCACAACCCACCTTCCCTGGCCCTCAGCATCCCCGCCAGTTCGTTTGTATTCCCAGAAAAGATCCCATTGCTCACTTGCTCCAATGCTCAGTATCTGCTCGGGGTCGACGCCTAAAGGCACTCACCTGTGTACACCTCTGAGCGCAGGCACTGGGCCAGCTGCACCGTCAGAAGTCTTTGTTGACTCTAGGTCTCTCTCCTATTTCCAAGCATCAATAAATATACCAAGTTCTATTGCAATGGGGAAGAAACTAATGTTCAGTAAGCACCTGCCTCCAGCCAGGTGCTTTCACAAGCAGTACATTGTCTAATCTTCTAAGCAACTGTATAAGAAATATATTATCTTCTTTCTAAAAGTTAATATATTTATTTGAAAAAGCTGGTGGAGTTTCAAAGTCGTAAGTAACTCGAAGACAGGACATCACAGGAGCAAAGATTTAGACTCGGCATTCTGACCCTAAGTTCATGATCTTTGCCTTCACTATGCTGCCTCTGTATGCTCTAGAAAGAGCAATGGGTCAGGGGAGGAGCACTCTGGATTCCAGCCCAAGCTCTGCTATTGACTGGCTAAGAACGAATCACCCCCTCTGTTTCAATGCCTCTGACTCTATTTATAAATGGAGGGTATGAACAAGCTGCCTCTAAGGCTCTTTCAATTTTAATGTATATTTAGGGCTTGCTTATCAACCCTCAGGACAAAATATAGGTTTTGGGTATCCTTTGCTTCTGTTAGTCCCTGCCAAAAAACTCCATGTGTGTCCTGAGAGACCAGTGAAGCAATGTCTAGATGGCATTGCACTGTGGGCTCCATGGTCAGGGAGGACTTTAAAATACAGCAGGCTGTTTTCAGTCCCAGCACAACCTCTAATAAAGGTTGTTTGCACAGCAGGAAGAAGCAGAAACACCCATATGCCTCCAAGGACAAGCACAAGGGCAGATGCTTGCGTGGACTTCAGCGTGGGCCAGGCCTTCCTTGTTGTGCACTCTCTGTGTCTATTCCTCCTCTTCACCTTCGCAAGCGCATCAGGAGAGAAAGGAGTTAGTTTTCCCATTTTGCACATATGTGGAGAACTGAGGCACAGACAGCTCCCACACATGGCTTGTAAAGAAGAGCGGGCTTTGCACCCTGTTAGTTGCTGTCACCATGACGCTATGTGCGGTATTTTGACAAAGGCAGGCAGGTGGAAACTGCCCATTAAGAAACTTGCTCTATATTCTGAAAAAGGAATAAAATGAATGGTGATTGTGCAGCAGGGCTTGGTGGCCACCTCACGCATGTCGTTTCATTTAATTCTCACAGCAACACACCATTTAGTTGGCATCTTGGTTAAACTGTGGCTAAGAAGTTAGAAAAGATCTGTCTTGTGGGGAGCAGCGGTTTTACTTCTGTGGACTTTCTGACCACACATCCTGTGTTCTTCCAGCCACCAGGCTGCTGGAACAGGACAGTATCCCTGGCTCACCCTCTCTTTCTGTCCCGTGACAACCTTCCCTGTTTGTTAATGGGATTAGAAGGTAGAAATGGATTGATCTGTATCACAGTCTTCAGGACTCATTCTTATTTGGGGAGGAACTTCAATTACAGAATGGAAATAAAGAAAGTTAGAAAGAATCCTACAGATCATAACATTAATAACTATGGACTTGCTTATTTCTCTATACACCACAGTCTCCATTAATCCACATGGATTCAAGTGTAGGAAACATCTTTCATTTCTGTCCTGCAGACCCTAGTGTCCGGCACTGCACAAAGCCAATGGTCCTGTCTCCCTTCCTCCTGCTCCATGAGCAGGTGCTGTGGCTTCCCAGGGTGCAGGTAAGAGGCCGCACAGGAACCCGCACTCCACTACCCTCTGGGAGCTGAGCGACTGTGTTCTTACATCTGAGACTCATCAGAACAGAGCTGATTACCTTTGCCCAAAAGACCACTGGGAAAACTTCAGAGGTGAAGGATCGGTATAATCAGCTGTTTTAAAATGTATTAAGATACCAAAAAATGTGGATTAAGTCTTGTTTTGGAGCACACACTCAGACAGCATTTTGGCATGGATTTTATTCATGGAATCATCATCTTCCTAATAAAACCAGATTGACAGTACAATCATCACACGTATTTTCAAGGTAACCACTTCAAAGGGATAGAAAGACAAGGAAAGCAGTTTGGGGAGAGGGAGAAAGATGAAGAGGAAGAAAAAGAGAATGTTGCAAAATAGGAACTCACTTCACAGTATTCCCGACTTTCCGCCCAGGTGCAGAAGAAGCGGCACACGTCTGGTGTTTAAACCTCTTTTTAGACATGGTTTTTAACTTTGTAGCCTCATTCCATGTAATCACATGTGTCTCTAACCTCTACTTACTTACCAAAATGCATGAGAATCTGTTCAAAGAAGTACAATTTAATCCCATTTGAAGATTAGGCAATTGCCAAATTGTTTCAACGTGGTAGAGAACAACAACCAGATCTTCTGGGCTGTTTGGACCCCCTTAAAATTATATACCAAGTTTAATCAGAAATCATTCATCTTCTTCTTAAATCATCAGGAAATTTTTTTGAAAATGAAATATGCCTAGCATTAGGGTTGAAATGAAGCCCTTGCGTTGTTTGTTGATTTAAGGAAGCGCAGAATGCTTTTGAAAGTTCTGTGAACACAGATGCACAGGGAACCCGGCAGCTCCCATGCACCTTTTGGCTCCGTCCCAGGTCCTGTGTCAGCAACACACGAGGAAGCTTCTGATTTTAGCGAAATATGAATGTTGAGATGAGTTTGGGGTAGGCATCTCCTAGAATGCCAAGGACTATAACGAAAGGTCAGCTTACTTACAAATGCATGTATGGAAACCCAAGAGAGCAGAAAAGAGAAAGTTTAATGGTGTGTGTGTGTGTGTGTGTGTGTGTGTGTGTGTGTGTTTCCCTAGAAGTAGATGCAAGAGAGAAACAGTGTATATGAAGGCTGGGTTAAAGCTCTGTACCTAAAGAGTCACTGAGTTGGAAGGAATGTTCTAGACCCTAATTCAGAGGCTTCTAGATGCCACCCAGGAATTAATAACAGACAGATTGCTTAGCAACAGCCTGACTTGCTTCTTGAAGAGTCATATTCCTAGGTCCCATTTCAGACGTGAGGAATTAGAATCTCTAAGGAGCTATTTGAGGATCAGTGGGTTCTGCAGAGCTCCCCAAGTTCTTTTAATGCATGACATGGTTTAGATATTCTTTATTTAAATCTCTTATCTTATACATGAAAAAAGTGAGATGCTGAGACATCAGCAAAAATTGCTCAAGGCCACCCATCTGGTGAGCAGGGAGCCCTGTTATGGTTCAAGCCTCCCCATTCCTGCTGCAGCTTTCA
Source organism: Leontopithecus rosalia (assembly GCA_028533165.1). Taxonomy (NCBI): domain Eukaryota; kingdom Metazoa; phylum Chordata; class Mammalia; order Primates; family Cebidae; genus Leontopithecus; species Leontopithecus rosalia. The sequence goes on along the minus strand of CM052654.1, from coordinate 134,943,878 downwards.
GAAAGGCTGGAGAGGACACATGTGTGATGTTTGCTTGACTCAGGTTTCACTTTGAAACACTTTTTTTTTCTTTTAAAGGAATCTCTTCTCTTTTGGCAGGCAGCCTTTGCTTCCCACACAAATAATTCTGTCTTTCAAACAAAGTTAAGCTTTTCTAAAGCTTAGAAAATCCAACCTAATCACAGTGTAGTTTCCCTCTTGTAAGTTCTATGAAAAGCTTAAGCCATTTTCTTCTTGCTGGGCTGTGAAAAAGGGAAGTTGTATCACACCTCCTAGTCATTGTGAAATAGCCAATGGAGTAGTTTTGTGGGCACTAATCCATTCCATTTATTTCAGTTGTCTAAAAATGTAAAAAATGTTTATTATGACCTAGGGCAGGGGTTGGCAAACTTGTTCTGGAAAGGGCAGGTGGTAAATATCTTACTGGCCATGTGGTCTCTGTCACAACTACTCAGTCCTGCCATTGACATGCAGCCAGGGACAGACAGCCTGTAAACAAGTGAGTGTGATAATGTTGCAATAAAACTTTATTGACAAAAATCAGCTGATCTTTTGAGAGGACACAGTCCAATTCACAACACGGTCCCTGATTCTCCTTTTGCTGTTATCTACACATGACCTGAGGACGCTCAGAAGCCCCAACAGCTTCCACTCCACTCCTCACCCACCTAGTCCTATAATCTGGCTTGGGGATGGCATGGGGAAAATGCCAGCATGGGATTTGCCAGAGGTCCTTACCAGAGAAGGTCCGGTAAGTTTCAGTTCTAGATCTCCATAAGGGAGAGCATAAGGAGGTTATCCAAATGGAGGAGTCCACAAACCCAGTGAGGGAGGTGCCTGAACCGTAGACACGGCCATCGCATCCACAGATCAGGAACCTGCTCATCAGGTGGGGAAAGGCAGATCATCTGTGGCTAATTTGGAGAATGGCCCTGTAGTGCTAGGTCCACTCATCTGTCGAAAGTGCAACACTTACCTGTTAAAAGGGGGTTGCTTCATACTTGACCACACGTTAATATGCACATGCACCTGTTACCATGAAAGGCCTCTGTGACATTTCTTAGGGATCAGAAGCAAACAAAACAATACAAACAAAAGCAACAAAGCAAAGCAAATACAAAACAAAGCAAACAAAACAATTGGTTTCCAAATTTTCCTCTGTTTAAAATATGTAATTGACACGAATTTACATAGATTTTTAAATACAATCAACATGTTTGATTGATTTCCAAATTTTTCACTGTTTACAACATGTAATGAATATAATTTTACATACGTTTTGAAAAATAGTCTTACTGTTCCTTAGGATAAATTCCTAGAATAAAATTGGATTCGGCATGGGAGACATCCATGTACCAATCACCAGAAGCTGTGACCTATGAAGGTAGCAAGGACTAGTTGAGAAAACCAGCTAGGCTGTGGATGCATCCAGCAACCGACACAGCTTCATCATTTGCTTGGATCTGAAACAGAAATGCAAACGTTGGTATGGACACTGGGAAAGAGAATTAGAGGAGGAAGTCAGAATGGTAGAATTCTCCAGTCAAGATAAGAAAATTGTTAGAACAAAGATAATTTTTAAAAACAAGTTAGAGATTTAAAAAAACCTGCCAGAAAAATTAAGCTTCCCTTAATTTCTGACAATTCTAGTGGTTCTGGACAGGGTTTTGGAAACCCGTATGCATCAGAAAAAGGGGAAGCTTGGTCAGCAAGTGTTACAGTAAAAGGGCTCCATGACATTCTTACAGATCAGAAGCAAACAAAACAATACGTTTGATTGGTTTCCAAATTTTCCACTGTTTGTAATATGTAAAGAATATGATTTCATGCAGATTTTGAAAAACTGTGTGACGGTTCCTTAGTATAAATTATTGGAATAGAGTTGCTGATTCACATAGCATGAATATCCTAAAGTAAGTATAATAGTATTGTCTACTCACATTTTAAAGATTTTTTAAACAGTGTATGCTCCAATAACAGTACCTGAGGAGCTTGTTTTTTTGTCTTTTACTCAAATCACTTATACTCAGCCTTTCTGAAATTTTGTTAAATTTCTCAATACAGAGAACATTTCTTTTTGATCTGCTTTTTGTTTATTGGCACTTCCAATTTTAAGTACTGTATCTTTATATCTCTGACCATTTTCAATTGGGTTGCTTGATTCTTTTTAATTGTGTTGATATTTTACATAGAAGGTAAGTAAATCCTTCTCTTGCAAACATATTATCCTTTTGTCTTTGACATTCAACTTCATCTTATGAATTTTTTGCCATTAAGAATTTCTTTCACATTTGTATGTACTCAAATGTCTCCCTTTTTTGATAGTCTGTATCAGACTGAGAAAGACTTAACCACTCCTAATTATGCTTTAAGTGATGTTTTTATTTCCTTTCTAATCCATTAATCTTTTATTTTGATCTAAGAACTGAGACGGCAATCCAGTTTTCCTGACAATTTTCCCATGATTATAACATCTATTTTTATATATCTACAATGAATATCAGTCAGGGTTCCATCAGAAAAACAGAACCACTGGCAAATAGATACTGAGATCCATTGCAGGAATTGACTTACGCCATTCCAGAATCCATAAAGCCAGCCATCTGGAGGGGCAGGCCAGAGCTCCTAGGCACCAGCTAGAACTGATGCCCTGGTTGAATTTCTTCTTCAGAAAAGTCTGCTCTGCTCTTCAGATCTCTCAAATGACTGAATCAGATCCACTCACATTAATCTCTCTAAGGAATGGTAACTGATTGCGGATTTCAATAACACCTGCAAGATTCCTTCGCAGTAATACCTGGATAAAGGTTTGACTAATTGGGAACTGTAACCTAGACAGGTTGACACACAAACTGCTCCTCACACTTATCTGTGCTGCTATCTAATGGACTGCCCTTTGTTATGATTCTTATTTACTATTTTTGCCTTAACATTTACAAGTGAGATATTCTATTTTGTTTTTTGTTTATTTTTGCATTTTACTCTGGGGTAACTTTTAAGAATAAACAGAGCTTGCATAAAAATGAAACCATCTCTAAATTGGAAGATTTTTAAAACATGGTTTGGTATTTGTAGCAGTCTGAGTCCAATCAGAAGAAAGAATCCATGCAACAGGTTAAACAGGGAAGTTTAATAGGAAGAATTACTAACTACTATAAAAGAGTAACTGATATAAGAAAACTCTTCAGTACCCTAGGACAGAGAGAGAGTAACCAAGTAAGGAAAAGGTTGGAAGGAAGTCAAACCTTGTTGGAGATGATACAATGTAATCCCCTGGATGGTGGATAAGTTCTCGGTTTAGCCAGGCCCGAGCTGGCTGGAGTCTCTGGGCAAGCAGGAGGCCTGCCACTAAGTTCAGGGTGTGGCTGGGGGAGAAGGCAGTCCCAGGGCTGGTGGGAGGGTGCTCAGAGGGAGAGAGTGTGGAAGGGGTGCAGTCAAACATGGACTACTACATTGGGAGGGTGAGAGCAGAGACACGGGGTGGGGAGGTGCTGGGCAAGGAACACCTGCTCCGCGTGACCCTCTGGACACAGGTGGTGCAAACAGGCTGCACAGTTCAGGAGCTTGCTGAGGTTGTCCAGGCAGTATGGGCAAGTGGCCCTCAGTATCTAGGGGTCATTGCTGCCCAGGCTGGCACTGTGCAGAAGGGTGTGTTCAAGCTGGAGGTTGGGACAGGCTCCCTGGGTGTCCTCACACCCCTCGACCAAGGGCCTCACCTACTAGGGGAATCACAGAAGCCCACCTGCCCTGCATGGCCCCGGCAGTGTCCCTACTGCCTAACACCCTTGCTCACGTTAAAAGGAAAAGGAATCCCACTGTGGGTCTAGTAGGTGCCTTTGGATCTAAGAGGGAATCAGTTGATGACTGACACAGCTGCATTTTGGAGAGTCTTTGTTAGTTTTCTCCATAAATATTTTTCTGCTTAGGTTCCCTTTCTCTGCTTAAATCAATTTTGTGATAACCTGGAAAACTATTAACTTTATATAATCTCCAAGTTGTCTATGTAGTTACAGTTTTATTAATGTAATTATTAACTAATACATTTTATTAATATAATTGTTAATAATTATTGCATGATATCATTTTATAGTTTAATTAATTTTTTCTGAGGCTACTGGCTCATAAACTGACTTTCCACTAGGGGCCACAGCCCACCAGTGACACTGCTCAGGGCTCTGGCCTCCTCTGTCCATCCAGCCCTGCGGCTCCAGGTTCAGGTCTTTGAAGCTGTTGTCTGCTCAGCTGGGAATCCACTTTCTCTCTATGTGATATGGTTTGGCTCTGTCCCCACCCAAATCTCATCTTGAATTGTAATTTCCATAATCCTCACATGTCCAGAGAGATACTAGGTGGGAGATAATTAGATCATAGTGGTGGTATCCCCCCTGCAGTTCTTGTGATAATGAGTGAGTTCTCATAAGAGTTGATGGTTTGATAAGGCAGTTTTCCCTGCTGTTGCTTGTTCTCTGTCACCTGCCAGCATGTAAGATGTGCCTCTTACCCTTCAACCGTGATTGTAAGTTTGCTGAGGCCTCCCATTTATACAGATGTGTGAGTCAATTAAAACTATTTTCTTTATAAATTGCCCAGTCTCAGGTACGTCTTTATAGCTATGTGAAAATAAACTAACACAATAAATTGGTACCAGGAGTGGAGCACTGCCATAAAGATGCTCAAAAATGTGGAAGCAACTTTGGAACTGGGTAACAGGCAGAGGTTGGAACATTTTGGTGGGCTCAGAAGAAGACAGGAAGATGTGGGAATCTCTGGAACTTCCTAGAAACTTGTTGAATCATTATGATAAAAATGCTGTTAGTGAAACGGACAATGAATTCCAGGCTGAGGTGGTCTCCGATGGAGATGTGGAACTTCTTGGAAGTTCCACTTAGCAGGAAAGGTCACTCCTGCTATGCTTTAACAAAGAGACTGGTGGCATTTTGCCCCAGCCCTAGATGTCTATGAAACTTTGAACTTTAAAAGATGATTTAGCATATGTGGCAGAATAGATGTCTAAGGAGCAAAGCATTCAAGAGATAAAAAAGCATAAAAATTTGAAAAATTTGCAGCCTGGCCATTTGATAGAAGAAAAAAAGAAAAACTCATTTTTTTCTAGGGAGAAATTCAAGCCTGCTGCAGAAATTAACATAAGTAATGAGGGGCCAAATGTTAATTGCCAACACAAGGAGAAAATGTCTCCAGGGCATGTCAGAGACCTTTTGGGCAGTGCCTCCTATCACACACTCAGATGCTTAGAAGGAAAACATGGTTTCCTGGGCTGGGTCCAGGGTCTCTGCCATACTCTGCAGCCTTGGGACTTGGTGCCCTGCATCTCAGTAGGCAAGGCCAAACAGGGCCAAGGTACAGCTTGGGCTTTGGATTCAGAGGTTGCAAGTCCCAAATCTAGAGACTTTCACATGGTGTTGGGCCTGCAGGTATGCAGAAGACAAGAACTGAGGTTTGAGACCCTCTGCCTATATTTCAGAGGATGTATGGAAACACTTGGATGTCCAGCCAGAAGTCTGCTGTATGGGCTAAGCCCTCACGGAGAACCTCTACTAAGGCAGTGTGGAAGGGAAAAATGGATTCGGAGAGCTCTTACAGTGTTCCCTGCTGGGGCACTGCCTAGTGGAGCTGTGAGAAGCAGGCCACCTCCTCCAGACCCCAGAATGGTAGATCCACTGATGGCTTGCACAGTGCACCTGGGAAAGCCACAGACATTCAACCACAGCCTGTGAAAGAGGCCAGGAGGGTGGCTGTATCCTGCAAAACCACAGGAGTGGAACTGTCGAGGCTGTGGGAGTCCACTTTTTGTGTCAGTGTGACCTCGATATGAGACGTGGAGTCAGAGAAGATTATTTTGGAGCTTTAAGATTTAATGACTGTCCCACTGGATTTCACACTTGCATGGGGCCTGTAGCCCCTTTGTTTTGGCCAATTCATCTCATTTGAATTGGGAGCATTCACCTAAGGTCTGTATCCCCATTGTATCTTGGAAGTAACTAACTTGCTTTCGATTTTACAGGCTCATAGGTAGAAGGGACTTGTTTTGTCTCTGACGCAACTTTGGACTTGGACTTTTGACCTAATGCTAGGATGAGTTAAGATTTTGGAGGACTGTTGGGAAGGCATAATTGTGTTGTGAAATGTGAAGATATGTGAGTTGGGAGGGGCTGGAGAGGAATTATATGGTTTGGCTCTGTGTCCCCCCACAAATCTCATCTGAAATTGCAATCTTCATAATCTCCATGTGTGGAGGGTGGGAAGTGATCAGATCATGGGAGCGGTTTTTCCAATGCTGTTCTAGTGATAGTGAGTGAGTTCTCACAGGATTTGATGGTTTTATTAGTCAGTTTTCCCTGCTCTTGTTTGCTCTCCTTCACCAGCTGCCATTTAAGATGTGCCTCTTCCCCTTGCACCATGATGGTAAGTTTTCTGAGGCCTCCTCAGCCATGCGGAATGGTGTAAATCAAACCTCTTTTCTTTATAAATTACACACTCTTGGGAATATCTTTATAACAGTGTGAAAACGGACTAAGCCAGTATGCTGCATACCTCTCTATTTCCTTAGGTCTCTTCTCAAAGGCCACCTGGTCAGAGGCAATGTGACCACCTGACCTGATCATATAGCATACCCATCATGTTCTCTCCCTTCCTCTGTCTTACTTTAATCCTCAACACTTTTTGTTCTCTGGCATATTACATGTATGTTGTCCATTTATCTCATCTGCCTCTGTTTTCAGGACATACACGAGACAAAGTGGGGACTCTACTCCCGTTTACTGCTGTACTCTCAGCTCCTGGAACTATGACTTGCACATGGGAGAGATGCAATACATTTTTGCAGTTGAGTAAATTTTACCTGCTCTTGGATCTGTTGGGAGAGTAGGGTGGATAGAAGCCATTTGGTAATATTCCATGTAGTTAATTCCTTGGGGAATGTCATGAAACATTGCAGGAATAAAGGTGATCCATGATACATGGCCCTAATGGTTGTGCTGGTGGTTGGGGAGGAGCTCCAGGAAGCCTGATGTTGTTAAGTGCCAGGCCCTCTTAGAAGTTAGCAACCCTTTACCTACACAATGGAGCATTGTTCTCGCCTGTTTACAATCTGTTTTCTGTACTTGAGCATATGGCAGAATAATATGGGAATTTCTGGTATAGACCAACTTGCAGACCTCACAGCCCCTGAGCTCCTGGGTTCCCACTATCATTTTCCTGACTGCTGCCTCTCAAGTTATCAGAACACTCTCTTGCCCCTGTGTTTTTCCCTGGCCCCTCACTCACATTCATCCCCAGTAACTACAACTTAACCCTTCTCTCAGAATACCTGTGGGGCCATCATATAGTCTGAATGTTTGTGTCTTCCCCAGATTCATATGTTGTGTATGTTGAATACCCAATAACATGGTATTCAGAGATGGGCCCTATGGGAAGAAGTGAGGCCATGAGGCCAGAACCCTCATGATTGGGATTTATGCCTTTGCCAAATAGGGAGCTCCCTCTCTCTAAGAAGGCAGCAGTCAGCAACAGGGAAGAGAGCTCTCTCTCCAGAACCTGACTGTGCTGGCATCCTGATCTCAAACCACCAGCCTCCAGAACTGTGAGAAATAAATTTCTACCATCTATAAGTCACCCTGTTTATGGTACTTTGTTATAGTGCCCTGAACAGACTAAGACAGGCCTGGAACTCTCAGCTCCTGGAGCTATGACTTGCACATGGGAGAGATGCAATACATTTTTGCAGTTGAGTAAATTTCACCTGCTCTTGGGTCTGTTGGGAAAGTGGGGTGGATAGAAGCCATTTGGTCATATTTCATGTAGTTAATTCCTTGGGGAATGTCATGAAACCTTGCAGGAATAAAGGTGATCCATGGTACATGGCCCTAATGGTTGTGCTGGTGGTTGGGGAGGAGCTCCAGAACCATGAGAAATAAATTTCTACCATCTATAAGTCACCCTATTTATGGTATTTTGTTGTAGTGCCCTGAACAGACTACAGAAAATAAAAGCATAACACAATTCTTGCATGTCCTCTGCATTAGGAAAATCTCCAATGGTCAGGGCTGCATAGTTTTCTCTCTGGTTCATTCCCTGACCATTCCAGACTATGAAGCTTGGCAATGTGTGCATAAGGCCTCCTGGTGAGTGAAGAATGCAGAACAGGAGTTGGGTGAGCTGTGAGGAGTCTGACAGCTTCAGGAAAGCAGCATGCACTGTGACATTTCTCCTGGCCTTCCCTTCCCAACCACCCAAGGCTGCAACTAATGTATTTTTGGAAAATACTCTTGTTTTACAGTCCAAAACATTCACACAAAGCATAAAATTGACTTGGTGGCTTCCCCCAGCCCTGGGAGATTCCTCTTTAAAAACTTACATGTGTTCTATCTTATTGTTTTACTTATAACGAGGGAATTTGAACTTACGGTATTATAATTGACTTTAAAAGACTCAACTCAGAGAATTATTTTCAAACACATATTAAACTAATTTACTCACTGAAATGTCTTGGAGTGGCCCAGAAGAACATTGACTTTTTTCCCACTTCAATTTCCCTCTCATTAGAGTATTTCTGTTTTCTTCTAAGCAAAATATATTCTGAAGAAAATTGTAACACTATTTTCAAAATCTTATTAATCAAGCATACCTAGATTTGCTGCATTAATTTCCATCTCTTTAGAAGCATCATAAAGGTGTGAGATGCTAGCCTTACAAAACTGGACACTGGATAAAACTTGATCTAAATTAAGCAACCACAAGTTACCCCTAAGTAAAGCCTAGTACTATTATGTTGGTGCAAAAGTAATTGCGATTTTTGTCATTACTTTTTTTTTAGAACAAAAATGGCAAAAAAACTGCACCAACCTAATAGGATCTAGACATTAAGGAACTTCAGCAGTCAGAGAAGAATGCTATAAAAGATTTCTTTTGGCTCATTTAATTCAACCTTTCATTTCACTCCAACGAGATCAAACCTTTCTGTAGCAGTAAAGGCCATGCACACCCCTGCCATATTTCTATCCCAATGGCATGAGTTTGAACTGCAGATGGAGAGTGGGGACCCAGGCCTGAGTTGGCCATGTTTGCAAGGGCAGAGATGAGGAGCGTGGGAGGTGGGGATGATTGGTCTCCACAGCCAAGAGCCCTGTGTCCTCCAGGATGCATCTTGACTGACAACCAAGATGAAGGATGGTGGCCATATCTGCCCAGGAACCCTGGGAAGCCTCCGCCTGTGGCTCCTGCAGTGACATTTGAGTGGAGATAATTTAGCACCAGACATTCAGAGTACCTGATGGCTCAGACCCTCAGAGAAAACCCACACTGAACACACACACAAATATGCACACACAAACACACACACATACACACATCCACACTCTCATATTCTGCCCTGTTCTCTCCCAGACATCCCAATAACTCTTCCCAGAGGGTGGTTTCTGGTCTTCTGCAAGATGCTGAGGAGGAAGGGTAGTGACCTGGGCCATGGAGATTCGTTAACCCCGATGTCAGTGGACACAGGCCATATTCTGGGGACTTTGCCAGAGGTAGGGATACTGTGGTCAGTAGACCTGGAGTGAGTATCCAAAGGTAGTATCAGGGTAGAAGAGGACCACAGGGGCCAGTCCATCAGCATCAGGTCCATCTACTCAACCTAACAACCAAAGAGTTGCTGCCTGGTGGCCTCAAAATCTCTTGCCCTCCCTTCCTGTAGGATGACAGCCACAAGAACCTGGGATTGGGGACCCTCAGAACCATGCCTTGTGCTGAGGCTGGATCTGTGGGAAATGCCCATCAAGTTGTGGCCAGTGCCCTTGAGGAAGCCGGAGTCTGCACTGGCAATAAGGCCACCACATCTAAGTAAAAGGACCATCTGGTGTGTAGAGTGCTTCCAGAAAGGGCGACTCTAGAGAAGGCAGCTTTTATCAGCCAATGCCCAGACAGCCAAAGCCACTGGCCTAAGGCCACACAGTGACAAGTGGTGGCCTGGGCCCCACAGATGCTAAAGGTTATGGGCAGGGGTGGGGGCCGTTCATAAACTTGTAGGGCCCATGATGAGAATATGTTAGGGACAGAGCCTGTAATCCTAACAGTTTGGGAGACCAAGAGGGGCAGGTAATTTGAGGTCAGGAGTTCAAGATCAGCTTGACCAACATGGTGAAACACCATCTCTACTAAAAATACAAAAAAAAGAAAAAATCAACTGGATGTAGTGGTACATGCCTGTAGTCCCAGCTACTCAGGAGGCTGAGGCAGGAGAATCGTTTGAACCCAGGAGGCAGAGGTTGCATTGAGCTGAGATTGCATCACTGCATTCCAGCCTGGGTGACACAGTGAGACCCCACCTCAAAAAAAAAAAAAAGAGAATATGTTAATATGGAGGCCCATTTGACAAAAACATTTGAAAGTTATAAAGCGTACCAAGAAATTGTTAACTAAAGAAGATTTTATCCACCAACCTTAACGAACGGAACTTCATAAGATAGATGAAAAATTGTGTGGCTATTATATAACTGAAATTCAGCAAAATATTAAAGATGACTGAATTTAATTTTGCTGTGCATGTCTCTGTGTTTCAGTGATAGGATGATAATATTTGAATAAGTAAATAAAGACAGGTAATTCACAGAAATTCATTTCTCTTTCACAAGTAGATGATGAAACATCTTAGCCCACTCACTGACCAATGCTGAATATATGAGAAGAGGTTGTACATCACTGAATTTTGCTGTTGTAGGTATTTACATATGTGATCAATATACCAACTTTCTTTGGACTTTGTTTCATGGTACTTTTAGTCATGAAACAGCTATTTCTAATTTCGAAAAGGGTGAACAATATCAAATACCAAAATATAGACTCTAAAAGAGTACCAACAGGTGGGGAGGCTGACAAACGCGACAGTGGGATGAATGGAAGTATGAACAGGGCTATGGGCATAAGATGCTATATTGTAAGTCTGGCAGAGGTATGGTACGTTTGATAAATGTTGGGACAAGGACAATTCAATTAGGATAATATTTAGACTGCTACCTCATGTTGCAGACAATATAAGGCATGGAGAGATTAAAGGGTTAATATCTGAAAATAAAGATAATTTTTCCCCTTCCTTTGTATTTTATGTGCTTTTATTGCTTCTCTAATTGAAGCAGCTGGTGATTGTGTTAAACAATGCCGATAGGATTTCACTTTATAGGTTTCACTTTATAGATCAATATTGTCTAGAATGCTTCCAGTGTTTCCCCATTTAAAAACAAAACAAAAAAACCACTGGCCTTTCTCTTCAGATACCAATCATTATTTTAAGAAAATATCTGCCGGGCGCAGTGGCTCAAGCCTGTAATCCAAGCACTTTGGGAGGCCGAGGTGGGTGGATCACGAGGTCAAGAGATCGAGACCATCCTGGTTAACATGGTGAAACCCCGTCTCTACTAAAAATACAAAAAATTAGCTGGGCATGGTGGCGCATGACTGTAATCCCAGCTACTCAGGAGGCTGAGGCAGGAGAATTGCCTGAACCCAGGAGGCGGAGGTTGCAGTGAGCCGAGATCATGCCATTGCACTCCAGCGTGGGTAACAAGAGTGAAACTCCGTCTCAAAAAAAAAAAAAGAA